>MU394067.1:554405-695648 GCA_022578605.1 Camillea tinctor | reverse complement strand
TAAATAAATAAATAAATAAATAAATAAATAAATAAATAAATAAATAAATAAATAAATAAATAAATAAATAAATAAATAAATAAATAAATAAATAATAAATTATTAAAAAAAAACTATTTAATTAAAATTATAAAAAGTATAATTTATTTTTTATTTTTATTATATTATTATATTTTAAATATAATTATTATATATTAAAAAATATATAGCATTTTATATAAATAAAATAAAATTTAATATTAACATTAATAAATAAATAAAAAATAGCAATATTTAATATTACAATTTTTTTTATTTTTTTATATATTTATAATATTAAAAATTAAAAATAATAATTTATTTATATAATAATTAAAATTTATAAAGTTAATATAAAGTATAATAATATAAAATAATATTATAAATATATATAAAAATAAAAAAATATAACATTAAATATATAGCGTAATTATATTAAATATTACTATTTTTTTAATTTATTTATTAATGTTAATATTAATTTTTATTTTATTTATATAAAATATTATATACTTTTTAATATATAATAATTATATTAAAAGTTTTAAATATTAATTTTATATAATATTACATATTTAATTAATAAAAATTTTAAAAAACTTTAAATTATAATAAAATAATAATATAATTTAATAATTAATAATTTAAAAAATTATAATAACTTAAGTTTATATTAAAAAAATATTTTTTATAATAATTATTAAAAGTTTTTTTTAAAAAATTACTATAAAGTACCCACTTTGCCAAGAAATCTCCCTTAACGATAATCTCTCCATAACGATACAAAGTGTGTGTTTTTTCATATCGTTATGGAGAGGGTTTACTGTACATGCACACACCGACAAAGTATGGATTGACAAGTTGTACATCCTAGTGCGGGTACCTATGATAATAGACAATTCAAACTTTTGTCTTTGAAAATAAACCAACTCCCCCCCATCCCCGAACTCTCCTTCTGCGATCAGCCTTAGAAGTGCACATAGATTTTACATCATCTTCAACATTCTTCCCAAGACATTTGCACCTACGATCCTATTGAAAAAAAAAATAATAAGTTGGCGTTGTCTCTTCTGGAGCTCGTCTCCTCTTTTTTTTTTCTTCTTTTTTCTTGTCTGTCTTCTACCGTTCATCGCGCTAGGTTAGCATCCTGCTACAGTGGCCGCAGCAAGTAGCAGCCATGGAGGAAAATACTATGGTACGTGTAAACACCACGAAACATCACAACCCCCCAAAAGAGAGGAACATGAAGAGGAAGCAAAAAGAAGAAGTAAAAAAACAGATGCGCATGATGGAGTTAAAAAAATAATATCCGATTGATTTTATTTTCTTATTGATTCAATAATGATGATCTGTATCTAACTTTTGTTCTCCTTGTTCGCGATACAGAATCACCAGACCAGATTACGGGCGCCGACCAAATTACCCCCTCAACTTACCTCGTCAATCGGCCACGGGTTCACGCAAAGTCAAAGTCAAAGTGTCGGATTGCAGGAAATCAGCGACTCTCAGAACAATGCACGCGCCCCGCCGACGTTGGCAGGATCCAACGCAGGACTCAAGCGTGGCTTGCCTGCACCAGGTGCGCAGAACCGAGACGAAAACCCACAGTTGGAAAAGCAACGATAACTTACGAGTGCCAATAGTATCGCAACCCGAAGCGAAACGCAAGAACCTGTTCGAACGAGCAGGCACCGAATTCCCCAATAAACTGGGAGGAAGCCTAGGCGCGACAAGCACCCGAAACGCAAATGCACTCAAGGGCGCAACTCTGAAAGATCTGGTGAGTCGATGGTCGATATATTCTCTCTTCTTATTTTCATTTATCAGGTAGGGCAGCTAGTGTCCAAGGGGGCAGGAGGGAGGAGAATTTGTGGGGGTCAGATGATGGGCTCTCGTACGAGGGTCACGATCCTTGCCCCTTTTGCTCCCCTTTCCCTTTTCCGACCTCGCCCAAGTTGGACCCCAGTCCCAGTCCCAGTCCCAGTCCAACCCAGTCCAAGACCAAGTCCATCGTGCATCGTGTGGTGGGGTTTTCTCACCCTCACCGCATTGGCATGGGTTGTCTCCATTTTCACACTGACACACCAGAAACCCTTCAACCCTTCACACGAATCACCATCCTCTCTCTTAGGGATCCCTTGGATATAATCGCCGTATCATGTCCATTGTTTCCTTTTTCTATCTCCATATTCTTATCCCTATCGCTACTATCTCTGCATCTGTACCCGCTGCCATGACCGCCTATCACTACCGCGCCACTACTGCCCGCTGCGAACATGGTTCTTCTTATTAGATGCCTCTACGGCATCAGTACCAATTCCTGGTGTGCTGACTTGATCCAGAACCGTCCCTACGGCACCAACGCCAGCGGTGGTGCATTCGCTGGGCCTAGACATATCCCTTCTAACAGCTATACTTCTACCAACAACTATGCGAGCGTCGGCCCTGGTGGTCGACCGCCCTCGCGATCCCACGCCAGAGCCCGTTCGACTACTAGAATCAGCCGACCTGCGACATCGCTGGGCACCAGAGATGAGGGGCACCACCACAAGAGCGACAGCACCAGCAACGCTGTCAACGCCAACAATAACACAAATAGCAACAATGGTATAGTGCACCCCCCAAAATTTACTAGTACTCTACAAGGAAAGAAATTGCGCAAAGCCAAGTCTACCGCAAACTTGCCCTCGTCATCCTCTACCGAGTCGTTGTCGAGTGCGACGACCTATGAGCCGATTCCTGAGAACAGAGAAGTCTCTATCTGCAACCACTTCAAGACTTTGTCTGTACACGAAAAACAGGCGAAAGCTGCTCCGGGTAATCAAGCGAATTCCCGGGCGGGTGTTGTGACGCCAACGCCGCCGCCGCTTGTCCACCTGAACGCAAACGTCTCCGAACGGAGGCGGGGTGGTCGGCGGAACCAACGGGCGGAATCTCGCAACCATGATTCTCGGGATCGCCCAGTGGCACCCGAAACCCCGAGAGTGGCCGAAGTGATCGCCAGCCTTGAGCAGTCAATCAACAAATATACAACGCCGTGTCGGCCAATGGCATCTTCGCCTACTAAGCCTCCTTTCCTGTCTAAGAATTCTAACACCCTAGGCTATGTAGTTACCGATATCGATGAGCGAGTCGGTAGGATGGATAGTGAACTTCAGAAGGTGAGGGAGTTCATGGAGTCCACGGAGAAGAACAACGCCAATGTCAAGGAAGAACTCGAGGCTGCTAAGAAGAGAGGTAGGCACGCAAAGAAGCTAATCACCTGTTATGATTCCTTACGTATGCTAAACATCAAACAGCGGTCGCACTGGAGGACGAGCGAAATGAGCTGCGATCCGAGAAGGCACGTCTTAAGGACAAGCTGGATGATGCTGAACGCCATGTCCGTAACTTGGACTTTGACCTTCAGCAGGAACGCAAACGACATGAGAGGGTCTGTAAGGAGATGGAAGACGATCACCGCAGGGCGCTTGCCCACAAGGATAGCGATTTCAACCGTGAGATGGATAAGCTTGAGAAGCTCCAACAAGAGTTCGAGGAGAAGTGTGGTGCAGAAGCAGAGGCTCGTCTGGATAATCTATCAAAGGAAAACAAGGAGCTCCGGCACGTACTTGAGCGCCAAAAACGAGACCACGAGCACGACATTCAGCTTCTCAACGACGATATCCACAAGCGAGAATCTGAATTACGCAAGGCCGAGGAGGAACTGAAGAAGGCAGCAAACGAACGCAAAGACCTCGAGCAGCATCTCCGAGGACACGTCGAAACCATCGACCGACTCCGGAAAAGAGCCGAAGATGCTGAGGAACGACTGGCTAAGGATCAGGGACACCTTGGTAGCCAGATCCAATATCTAAGTTCCACTTTAGATAATAAGTCGGAACGTATTCAGGCCTTGGAGGAAGAGGCCAAGGCCCTGCAAGCCAAATTCGAGCAAGAGATTGAGAACATCAAACTAGCTGCGCGGACGCATATTGCCCAAGAGACCAATTCCTTGAAGCTCAAACTTGTCAAGGAAGAAGAACGCCGGCACAAGCTATTCGAACAGGTTCAGGAGTTGAAGGGCAATATCCGAGTTATGTGCCGCATAAAACCACCATCGGATCGTGAGAAGGACGCGTTGATCAAGTTCAACCCCCGAGTGAGCGAGCTGGACGAGGAGAAGATCGATGGCCTGACTATCCCAACCGAAAGAGAAGACTTCAGGATGCCCGGCAAGATGATACCAGGAAAGCCGAAGGACTTCAACTTTGAACGTGTTTTCGATGATCGGTGCACCAACGGAGACGTGTTTGACGAGATTAGTCAGCTTGTTCAATCCGTTATGGATGGAAAGAAGGTCTGCATTTTCTGCTACGGTCAAACTGGCTCGGGCAAGACGTACACCATGAGCAAGCGTCTAGGCGATAATGATGATGGTATCATCCCTAGGACGCAAAGTATGATCTTCGGCGAGGTTGAACGCTTAAAGGCTCTGGGTTGGGAGTACACGGTCGAGGGAAGCTACCTTGAAGTGTACCAAGACAAGCTATATGACTTGTTGGCGTCTAGACACAGCAAGCCCGAGCCTCTGATGGTTGACCCCATCGCCGACGAGTTAACTATTAAGGGTCACGACTTCACTCTTCTCCACGATGAGAGAGACCTCGATAACATGGTCAAGACAGCAGACAACAATCGGCACACCGCTGCTACAGTTAAGAATGACCGATCATCGCGGTCCCACTCCATCCTGGTGCTCAAGATTCACGGAGTAAAGAAGAATGAGGCAGGAGAGGTCGTCAAGGTGCGCAAGGGCACTCTGAACTTGATCGATCTCGCAGGTTCTGAGACGCCGGACAAGAACGGAAACCCTCAGATCTACAAGGAGGGTGTTGAAATCAACAGTTCTCTAAGCTACCTACGAACTGTGCTAGCAAACCTGGGCCAGGGCAAGACAGAAGGTGTGGATTTCCGATCATACACTCTCACTCAGCTTCTGCGACCATCTCTAGGAAAGGGCTGCCGGACACTGATGTTCGTCATGGTCAGCCCATTGAAAGAGAATGAGAATGAGACCATCCGCAGTCTGGAATTTGCTAAAGATGTAAGTTGCACCCTCACCACCAGATTTCGTAAAATCCAGAACGCTAATTTATACAAAACAGGCACAGAAAGTCAAGATGGGTGGCAACGGCGGCCCGAAGACTTCTCGGAAGTAGAGGTGAGAAGATGTACATGCGTGATGACCTTAGTAATCTGGCGGGTCTTTCTTTTTAATAGCACGGTGTTATGGCACGTGTTGCGATATCCCACCCCCAATTCTAGTCTATAGCATTGGGGATACGAATTCTGCATAAGGGTGGAAATGGAACTTGGCGTGGGGGTTTTTTTTTTTTCAAGGAGGGGCTTGGCGGCGGTGAAAGGGGGGAAGGGGGGGGGGATTATTATACCTCAGCTTTGTCGGAGTTTTGTCCTTTTTGGCGGTTCGAAGTCTTTCGGATTTCCAGGTGGATTGATGGATGGAAATTCTTGTAGGGCATGGAGGTTGTGTTTTCCTTTTTTTTTTGCCAACTTTCGGCTGCTACTGCTACTGCTACTTTAAGTAGGAGACGAATGGAAGGAGTATTGAAAGGCGTTGATGGAGTGTCATTGATTGTTGTGAATATAGGAGAGAAGGGGGATAGATAGGTGAGGTTTATGACTGGAGAAAAGGAGGAGACGAGATGGGGAATTACCCCGACTTGTTGAGTATTCGAGTTGAAATCCAAGTCAATTCAGAGACGTAAAACCGATACGAGTTAGAGAATACTATGCCACGAATACCTATAGTAACGTGTGCCGTCGTGTCTTAGATGGTTGGGAACAGGTAAGGTTGGAGTAAGAGGCTCGAGATACAAAGTCAAGTAGGCTGCAGCAGGGGGAATAAACGGGAGGCCTGATGTGCCAACAATGTGTCTTGTGGTTTTTTTAAGGTAGATGGGAGTGGTTTGTTGGATATGACACGCGGAAAGAGAAATGAAACTTTCTACTCGACTCTGCAAGTCATACACGCCAAACGGAAAACAAACTGAGGTCAGTGTGTCGTTTGCTGGTGTTGCTACACGCGGACCGGAACTGACTGACAACTACAGGTAGGTATACTTATCTGCGACAGCCGTCTTTTTTGTTCGCTGATTACTTATGCACATACACGGGATGCTCGGTGACCTGGTTTGGTCTAACACATGGATAGTTCGTGATCGGTAACTGGATTTGTGTACCACCTGGGTGGAGAGACATATGTAGATTATACGGGAAGCGGCAGAAGATCTAGACGCTGAGTGTGAAACCCGGGGTTTTACGTGTGATTGCTAGGTATGGTGAGCGAAGGTTTCTCGTATGTAACCCGTGGGACTGGGTGGTGATGCATGGACGCACGTACGGCGGTTGTTTTAGTGGGGATAATGAAGGAGTCTATTTTCAGTAAGCGGTCACGATAGTGCTTCATACGCCGGGCGGACTCCAGGTAGGTTAGGCGACAGCCGACGACCGCCCTCGTCTAAAACTACTATGTATATAAGCGTGAAGCGCGCTCAGATCATGGGGGAAGGGGTGGGTGGTTTTTCGAAACATGTTTGAGAAAAAGGTTCGCTATTTATGACACCAGATCGCGCGACTTGAGATAGCGGAAGCATAAAACTCCACATTCTACCACCCCCTTTGGACGCCCCTGAGCTCAGTCAACTTCGGACTCGTAGCCGAGAGCTACCCTGTTCGGTTACATATCGTGCAGCACCCCATGATGATAAGACAGATTGATTAAGCTTGCCTGGTTTTGGGCACGATGCTCGAGTTGCCATTTTACCCAGGTACGGCTTTGCTACACGTTATTACCCGGATAGTGCGTGTAGACTCCCGCAATGGGGCGGTTCTGGATTTCATCATCACCACTACGACCAACCAGCCGACTGGTTGGTGATCGCCTCAGCATGGAGCCTACCATGTCGAGAAAACACTTAACACGTTGAGTGAGTGGGCCTACGCTGAATACATAACACACGAGAGTCATGGCGCAAGAACGGTTCATAATGGCCTTATAGGGAAATAACCAGTAAGAAAAGAATAATAGAGAGTAAGCTGCCCCTCTCCTACCTCTCTCCCCGTAGGATAGGACTTGATTATATATTGAATCCTCATATTAAAGAGCGAGCACAGCTTAGAGCCAGTGGCGGTTAAATAAGGGGCGACTTGGAATTGGAGGAACGCCGTACGGGCCGCCTTGCTCCGCGCCTGCATCCGTCGAGCATATATCCCAGTGGCACATGGGACGACGATCAGCGCCAGTTCAACTCCCTCTCTAGAAGCTCGAAGCAGGAATCAGATCCCTTATATCAGGGAAGGAGGCAGGTGGGGAGAGAGGGAGATCTTCTGCAAGCCGTCGACGATCACCTGGACCCTGAAAATCGCCGTCGAATGGCTACGTGCTATAACTCGATTTAGCACGAAAGAGTTGTTATGTCTCGCGTCACCCGAATACCCTCGGCCGCGCCCCCCGGTCCTTATCCGCGGCAGATGTCGGGTGCCCAGCACGCCCCGTGCCAGATAGGTGCACGTAAATAAGGAGGAGAGGCTGATATCTTTATTCGTCCCCCCCGGGCGTGGTTTCGTTTGGAGTGGTTATGTTCCCCCCCCCTCCCAAGAACCGCCCTCTGTTATTGCTTTTCTGGTACGGACCGGTGCTTGTGCTCTTGGGGGTTTAAACGTTCACTCACCCGGTGGCTTGGTGAAAGAGGGTATTATAGTCGACAACTAGCGGTGGCCATCCCCCCTCCGCACTCCAGAATGATAATACGATGGTTACACTAGCCACTCTCTCGCTGTATCTCGGCACCGTGCTCGCCCTCCCGACAGCCCTGCAGCCCCGCCAGTCGTGGACGATAGGCTGGTCGTCGTATGAACTGCAAGACTTTGGCTGCAAACCCATCATATTCATCTTTGCGAAGGCCACGTTTGAGCCCGGGAACTTGGTGCGTTGCGAATATCTAAAACAGGCCCCGCTAGCTGTGTAGGGAGAGAGTATGAAGCAAGAAACTGATAGCACTGCTTAGGGAAACACAGTTGGCCCGCCCTTGTCCGACGGCCTCAAGGCCGCGTTCGGCGTGGAAAATGTAGCCACCCAGGGAGTCGACTACTACGGCTTCCTCGAGACCAACTTCTACCCCGGCGGCGCGCCGCCCTGGGGCATCTACGACATGCAAGTGCTCCTCAGCACCGCGGCGACATGCCCAAACTCCAAAATAGTCGCCGGCGGGTACAGGTACGCGCTCCTTATCCCTACCCATCCATCCCCTTGCCCTCTCCCCTCCCATTCAGCTAACCCCCCCCCACCCCAGCCAAGGCGCCGCCCTCACCCACCGCGCCATCGAGGCCCTCCAGCCCTCCGTCACGGACAAGATCGCCGCGGTGGTCACCTTCGGGGACACCCAGACGCTGCAGGACGGCGGCCGCATCCGCGGGTTCCCCCCCGAGCGCACGCTGATCATATGCAACGTCGGCGACATCGTCTGCACGGGCACCCTGTACACGTACCCCGTGCACTACGACTACGTGAAGTGGGTCCCCACCGCGGTGTACTTCCTCGCGCAGAAGCTGCTCGAGGATAATGCGGTCCGGCCCTGGGCCAATGGGAGTTTTGTTTTTCCGAATGTGACGGAGACTGCGGGGGGGAATAAGGGGGGGATTGGGGTTGAGAAGGAGAGGTTCGCGGTGATGGGTGGAGAGCCGATGGGGGTGCCGATTGGGCTTGGGATGGGTGGGTTATCGGAGAGGGACGCGGGCGTGGGGACGAGGGGTGATGGTAGTAGTTCAGAGTAGACCTGTAAGCTTCGTTGTTTATGCATATTTTGGACAACGGATCTCAGTCAGAGTTTCCAGGGGAGAGACTGAAGATGACGAGGTCTTCTTTTAGTGGTGTTTTATTGCACGGAGTAGAGTTACTCATTTCATAGCGATCAATTTAGTAGAACAGCGTATCGTGTTATAGATCAATGGTTGGCTTGGAGGGTAAGAGTACGGATGAAATCTCATGTCAAGCTGCTGCATGATACATACCGTATTTCCCCTCTAGTGAGCAAGTTGTCAAGTTCTTGTTCCTTTATTCTCTCCGAGTACTCCAGAAAGCAAAATATGCCTTTACAGGTGGATTTTATGAGCCCCCATTTCCACATATGATGTGCTCTTCAGGGGTTACAGGCAGCGAGTAATGAATTTCTGGTGTAAAAGGGGTATAAAGGGATTATGAGAGTCTCGTGAGTCTTAAGTAAGCGTTATTTAGAATATCATTCCCCGGCCAAAAGCAAATGCTTCTTTTTATCTTTCCTATCTGCTCCGTAATTTCCACGTTCTTCTATACTCAGTATAATCTATGCCACTCTATGAGAAGGAATGACTTTGAATTAAGAACAAAGAGACTAGAAGTACATCGGCATCGTCCCTGTAGGAAGTGTACTGAACAACGCTCTAGTGTCCTAACCGCCCCGATCGAAGAGAATAGGCCGTAAGTTGCTACGATTGCTCACAATATGAATGATTAGGCTGACTGAAATGCATCAAATAATGATATTAACTACCTTTTTGTTGAACTTTATGCAAAACGCAACTCGTCCATAACGAACGATTAATGTCCCAGAAGTTATGAAGTGTCTGTATCAATAGTATGTAACCTGGTGAGTATATTCAAGTTCATGTTAGTTACCACTAAGGGGTATTTCTGTTACTATGTACCTTGTTAAACATGTCAAGGCATGAGGTGGTATAGAAACTAAGGTAAAAGGAAAGCACAGCATAGTGTACATATAGCAGTGATCTTTTTTCAGATCGTGTCTGCCCTGCTCGTATGTTGGCTTACCATCGAGACAAAATTCCCTCGGATATTGGACTTGGCGTCGAAGTCATCCTTACTCCGTAGAGGTTACGGGGCTCGGCTCTCTTGAACCCGGGACTCCGTGGCAGACACGTAATTCGGGTAAATATCGTGTCTCGAGATGACTAATATTACACTCAAGGAGGTTTTCGTAGATACCTAGCTATGATCTCGACAGAGTCACGATCAAACAAAGCAATGCATGGGAGTAGAATTTATTTGAAAAGCAGATCGATATGTTGTGTTTGTGCGTTTGGAAAGTGATCAGGTTCATTAGTTTGACTAGATGTCACAGTAACTTACACAATGTACAGCGCCTTTAACCACTTTTATATATAGGCCGCCCAGTTTCCCGGACAAGCTAGCTGGAGTATTTCAATACGCGTACAAACATCAAGTCTCACAATGCAATTTGGGAAGACCGCAATGAATTGTCGTATAGGTTGGAGCATTTCCGAAAAGAAAATATAGACTAAAACAGAATAAGAGATACGACGCAAGATACCACTACAATTAGTAGATAGAAACTCTGGTTTCATGTGTTAACCGAAGCATACTTTGACGAATAAGGGTATTGCTGCACATAAATGCAGACCCCCACGCTGAAGGTATAAGGTGCAGAATCTGATGTATGATGGTTGCATTGAGATACATGAATTGGGCTAGAGACTTGTTCGCTATGTCAATAGATATAACTAAACATGAAGTTAAGACCAGTTGCGTTCTTGGCTCTTTCTTCTAACAGTGATAAAGGTTATGTAACCAATCCCATCTCGTCAGGAGGCTCTTTTCTCCTTAGCGGCCCAAAGGAAAAGGGGGAGCTAGGTAAGAGCCCAGACTCCATGTTTCGACTTTCTCCAAGACCGAACACGTGTAACCGAGAATGAGATTTCGATATATTGTCAGCAAATCAGAACTCAGAAGGCCCTCGGTATGATATCTTGATCAGACGATTTCCTGATACTATGTAGTTTGGACCATATGCGAAGTCTCTAACGCAATACTAACTTAATTATTAATACCAAGACTGTTCTGGACTCCGAAAGATCCCCAAATAACAATCGATGTTTGGATAGATCAAGTACCGAAACTAGGAGGATCGGGGTTCTGATGCATTAGCACAGGCGGATACCCATTAGATAAGCGGAGGTTTTGAGGGATCCATTGCAAGCCCCCCTCACCCCCCCTATTTTAATCAACTCAAGCTTTCAACACAAACCTGACCCCGTAAATTATAATAGCGGCTCTTTCGGCCTATGCTCTGCAAGTGCTTTTTTATGGGGGTTTATAGCACTGCTATCCTCATAGCTTACTATAAAATGGGAATGCGAATGATAGGAGTTTAGAATATGCTAGGAACTGTACAGGTCCTTTATAATGAAAAAGTAATTTTTCGATGAGTAATTCTGTTGGACTTGCATAATCGGTTGCACCCTCCCCCCTTAATTAAAGGATATTTATGTGTATTTATGTGCATTTATCTATTGTACTTTATTCAATTTTGTCTGGGTACATTTTATTACATGACTATAGTCCAATATTTAGCTACAATTATCGACATTGAAGATACTATTATACATGTCGAATATTTGGGAGAAAGCCATTTGCGCCATTTCCTCTATAAGATGATACCTGAAACCTTTATCAGAACGCCGCTGCACGTACACTATTATAAGCTCGTCTCATTCTTTTCCCCGTGTGCTTTGAGAATTGCACACGTTCCAAGTCTAGTCAACTCTGCCATGAAATCCTCAACCATCTTCATATGTGAAATCTCCTGTGGGGATAGCCGACGAATACGCAAGCTTCTAATAAGTTCGGGAGCGCTGTTGAGAATTTCGAGGTCGTCTCGGGATGATGGACACAGTGGATTTAACAAAATATTACAGAAAATGGCTAAAACAGCTGACATGGGGTAGAACAAAATCATCCTGTAACTCGTATGAGAAGTTAGAGCAGAGTTAAAGTTTTGCGAGGGACTGACCAGAAAGATTCCCCAGCCAGTGAGTCAATAGCTGCGCGTAAGTAAATAAGAGTCGATCGGCTTGCTTCCACACACAGAGCTAGACTGGAACTAACGCCTTCCGTTTCGCCGCTTCCACTATCATTCCATGCTCGACATCTCCCAGTTGTGCCATGTATAGCTGCCACAAGGTGGTAATACTCAAAATTGGTGATGATGATGTACATCTTCCGAGGAAAGGAAGCCTCAGGATACACACGAGCATCTCCAGGACGGCAAGAAAGGCTAGGCCGGATTTCCGGATCAGTCGAAATCCGCCATTCCTCGAGTTGGTCGTCAAGCTCTCTTATATCCCTGAGGAGCTGCGCGTCAGACTTTCGAAGGGCATCTACTGAGTAGAGCAGCTCAAAAGTCTTGGACTTTATCGTGCTAAGCTGAAGGCCACCTGGAATAAATAGCCATAGAGGCTCGTTAGTAGACGCCATGTGGGGTGGCAAATCATCTTTCATTGTCGGATGCATAATATCACAATGTTCGTCTTTTATCACAGGCGGCTGTCCTGTACGTAGTGAGATATCCTTATCGAATGTGTAAGCCATTATAAAAAGCTTCCGCAGATGGGCTTTCACTCGCCAAGAACGATTTTCCGGGGCTTCTATTCCTCTTGGAGACGGCTCGATAAGTGAGTGGTGTAAATGGGCTCCGAGCATGAACATCATTTGGCACGACATAGCATGGAAAATGGAAGCCGCTTGCAACTTGCCGGAGAAGAGATGGTATATGCACTGAAATGTTATTGAAAGTCCAGAGGGAACAAGCATCGAAGGTGGGGGGATTTACCTGCATAAGGCCTACCTGCGCCGTGATGATGTTATTCTCTAGGAAAATTTGGGGCAAAAGATGTTGCGCCTTTATTGCGCAAGTATCGCAGTCAATAGGGGCAGACTCAAGGGTGCCTTCCATTAAGGAGACAAACGAGAGAAATGAGAGCACGCATGCCTTAGCACTAGCAATTTTTATTGATGGCGAAATTTCCCAAGGTTCATATGCATCATCGATAGTGTCCTTGAACATCACTGGGTCGACGACTGGGAATACGAATTGAAGCCCTCTAGTGCAGAACATCGAAAAGTACTCCTCTGTGACTTTACGATCCGGAAGCTCTAAGTTGGAGATAGGATGAAGGAATGCCTCCTGAACAGACCTGTTCTCCCAAGGGGCCCCGGTTAACTTGGGAAAGGCGGGACTATCGCCGGTTCGAGCTTGTATCCACCTTTGGCCATTGGGGGAGAACAAGGGCATGCCATTTAATGTGGAAACCGTACCTAGATGATAGCCGGCGAAATGAAGCGATCCAAAGGGCGGCGGAGACGAGGCACTGGATGCAGCGGGGGACGGGCTCGAGGAGCTCCCCATATGAAAATTGGACAGGTCGTGCCCATCGTGGATTAATGATGGTCCTGGGGAGGGGAGGGCCAGATTAAGTTGATCAAACGATACTGATGAGCTTTCGCCCGAAGCGTCCTCATGACCGTGCCTATATAAATCGCGTGTTAGTCTACAGCAAAAAGTGATATCGCAAGAGCCGGACGACACACTTTCCAGATTTAGCACTCTTCCTTAGGCGTACGGGACGACTAAAAGTGCAAGCTAGGTTATGATGTTTACACCAATCGCATCGAGGCGTTGCACCGTCACATTTTATCTTTGAGTAGACAAATAATGGTAGGTAAGTAGCGATTAGACAAAGGATAAAGGAATGCTTACCTTGCGCCTAAAACATGCATCACAGGCTCGCCTCCTTGCATTTACCGGTGGTGTATGCATTACACCGGATGTTATGCTTGTCTCGTCCTTCTCATAGCCTGGTCTGGGCAGCAAGGAGGTAGTTTAAAGAGTAGATAGTAGGCTGGAATTATTAGTAATAGGAGGGCTTATACAACAATGTACTCTATGTTAGGTGACTCTGACTTCAGCTAGTGAGAAAGCTAGGTACGGAGGCAGGACAGAATCGACCAACTCGTGATGGGTGTAAGACCCTTTTCCCTCCTCTTATTAAGCGGACGATGGGCTGACCCAGCTCCACGCACGGACACCCTGACTTCGCCCGTAACAAATCAGCTCGGACACGACTCAAGACCGCTTACTAAGCGGAGGGAGTTTCAACATGTGGATCCTCTGTGATGAGAATCCACCGTGGAGATGGGATAGGGCTGCCGACAGGAGTAACCTGGGCGCCGACTCATGTAGCAGCTAGCAGATACACACCCAAAGTTTAACCAACCGAAGATGAGAGGGTACTCCGATCTGACAGACCGAGCCCGCTGGAGATATCGGTGCTTTTCAGATATGACCACCGTCTCGAGATATTCGGGTGAAAATGACGAATCCACTAGGAGACTGACGAGCCCCGACTTTCCGTGATATAGAGAATGTAGCATGGAAACCAACATAGAAAAGGCATTTTCTCGGTATTATGCCGAGATTATATAAATCCGCTATGGCCTTCCTGGTCCAGGTCATCTTGAGTTGTTCTCAACCGATCTCCTGGTGCTCGCCCCCTTAGCCGTCAAGACAAATCCAAGAGACATCTAGGTACCATGGAGTCTAACGACACTCTTCCCGTTAACGACGGCGATGCCTGGGTGATGAAGCCGGAAGTTGAGGCTTTCCAGGAACGTGACAAACGATCTAGCCTTCCACCGCGAGAACTAGGAATTACCTGGCAGAACCTTACCGTGAAGGCTGTCAGTGCCGATGCGACTATTCATGAGAATACCGGTTCTCAGTTCAATATATTCAAACAGTTTACAGAATCCCGGCACAAACCAGCGTTGAAGACTATTCTTAACAACACCCATGGCTGCGTCAAGCCGGGAGAAATGTTGTTGGTTCTAGGCCGGCCCGGATCAGGATGTACGACCTTGCTCAGCCTGCTCGCAAACCGGCGGAAGGGCTATAAGTCTATCGAAGGCGACGTTCACTATGGCTCGATGGATGCCACCGAAGCCAAGCGATACGAAGGCCAGATTGTGATCAACACGGAAGAAGAATTGTTCTTCCCAACCCTCACTGCAGGCCAGACTATGGACTTTGCGACTCGTCTCAAAATCCCCCACAAGCTTCCCAATGGTGTAAATTCAGGAGACGAGTTCCAAGAGGAGACTAGGAATTTCCTTCTCAGGTCTATGGGCATTGAACACACCCAAGACACGAAAATTGGAAACGAATTCGTCCGAGGTGTGTCGGGTGGAGAGAGGAAACGAGTTTCCATTATCGAGTGTATGGCCACTAGAGCTTCAGTCTTTTGTTGGGATAACAGTACCAGAGGTCTGGATGCTAGCACGTGAGTTTACTATATTCGTATCTACAAATAATCCAATAACTAAACATTAAATAGTGCACTCGAGTATACGAAAGCGATTCGAGCCTTGACGGATATATTAGGTCTAGCTTCTATTGTCACACTTTACCAAGCCGGCAACGGAATCTACAACCTCTTCGACAAAGTCCTCGTGCTCGATGGAGGGAAGGAGATCTACTACGGCCCTATGACTGAGGCCCGGCCTTTTATGGAAGAGTTGGGCTTCATCTGCCAGGAGGGTGCCAATGTTGCCGATTTCCTTACCGGTGTCACTGTGCCAACAGAGCGTCAAGTGCGACCCGAGAAGCAGAAATCTTTTCCGCGAACCGCCGATGCTCTTCGCGATATATACAATAACTCCGATATCCATTCGCGCATGATACAGGAATATAGCTTCCCTACATCCAACGAGGCGAAGGAGAAGACGAAGCTGTTCCAAGAAGGCGTCGCTATCGAACAAGACCACCGGCTCTTCTCGGGAAGTCCGTTGACTGTCAGTTACATAGATCAAGTCAGGGCATGTGTCTCTCGTCAGTACCAGATCATATGGGGAGACAAGGCCACCTTGTTTATCAAACAAATTTCTACTCTCGCTCAAGCACTGATTTCCGGATCCTTGTTTTACAATGCCCCAGACAACTCAAGTGGTCTTTTCGTCAAGTCCGGAGCCTTGTTCTTCTCTCTACTGTACAACTCCCTTTTGTCCATGTCTGAGGTCACAGATTCCTTCAGTGGCCGTCCCGTCCTACTCAAGCACAAACACTTCGCCTTCTTCCATCCCGCCGCCTTCTGCATTGCCCAGATTGCGGCAGACATCCCAATCATCTTTCTTCAGATCTCTATCTTCTCCCTCGTGATTTACTTCATGGTGGGTCTCACAATGTCGGCGAGCGCTTTCTTCACCTATTGGGTCATTCTATTTGCAACGACGATGGTATATCTCTTTCCTCTGAAATAATTGTCTTTTATATGATAGGATTTACTAACAGGAGTAGTGCGTAACGGCTATGTTTCGATCTATCGGCGCTGCATTCGATACCTTCGATGGTGCATCCAAAGTCTCTGGTTTGATTATTATGGTATCCGTCATGTATACTGGATATATGATTACCAAGCCTCAAATGCATCCGTGGTTTGTATGGCTGTTCTGGATCGACCCTCTCGCTTACGCATTTGACGCGCTTCTCTCGAATGAATTCCACGGAAAAGTCATCGAATGCGTCAATACTAACCTTGTTCCATCCGGTCCCGGCTATGACTCCTCGTCACCTGTATCCTGCGCCGGAGTGGGTGGTGCGATCCAAGGTCGATCTTGGGTAAGCGGCGACGATTACTTGGCATCTCTCTCATACAGTCACGATCATCTATGGCGGAACTTCGGTATTGTCTGGGCGTGGTGGTTCCTATTCGTCGTCATCACTATCTACAATACTTCGAAATGGCGCTCGGTCTCCGAAGGTGGTTCCACCCTTTTGATTCCCCGGGAGAAGGCCAAGGAACATTTGGCACACCAAAAGCGCGATCTAGAAAATCAAATTGAACTGGAAGGGAGAAGAAAGAGTGACAGCGAGTATCGCAGCGGAGATGAAACAGCCGCTGAAGCCCCCGACACGACCCCGAAGTCCGATAACCTCGTTCAGAACACCTCGGTGTTCACTTGGAAGAATCTCTCCTACACTGTTAAGACACCTCATGGCGATCGCGTGCTATTAGACAATGTTCAGGGATGGGTCAAGCCAGGAATGTTGGGAGCCTTGATGGGCGCTTCTGGTGCAGGCAAGACCACACTTCTTGACGTTCTGGCTCAGCGGAAGACCGAAGGTACCATTCACGGATCGATCATGGTCGATGGCCGGCCTCTGCCCGTGTCATTCCAACGGTCAGCTGGATACTGTGAACAGCTAGATGTCCACGAACCTTTTGCTACGGTCCGCGAGGCACTCGAGTTTTCTGCGCTCCTGAGACAGCCCCGAAACGTCCCTCGCGAAGAGAAGCTGAAATATGTCGACACGATCATTGATCTCCTGGAACTCCACGATCTGGCTGACACACTCATCGGTCGTGTCGGTGCTGGCTTGACGGTCGAGCAAAGAAAGCGGGTTACTATTGGTGTGGAACTGGTCTCCAAGCCCAGTATTTTGATCTTCTTGGATGAACCGACTTCTGGTTTGGATGGCCAATCAGCTTACAACACTGTCAGATTCCTTCGCAAGCTCGCAGATGTCGGCCAGGCTATTCTCGTCACTATCCATCAGCCCTCTGCCCAGCTCTTTGCTCAATTCGACACCCTGCTCCTCCTGGCTAAAGGTGGCAAGACTGTCTACTTTGGAGACATTGGAGACAACGGAGCTACGGTCAAGGAGTACTTCGGACGATACGATGCGCCATGCCCCGAGGATGCTAACCCTGCTGAACACATGATTGATGTTGTCTCGGGACACCTTTCCCAGGGTCGCGATTGGAACGAGGTCTGGAGGAACTCCCCAGAGTACCAATCCGTCACGGCCGAAGTCGACCGGATCATCACAGAAGCCGCTGCGAAGCCCCCAGGAACTGTCGACGATGGTCACGAGTTTGCTATGCCTCTATCCGCCCAGATCAAGGCCGTCACACAGCGAATGAGCATCTCCCTGTACCGCAACACTGACTACACGAACAACAAGATGACGCTGCACATCACCAACGCATTGTTCAACGGCTTCTCCTTCTGGATGATCGGTGATTCCGTGGGCGACCTGCAAATGCGGCTCTTCACCATATTCAACTTCATCTTCGTGGCTCCCGGTGTGCTCAGCCAGCTGCAGCCCCTCTTCATCGAGCGTCGCGATATCTTCGAGACGCGTGAGAAGAAATCCAAGATGTACTCGTGGGTCGCCTTCGTGACTGGTCTCGTCGTCTCCGAGATTCCGTATCTCTGTATCTGCGGCGTGTTGTACTATGTCTGCTGGTACTACACTGTCGGGTTCCCTAGTGATTCTGATCGCGCCGGTGCCACCTTCTTCGTCATGCTGATGTACGAGTTCGTGTACACTGGCATCGGTCAGTTCGTCGCCGCGTACGCCCCCAACGCCATGTTCGCCTCGCTCACTAACCCGTTCATCCTCGGTGTTCTCATCTCGTTCTGTGGTGTCTTGGTGCCGTACACGCAGATCAATGTGTTCTGGCGCTACTGGGTGTACTGGATGAACCCCTTCAACTACCTCATGGGCAGTATGTTGGTTTTCGATGTGTGGGGCACAGATGTCACTTGCAAGGAAAGCGAGTTCGCCATATTCGACCCCCCGAACGGAACATCCTGCGCCCAGTACCTCGAGCCGTACATGCAGATGGCCGGATCGAGCAGCAACCTGATCAATCCGGATGCTACGGCGGGCTGCAAGGTATGCCAATACCGCGACGGCAGCGACTATCTTAGGTCTCTGAACCTATTATCTTACGAATACGGATGGCGGGATGCGGGTATAGTTGTTATTTTCGCCATTAGCTCTTATGCATTGGTGTACGCCTTGATGAAGTTGAGGACGAAGGCGACGAAGACAGCGGAGGAATAGTATACCAACTTACAATTATGGATAATCTCGTATGAGCGTGTTTGCTCCGAGATAGTCACGATCTTTTTCCTTTCTTTCCAAATAGAGTCCCCAAGCAGATATCATAGAATAGCGTCAAGATCAATGTGCGCAAGACCGGTCATTGACGAATATACCTTAGAAATAGCTTCACTTCAATCTCTCTACCTCCTTAGTATTAGAATTATTTATTATATGTAATTACGCGATTCCTATCGCTGTAATGGAGAAAAAATCATCATGGCTAGTTTATTCTTCTCGATTATCTATCTAGGTTTCCGTTATTTTTGTACCATAGTTAAACTGGTACGCCCAATAATGATCTTTCTGTATTGATCCAAGATATGAAAAACGAAGTTATTCCTATCTACTAGATGAATCCCTTTTGTGGTCTGATGGCACATGCCAAGCTTCCATAATCGTACGTAATCACGTTTCTTACGTCGATTATGAGGTTGTTTCACGATGTGAACACGCCGTATTCGTGCATGACGTGCATGTACAGAAAACTTTGATGGATGATGGCGTATCGTGGAGAGGTCATCTAGTGGTGTCTGCGGCCCCTGCAACCTCCCATCCCTGCTATCTTCCCCGGACTCCCGGACCTCTGGCAAATGCCAAGCCCGCCTGTGCTAGAGAGTGATGATAACGGAGATACACAGTCCTACGAAACTCGGAGCGGACTGTGGACTTCCCGTGGGAATATCTCACTTGCATACGCTATCATAATTCCGAGATGCCGTGCGCAAGGGGAGGATGTGAAGTCCTAAATCTCGTGACAGCTACGCACTTAAAAGCCTGCTTACGGACCTTGTTTCGTACGATGCAAAGCTGGAAGCCGAGATATCCGAAGATCCGGACAGCTCTAGGTCTACCTAAAATTAGAATGCTCGCAAAATGTAGGCCAATACAATAGACTGAGGATTGTAACACAGAGTCCTATCTCTATGTTACCTACAGCCTGCTTTTGAACGAAGCAGCGAAGCTATCTACTTGCCTACTGCTAGGTTGCCTACCTACTAAAAAGGGGTAAATGTCAGATTTTAGAATGGCAACCCTACGAATGAATTATCGCGCTTTTATACGAAAAACCTAGGTTAGCTGCTAGTGAAACATTAATTCAGGGGTTCTAACACTTACTTAAATGAGTTTTCTGGATTATATATTGCACTACACTATATCCCGGGGTAGTAGCACGTTGTCCATTGCTACCATTTTCTATCCCATTCAGCTTAGTGTCGGTGCTACTTTTACTCAAGTTGCATAAAGGTGTTAAACTGTATAAACCGAACTCTGCTCTTTGAGTTTTAATGCAGATACTTCCGCCTTATTAACTTTAGCCACTGCAGCAGCTATAGGCACGTGTGGGCTCAACAATAGTAGCGGAAGCAGACTTATAGTGACGAGCTGCTTCATCTTGGCATAACGTCGAGCCTTCTTCAGAGCCTATTCATTCATTCTCGTTGAGAGATGGCGGAGAGTCATTGCACCATCTGGGCTCACCTAGAATAAATACGTGAGGCTCAGCTTGACTTCTGTGAATTTGGCAAGTTCCTTCCAGTCAAAAAGACCTTCTCCTTCACGGCCATAGATCTCCTGCAAGCCTCGTTGACGCACCAGTTGAAAATGTGCATGGAGATCGTAGGTGCAAGTAGTCAGCTATCAATACCAATGTCCGAGAGCAGTCGTCGCTTGACACCCAACTTCTCAACCAGGCTTGGCGATATCATCGTATCTATGTAGCTATCATATAACGATTTAACTAATATTGTTTCTCTAACGGTAATAATCTTTTATCCCTTAAGTGGTGCGATCTAACTTAATATCTTAGGTCGAAACTACTAAGGGTTAGGTTGTTACTATCGGACACTACAGAGAAACTAAGCAGCTTAAGACCCTTCCCGACACACGGGTTTTCAAAGCCACAGAAGGAGCATCACGGATATACTTTAACGATTCGCCTATTGGAATCCATTAGTTAGCAACTAGCTTGCTTCTCGAAACAGGGCAAGCACCATGCTTAAAGGCATCGTCTCTAATACCTAAAAGATTATTTTCAGATATTTTAATTTACACGTCTACTTCCTTGCGCAACATTTCCGAAGTTGTGCTTTGCTAAAAAACGAACGAGAGTTACTCGCGAATAACAGGCCTTCTTTTCCGCTACTTTAATGAAAAACGGGCAAGCGTTAAAAACTTGCGACTGCTTAAATATCCTAGGAGGTTACAAGTCTGGAGTTCAACAAGTCTATATCTTAGGCTCGCCCACATTGGAAGGTATTACTAGGTATCAAGGATCGAAATTCTTTGGCCAACTGGTACGGGTCAGTTGCAATGGATCGAATAGCCTTAGAAAGGAGAAATAGAGTGGTTGTTTAACTACTGGAAAATTCTTGTCTACCATAGCAACAGGAACAGCCAGGAATTGCAGTAATAAAGGAAAGCCCCCTGATGGTTCACATAAAATGCTGTCCTATAGTTTCCCCCTTTTTCACTTGTATTCAACTTAGAATAGAATGGATTTTAGTTGAACTTGTTCCTTATTTTTATTTCTATAGTTCTAATAAATGAATCAATTTATAAATAAATACCTCAATTTGAAGTTTTGGAGTTTGTAGTGCGATATAGTCAGCCCTGGGGCAGGTATAAAGATTATATTGTGTATGAGGGCATCCCCTAGCCGCGCCAGTATAGTACATACATGTGGGTAGTGTCACGTGATTATTTAATGTAACATTCACGGCTCTAGATATGGAAACTAGATGGTCATGGACCCTCTCCTTTAGAGGTAGTAAATAATTTTCCAATTGACAATCGTCTCCTACTTTAAGGAACAATGCTTCTTAGGATTGATAATTCTTCACTTATTAAGTGCTACCGAAAAATCACACCCTCCCTTTATTTATTTGAAAAGGGTGGGTAGGGAAGAGAGAGTTTATCTTACATACTATACTCGCTTGGTATATCATTCGAATTCAAGGCTTGTATACCTAAGCACATGCGTTATTTGGTGTTACTATAACTTCCTATATAACACTACACTATTAGCCACACGCATACACGCGCAAGTTTTTAATCAGGATATGGGCATATTAGTTTCAGCTGTTGTTTAGAGGCTAACCTTCGAACCTCTCTCTACCGGCCACCATCTATTATTGATGATAAAATCTGGTGTTGCACTGGTTTGAGCCAAGCCATTGGCAGCGATGAATTCAACCCATGTTGCTGGATAATCGGCAGGTGGTATTGGGGGCCAACACTACTCCGTATAGTGTACTACTACCTAGTAGTTAGTAGTGATCGCCGGCAACAGCTATTGGTTACTAAGAAGTCCCTCGCTTTACGACCCACCTCTCTGTAAGCCTTAACGGTTCTTTTTTTAGCATTTGTTTTCTTAGTCTGGTATTAATTTTAAGCATACATCGAAGTAGGTTATTAGCGGAGAATGGTTGCCACTCGATTTTATCCTCTTATAGGATTTAGCTTGTTGATAAAAGAGTTACAAACAGGATTTAGGTAAATAAAATCATTCTTTAAAATGATTAGGTATCTAGGCAGGTCGGCATTAGAAAAATGCATATTAACTAATAGATACACTTAGAGATGGTGACATTGCTTTTCTTCAATAATGTATGAACGCGGCGTTGAATAAACCCCATAGGTCCCGACAGCCTGGCTACCGCTATCCATGCCTGTGGCACGTAGCCCTATAGGGCCCATCAGTGCGTCCTAATTCTCGACTTCTTACACACCACCAAACCCACCTATGAAGCCACTCATGAACCAACCCATTTTACTGGTTTTCTTTTAAGGTAACTATAGCTTCTCTTCTCTTATCTCAATGGCTTTGCCGTGGGCATCTTCAGTTCCGAAACCACTCTAATTGGACCTGCATGGCTCCAAAATTTTGACTGGAGAGGTAGTATCGAAGGCACTAAACCCTGAAGTCTGTGGGTACTTATGGAGTTCTTCAGGGGTACTTTTTTCACGGACACAACCACATCGAGCAAGGCGAGAGCTGGGGGGATGGGAGGTTTAACTGGGGGGGCTGCCCTCAGAAATGGTTATCATAAAGCAAATAGGCTATCGCACTCAATGTAACACTTAAAAATTAGGACTGAGATGTCTTTCCCACACCTCGACCTTTTCAACTTAATTTTGCAGTGAGTCTCTCACGAGCCTCTTTCCATCTGTCTCTAGATGTGAAAGCCCCTAGAGAATGGAAGCATCGATAGACGATGTCGCACGCTTTGTTGGTTGGGTTGACACCCCTAATGTACGCGGCACGGTCGATATAATCTATAGTTGTTTCGTGGTCGTCATCACAGCGATATGGACTGTTCTTCACCTCAATATCCCCGCTAAAGGTGATACCTGGATGCGGATCATGAAGCGACGAGCACGATGGGGTATTTTGGCTATCTTTGCACCTGACATGTTAACCATGATTGCTGCCAGTCAATGGGTCAGTGCAAAAAGATCTGTCCAACAGATGAGGGAATTAGGTGAACAAGATTCATGGGGCTTGGAACACGCATTCTATGCTAACAGCGGAGGCAAGGCTCCCTCCCTCCCTTTTTCAAAAGGTTATCTGAGCTGACTTTGGACCCAAGGTTTCTTCCTTCATCTAGAAGACGGACAATCTTTCCCGGTTAATGCTGAGTGCATACATTTCCTCATCTCGCGGGGCTACATCGCACTCCCCAAGATCCACCGCGATGAGATATGGGACAAGAGCAAAGCCGACTACTTCGCAAAAGCCTTCGCCTTGCTACAGATCAGTTGGATGATCATTCAATCCATCGCACGAACCGTTGGCAAACTATCCCTCTCGCCCCTAGAACTCTTCACTCTAGCTTTTGTCGTCTCGACGGTCATGTCCTATTTCTTCTGGTGGCACAAGCCGCAACATGTCGAGACGCCCACGATCATCCGCTGCGAATTCTCGACGGCGAAAATATTAACAGAGTCGGGATTGCCATCGAACATGTCATACGAAGATACACCCTTAGACTTTATACAAAAGGCCACGCAGGTCTGGGAGCGAAGAGACCGGTATAAGAACTATGATCTCGACAGACAAGAGCCAGTTATCGGCGGACACCAGTCACCAGTTAAACGAGTCCCCAACGACTCGATCATGCCTTCAAACCTACCGTTGAATGTGCTAGCTGGTCTTGTCATACCCTCGATTATCCATTCTTGTATCCACTTGGGAGCCTGGAACCTCGCATTCCCATCCGAAGTTGAGAAACTCCTATGGAGAATATCCGTTATCATCCTGGCCTCGGTTTCGTGCGTGAGCATAGGTCTAGTTCGAGTGCTGACGATAGCGGGATACCGGGGCAAATACAACCTAAGCTGGCTCTGGATTAACGTGAACCGAGAGTCGGAGGAGGAAAGGATCTGGCCCAACTTCTGGGACGTGCTGCTCGGCATCTTTGTATGGAGCCTTGTTATAGCACGGGGTTATATAATAGTAGAGGTGGTGGTAAGCTTGAGACACCTACCTGATGATGTGTACATTACACCCAACTGGACGAACTTCATCCCACATGTTTGAAATAAACTTAATGACTTCAATCAGCCCCTCTTTTTGTATGTGCAGTAAATACGGTATTGTAATTGGGAGAGATAGGTGCGTATGAGAAGTTGAATATGGGGTTGCCGCCCCACCATGCGATATTATGTACACATATATCAGGACTTCCCTCCTCCTAGACTCTCTCCTGGACCAGTACGCTTCATACTTTTCCCTCACTACCGTCGCTTATCAACATCAGAGCAACCGATCGTAGGATCCAAGGGAGCAAATCGAAAAGAGCCTTGTCCTTACAACGGATGGAGACTCCCAATTGTTATTTAAATGAGGCTATGAGGGACTATATGCATTCTTCAGTCTACGGCGTCCAACTATCATGAAATATGAGAAATCAGGCAAAGGAATGCCTTAAGCCCCTTACGTGTGTGATCAACTTCATATATGAAAAGAAATAACTTATACAAAATCAACGCTATATACATGTATGCGCTTTGAGTACTTATGCAGCTCTTAATTTTCCTCGGCCCCGAACTAACAATGCTTGTTATTATACCTCGATATATATATCAAAATCTGTAATTAAAAAAGCGTCGCGAAATTTGAGGGAACTAGAACTACGCAAGAGTTAAAGTCTTGTCACGGTCGGCGACCGTGGCCATATATACCACCATAGATTTCATAGCGGCCGGCTATGAAATTCCGATATCCTTTTGTCGGGATAGGCCATTGCGCGCCCGTTGGTCTAGTGGGTTTGTGGTCGCCACCCCCAACGTCACAAGTATACATCGATATAGGGGGTCGGCTATAAATGAGTTCTTTCCTTCCTTTTTTTATAGGTAGCCCAAGCAAGTACCGTTCGCAAAGATCATACATTCTCATTACTTGCTATCCAAGTTCGTTTTAGGCAAAGAAAAAAAAAGGAATAGAAATGAAAAACCCATATTTAGATGTCGTTGACCGAGGGGTATAATAAAAGAAAGTTAATGTAAGCAGAACCCCTTTTCCGGAGATCTTGAGCAGTCAGTAGTAACTGGTTGTTTTCTTTCTTGGTTGCGAATCCCTTCATTTACTCGATAAAAATATAATATTTTACCAAGTATGCCTTTATGGCTTTTTATTACAGTGCATCTTATTAAGGCTATAGCTGCTTATGAGACCAGAAGTACCTGTGGCATCATTCTTCCGCGTGCTACCGGAAATCTATTGGACTTATGGGCCCGATATCCCTCGGCCAGCAATAATCCTCAGCTGGTCGAATGGTTCTTCCTTCAATTTAGAGGCATTATTAGTGGTCTTGCAGCTCTTCATAACCACGTTGATAATAAGGCTGATTCCGAGAAATCCGCTGCCCATGGTACCTTAAACATTGGCAATATTTTATGGTTCAGCGGAGATGACCTGGTTGATGTAGACAGTCAATTTGGCCACTTGGTAATCGGCGGAACTGGAGAAAAGGATATAGGGTACCTATTTCCTTTATATGAAGTTTTATACCTTGGGAAGTGGGATCCACAGGCTGGCGACGTTGCGTCTATAGGGCATATATTTTTAGAGTGCATGATATGGCTTTTGTTTGGATACGACGAACTGAAGACGTTCCATTCAGTCGTGCGAGCATTACCAGGGAATGTTTTGCTCATTCGAGGGGAAATTGAGGCAAAATTGATTAAGCTGGAAATCGACGGAAGATGTGCTACAGGCACACCACTTGGTGAAGTCCTGAGTTTCGTAAAGAGCCAAGTGGAAGGATTTTGGGCGCCAGTGGGAGGGTTTTCTGATAAAAAAAGTATCCCGAAAGAAAATCCTCCCGACGATTAGGTTATGTATTTGTAAAGCTAAAAAGCAAATGCTAATAGCTTTTAGCTATTAGCTCATATATAGTTAGTCCGTGACAGTATTGTTATGGACCTAGATGCGATAGGCAAGAATAAATAGGTAGATTAGCGATAATAATAAGAGCAATTGCTTTTGGATTAGGAAATAGGAACTAGCATAAAAAGAAGCGTACTTAGGTAGTTTCCCCTAAATTCAAGACTGAGACTTAAAAGGATAAGGCTTGATTTAATGAAGTATATTGCTAATTTTCTCTACTTCATATTAACCTCGTAACATCTATTCATACAGGTCGAGGCATATCACGTAAGCAAATAGAGAAACCTAGAGAATAGATATGCTTATAGCTAATAGCATATAGGGGTGGTAGGCCAAAATAACGATTTCGTAAAATACGTGTTTGATATGCAATGTATATGAGAGGTTCAGCAAATTCTGTACTAAATTGGCAAAGATGACCACAAGCTATGTCTCGGAAATGAACATTCCCCCTTTTCCCTGCTTTGGTAGAAACCCTAACCCTCTGGTCAGTACCCTAACCCTAACCCCCTTTAGGGTACAAAACAGCCCTTAAATGACTATAGCGCTTAGCAGCCGACGTAGATAGCTATATAAAACGTTAGTCTGAGTCTCAACATGATTGCACGCTTGGAAGGAAAACTCACCGTTGGCGAACAGCGCGTAGGAGTCGGCGTTGTTCAGGGCCTGCGAAGAGGACAGGCGGGTGGCGGCGGAGTAGCCGTAGCCGAGGTCGTCGGTGCCGGCGACCTGGCTCAGGTGAGTGACCTCGTGGAGGGTGGTGGTGGCCTGGTCCTGGCCGTGGCAGGTGGAGGTGACGGCGGACAGGGCGCTGAAGTAGAGCGGGCAGTTGACGATGTAGCTGGCGGAGGGCAGAGTGTAGGCGAGCACGTTGCTGCTGCAGGCGCCGTAGACGTCAGAGCAGTACGTGCGTGACACGCCCGAGCTAGAGCTGCCGCACTCGGAGGCCACGCTCGCGAACACGCTGGCCACCGTGCTGCCGACGGAGGTCGACTTGAAGTACTCCTGCACCTTGGCGGTGTTGGAGCGAGCTGCCGTGGAGGCAGCCGCTGCGAAGGATCTGCAGTTGGTCACGGCGTTCCTGGTCGAGGTGAGCCTGGTGCCGGTGCAGTCGGATTGCACAGCCTGTTTGCAAGAGACATCAATCAGCGATCACGCCATAGATAGGAGTTTAAGAGGCTGCAGCTACGTGTGACACTGCTAGCTTTTTAACCGGAATTACCCACCGTTCGCTTGCTGATGAAGGCCATGCGGGCCTCCACGGCCTTGGCAGCGTCAACCTTGGCGGTGATGGTGTTGCTGGAGAAAGGAACAGCGTCAACAATCTCGGTGGTGTTGGCACTGGCGTAAGAGATAACGCCGTTGGCGACGAAGTCGAATTCACCACCAGCGGTCAAGTCGTGCAGCTCAGCAGCATCGAAGGTAACCTCGACAGACTCGCCAGCTGGGATGTTCTGGAAAACATCGTCCTGGAGGTTGGTGGTGGAGAGGCGCAGACGAATACCCTCGAAAGCAACCTTAGAGCCTAAGTGCAAACGTGTTAGAGAATATCAGCCGTCCCAAGTAATCATTTATATTACTTACTTCCCTGGAAGACCTGGACCTTCTGGATAGGGGCGTTGTCGAGAATAGTGCCGGACTTGAGAACCTTGAGGTCTTCGGCACCAGTGTTGGTAACGGTAGCCTTGATCTGCGAGTTGCCGACCATCTCAAGCTGAACATCGAGGGGCTCCGCGCGCTTGCCCATAGAGGCAGCGCTAGCCAGGGAGGCGAGAAGAGCGAAACTACCGAGAAACTTCATCTTGAAATGCTGTTGACTGTGATGGTGCTGACAAGATTAAACTTGAGGATGTGGTTGAGGGTGGTAGGAAAAGATCTTCAGTGTCAGAGGAGAAGCAGGACTCTTTATACTTTTACGACGTGCAGGTTCCCCTTTTCTAGAAGCCATACCTACATATGTTCCACGGCGACGCTAAGTATATGGGGAAGGTAGTCCTATTCCCTCATAGAGGAATGTAGTATTCTTGAGCCTTATCGTCCCGAGTCTAATAAATAAGAGTTATATCAAACGGCCTTTGAGACGTATGTTCTTCTCGAATCGGAAGATGGGTCACGGTTGGTCACAGAGCAGGTTTTCAGCATGATGTAGTCTCATTCTTTATCAAGAAACCCATCTTTCTATGAAATACGTCGAACTTTCAATATTGTGAAAGATGAATAGTTAACTATTAAAAAGAATGGCTGGCACAGATGATGGTTAAAGAGTAAAATAGGTTAAATGGTATACCACAAGTGTATTTCAGCACAGCTTAAGCCCTTTCTGTCCACTCAACGTAGAACGGCGACCTCCACAACGAAGCAATTACTACTTGGGGAAGGAGAACTGCAACTCACTTGATACCACTATGGAAATATCGGCTTGCCAGGGACTGTTGTTTCGATAGCAAGTTGTCCAGGCACGGAATACATGACAAATGTAAAGCAAAAACAGTAATCAAGCTTTCCCATTGATCTGGGAAACGAGCGCGCAGGAGTCTGGATATGCCGAGGTTCTTGGCGCTGAATGCTTATCTCTGTTTAGGGCTCTCTGCCGGGTCTTCAAGGCGCTGAGCCGGGCTCGTAGCGGAGGCAAACTCTCCTTGCCAAGATCGCCAAGCTTGCTGTGGTGTTGAGTACGCCAAGGTGCAGGCCGGCGGTAAGAATCATGGTATAATGAATGCCGGTAGCTTATATTGGCAAAAGGCGTCTTTGACGTAATTGAGAGAATGCAGGTCGATATAACTGATCGGATACCATGAATTGGATCGAGGATATACTTCATAGAAAAGTAAGAATGTAGTGAAAAGAAAATATCTAGCAGGAGAAGAGAATTACGATGTCAGAGATAAACTTATGAGATCTTAGTAGATACATAAACCAATAACATATTACCTTATTGTGTACTAGCAATTTCTCCCCTCTTTTAGCCTCAACTTCTATTGGTGGGACGGGAGAATTACTTTAAACGAGGAGGTCGATGTAACCCTCTGAAGCAGCCCCAGCAATGCTTGATGCTGCCGGCTCCTGGGTCATACCAAATGATCTAATACTGACAACTTAAGATACAATCGTTAATGATAACATATTTAAAAGTCTTTGTCTTAGTCTTGGTATAACGTTTAGACTGAGCCGCATTTATTGGCATTAGATGACAAGCTTTAACTGACATATGTATATGATAGAGTATAAACAGGCTTCGAGTATAGATAATCGTGTATATGGAAAATCAAAACACGGATTTGGCAACCTATGCATAGGGCGTGCTGTAGCACATGCCCCAAACGGCAGTCTAAATGCGAGGAGCAGACCTTTTCTTCTTGGCAACATTATCTACACTGGTTGTCTAGCCGCTTTCCAGCATGATCTAGGACCGACGAGAGCATGTTTTCATTTTGATACGGAGACTAGTTATAGAAAGGAAAGGCCGCCATGCGATTGTCTGTACAATAAATGATCACATGTTTGTGCACTTCTTGATATTTGTAGCTGCTGTATTTGGCAAGCTCCGGTATAACTATTGCCCCTATCTTGCTCCTTTAGTTGTCTTCACAGATGCGGCTATAGGAAAGGATACTGCTAGACCTAGAAAATAGGAATGGGAAAGAGAAACATAGAAGTTTTCGATCTCTGTTCAGCTTTGGACAATTCATATACTATGATAGGTAGATCATATTCAGCCTTTAATATCCATTCCCACGAGGTACGGTTGACGATCATTCCAGCTCCATGGTCCAAGACATTCGCCATCCAGGATCTCTACGCAATCAGAAACTATGCATAGGCCAATTCTGATCTGTGGCATGTACGCCCAGCCTTATTAAGCTACCCGCGTATCAAGTTTTCATTGAGGACCGGGATGAGCCTTTCTGCTCGATCCTGATCTGCAAGCGATCGCCCTCCTCCGATAGGGGCAACTAGCTGTGTAGCCACCCGGCTGCTAGCCCTGGGGTTATATGAACATATCATATCATTACTCACTTTCCATGACAAATATGCCATTCTGCTCTGATATTATTGACCAATACTGTGTACCTCGCACTATGGTCTCCAAAACACGCCACCACCAAACTCCAGCTAGTACCTAGATATCTTGTTATGATGTCGGCGAAAGGCTAGCTATATATGCCAAAACAAGTCTATATTTCTCATAGTAGAACTGGCGGTGTAACAACAGTCGCGCGAGACTCGACGTGGGCGTTGCTGTTGAGGAAGAATATAACTGCAGGTGGTGCCGGTATACGATAGCAAAGCTTGCAAGCTTCGATACAGTGGAATAACGTGTTATGTGGATCATATTTTCTTTTTCTTTTTCCTCGTCTTTCTTTGCGCCGATCATTCCGCGCTTTTTGCTTTTGCTTCGGCCTTCAAATATTCCTCCCGCAGTTTGTCTGTGATAACAATCTTCTCTAAGGGTTCGTATGGAGTCCCCGCAGGCGCTACCCGCTCGTAGAGTCTCCGGAAAACGTCTTCGCATGACTTATCCGTTCCGCCCAGGTCTAACAGGTGGAGTTCGCGTAGATTCTCTGAGACGGTGAACCACATAAGCGCCTTTCTTCGACGATCCATTCTTGCTAGGATCTCGGCATCTTTGGAGGGGAAGACTTCCTCGTCGTCGCTAGAAGTCGGGTTCGCTGCTCGATACACCTTCATGTCGGCATTCCACAGTCGCCAATTCGAATTCACGTCGGTCAAGCCATTGCCTCGGAGCTTGCATCGGTAGCACGGAACTTCGCCAATATAGCCTAGAAGCTCACCGGTCTCTTTCGCTTGAGGTGCCATAATGGTGAGCTAGGTGGCACAATTCTTGTTCTCGGGGCCTAGGTTGATTGATGTATACGACGACTATAATGTTGGCAGAAATTCTGAACTTGTCCCTCGCGAACGACGTCAATCCGGTGCCACTTTAATCTACAACCGAATAATGTGTTTAACCTAGCTCAGTCAAGCGTAGCAGCCACCGCCACAAACCCACTCATACCTTGGTATAACGCCAATGTAGCCACAGTCTTGGTGATGGTACCTAATAGGTAGGTCGGTATATTATCAATATAAATAGGTACAGAATGTTACCATATGTCTAGACCATTGTGAGACACCGCCAGACTGGAATAGGAGAAGAAGGAAACTTCATTGTCAAACTACAGACTTGATCGGAATTTTTCCTCTGAAGAAATGTTTCTTCTTTCTGTTTTCCTCCTGAGACATGTACAATTTATATAAACATCGTTTATGTAAGCTCAAGGGTTGAGGTCATTTAAGCTATTAGACCAAATATTAGAGCGATAATTCCAACTGAGCCTACTACAGTTGACTTATAAAAACTTGGTTTTTCTAATAAACGTTTTCTATACAAAGATCCTTGTGCCTACCTAGTCACGACAATAATTGTAATGAGTACAAGATTCTGCTACATACCAATCTTGTTATTGGTTACACACACATGTAGGTATATTTAAGGGCACCAGCCGTTAGCTTCGATAACAGTCCCTCCATCCACAATACATCAGCAATGCAAACACCATCATCACGATGATAATTCTACCCCCGCGCGCCATTGTTTAAGTTCTTAAATAACGTATAATAGCCCCCCTAGTTATTTTCTCAACAAACAACAACATACCTAATCTTTGAACGCGAGGTTCAGCGCCGTCCACGAATCTTGAACTTTGCCTTAGGTATATCATACAGGCCTTCTATTCCTTGCATTGGGGTTCTATCTAGAAACGATGAATTCCGTTGAGTTTAATCAGATGGTGGACGATGTAATATCTTCTTTACGGTCCATTCCGGAGAAACATGGACCTGTTCGGGGTTATACTTATGCCATGAAGATATCCCTTCCAGGTTACGATAAGACTTGTCGCGAGGCACCCGCAGACTTTCGCGCTGCTTTTTCGCTCTTTTAATCTAAGATTCGTGGAATTCTCATGGCTATTAGCATCTTGGAAACACAAGACCTAACCTCGGACACTCGAGTGATTCATCAAGATGGCATGATTTTGAGCATAAAAATGATCAGTCAGCCGATCCCTGTGTTTGGGCCCTGTCTTCATCCCTACTTCTACTCAAGCCGCCTTCTACTACTCAACTCCTCCGATTTGCCCTCCTCTTTCCAGCGTCACACACCTCAGATTCTTCTCCACCAGTATCCGGCCCCTGCATATCCCACGTCAATGAACGCCCTGTTTCTCTACGTGTTATCCCGGAGCTCCTCGCCCACCTCCCAGCCTTGCAGAGTCTCGACTGTCCATTTCTCTGGGAACGCACGATTTTCCCGTTTGACACCAAGATGTCGCAACACTATACACGTCCATGGGAGGGACTGCGTCGGGATGAGAGACATGAATTTGCAGGCTCGATGCGAGACATTGAGGCCTGGTGGCCTAACGGATTGAAAACAGCCAGGCTTCTCTTCTGGCATGGGAATTGGTTCGTGGACGAAGACCAGGAAGCTCAGATGCCGAACCTTGTACACCCTTTCCAGGAAGACCCCACCTCAGCTGCGGTACGCACCTTGACTGCCCGCCTGGAGGAGCTTGATCTGTGCGCTTTCTTGATGCCCGATATTTTCAGCGTGCCTCACCGGTAAATGGCATAACATGAAGCACCTCCGTGTCGAATTTCACCCCTGTCGTCCTGACGGGTCCTGGTATTTTGCCGGCCCAAGAGGCGAGGATCCCCATCCGATGGGCTTTGAAATCACGGCCGCGCACTACCCACCTGAGGCTTCTAATCCGGAAGACGAAATGTGGGACGATGTATGGAACTACCAGGGTGGTCGTATGGATAACATAGAGCCTAAAACCTTCCGGACCGAACCTATTCCGGAAGCGATTGAGCCTCTGTTGGCGGGGTTCCTGAGAGCTGTGGCGGACATGCCTCGGTTGAAAGATGCGGAGTTGTTTACCTACTTGAATTGGTGCCCGACCGAAGAGATGGAGGCGGAATACGGGGATGAAGCACTGTATAACGATTAAAACGCCGTTCATAGATGGGGCGTAAAATATGTTGCGGTAAAGGAAGATTCGGCGCCTGCGGTAGAGTGGCAGGTTGGTAGTTGGAGGCCTGGACAGGGAGTCTTAGGTTTGATGGAGTTACTGAGTCATGACATTCAAGTGCAATGGAAAGATTTTGAGCTCATTTATAGTAGGATAGATGACGATCCGGGGGATTTTGTTTGAAATTTCGCTACTGGAAGAAACGAGTGGTCCCAATTACGCGCTCATTACTATTTTCACATTTTCAAAGAATTATCATCATTGATCTTCAATGAGCTCTCAATACCATTAGCCTCTCGCGGTTGGCCCTACAACTTCAATATAGGCACTCTATCAACCTATGATAAATACTAGCATTCAGCTCGAAAGCAGACGACCACATCAAGTAGAAACAGCGACACAATAATAATAATCAAGCCAAAAAGACTTTAAACAGTCTACCCCGTCCTCACCCAGTACCGGATTCAGCGCTGCTAACCGTGATAAGGTCAGGCCGTTGCGCTGCGCCAGTTTATCGCAGTAGTGGCCCGGAATCGCTCGGTCCCATCGAACGCAGCCTGCCGCCATCCCAGGCTGCGTACACTCGACTGGCGGCGATGAAATAGTTCGTGTGGGTTGCGACGTAGTTGGCGTCGTTCTAGACGAGGTGCTAGTGAGAACAAGAGGGGCTATGCTGCTAGAAACGCCCACCCCTACACAATATGCATAACCCAGCCAGAAATTCGTGACACGATCTTGGCTGACAGCCGGGTTCCAGGAAAAGAATTGCGCGGAAATAATGCCTTCCTCGTCCGCAACACTGCTGCAGGAATCGGCGTCGACAACGACATGCCATTTATTACAGTCGGTGGGCTGGCCGGAGTGGGTCGACGACGTCGATCCCGTGGAAGTCGGGGCTGATGTGGAGCTGCTCACGGTATCTGCCGGTGGACGTGGTGGTGCGGGGACAGAAGGCTCAGCCGTCTGGAGATACCACGACCCGCAGTAGCGAACGCCGGTGCGAAACGTGCAATTTTGCAGCCTTACGTCTCCCAGCTCCGGGTTCCAGAGGGCGAAGGACTCGGGGTCGGCTTTGTATATGGAGATCGCTAGGAGGCAGTTGTTGGTCCAGAAGGATCCGGTACGATTGAACGTAGTCATCGCCCGCAAAGTAGTGGTGTCATCTCTAGTACCGGTATTCAAGGGAAGATATGACTTGACATTCGACTACGACTTCTTGCGTGTTCCTCTCGACCTCGAGAGCACACGGAGATGCGCGTCGACTTTAGCTACCAAGAAGACTACTGGGATGCCGTCGTTGTAGCATCGATTTTCAAGATGAGGAGGAAATCTAAACACACCCTTCGAGACTTTCGAAACAACCATGTTTACTGGCTTCAAGAAGAATTCCATGAGGACTATTATCTCGACACCCTCAATAAACGTGATCTACAAGAAAGGTGGTTTGGCAGCATGATTCTTCACTGGCTTACCTAGAAGGTCAAGTCCAAAATCAAGCATGAATTCACGCATGCGTATGATGGCACCGTGATTGCTAAGATAGTGGAAGAAGCCCGGTCGTGCACTAAGGGGGGCGTTGGTTATGAAAGACTATTCTAGCGCCGGCTCTTCTCAAGATGAAGGTCGAGTCAAGCTTTGGCTACACACTAATAGTCAATAAACCGCTTGATCTAAGAAAAGGTTACCTCGCGTTCTATAATAAAAGTGATTTCACCGGTGTTCTGACGCTTGAAGCGGTTGCCAAAGTTTTTTTTTTATCAAAAAGTCGAATGTCATTCTCAATATCCTATATCCCGAAGTGTCGTTTAAAATTCCAGAAATTACTATAATTAACCCCTAGACTACGGTTGAATGAAGCATTGATGCTTCTCTTGTCGTGGAGGGAACCATTGAAACAAAGTTGCAAATATCAAGCTGGGAGTTACTCCAGACTGTGCGTGATGGCGGCAGTGATAAGTACAAACCTAAGGAAATTAGGACTGGCTATCCGAAGCTTGAGAGGACAGGCAGCCTTGCCGGGATCAAGAAGCCGGAGTTCTATGCTAGCGTCGCTATTCAAGGTGATATCACAGTCAGATGGTCCGTGGCGGTCGAGTTTGTGTCATAGCACAACTTGGTGCTAGCAAGTCCACAAAAGACACATGTCCCTTTACATACAGCCTAGATGTCAGTGCTCAACTATATGCTCGTGTCAAAGCTCCTCTGATCTTCAACTGGCTGGGCGCTGAATTTAATATCACATCACGTCTTAATAGCCTACTAGTAAGTGGAACAAGCAATAATTTCCGGTCCTAGAGTATGGATAGACACCCTAGCGAAATCCAAGTCTTGGGGAATCAAAACCTAGGTCGTTGACCTGAGTCGGTGGATGGATGATATCGCTAACCTAGGAAAGGCACGCAGTATGTTTCGATCCTTATGTACACTCGTCAAATATATCGACCACCAAAACGATTTTATCATTGCTAGTATCCTTCCCAAGCAAAAGGAGCAGGTAGGAAATGTATTCAACAGCCTCGACATCCAAGTGCTGCCGAATAATCCACGAGTAATGAGTGGCGTTACATGGGCAGCGTAGAAGCCGGTCAACCTACAAGACCGATGAAATAAGTACATGTAAAGCTAAAAAGCGAATGCTATTAGCTTTTGGCTATTAGCTCATATATATAGTCCGTGATAGTACATGTGTGGAGACAAAAGACATATGCCAATTGTCGTTTGACAATTAGCTATTATATGGTCCGTGACAACATGAATTGTAAATATTTTCTAACGGTGGTGAAGACGAACAAGCCCATCAACGAATTCTTGCCGAGACTCTAGGAGCAATAGGCGAGCGAAGTAGCGAGGGAGGATGCAGAAGATCAGTCTAATGATTCACCGAGTGTGTTGGCAGAAAACAGATCATGCGCAACTTTACTAACGACATTAACGTATTAGCAGATCAGATGAGAACATTACCAAGATGGAACCCGCCGTTTTAAGAAAAGAAAATTGGTTTTAACTTTTATGATTTATGATATTTTTATAAGTAGCACTGCTATTGAACTGAGGATAAAAGAAATCTTTTACCTTCACGTGTATAAAGGTGTGAAGAGTTAGGGATTATAGTCCCTAGTTAACAATACGTATCTATCATACTATTTAGTTATGAAAAAAAAAACTTAGAATTATAATGAAAGCAAAGGGAGTGTATTGATCTGTATAACTGCCGCTAACTACCTAAGTGAGGAAAAGGAAACTAAACGGCGAACGCCCACTTGTAAAGCAACGCAGTCTATATATGTATGTAGACAGGGCTTTATGGCTCCTGGTGCCTTCCGTTTAGGAATAAGGTTTGCTTTTTGTTTAGAAATGGGGTTTGTTTTAAAAAGGGGTTTAAGGAAAAACATATATAGCAACTAAAGTTAAAACTTACGTTATTAAAATTAGCGCTATAAAGCTTTTAATAAGCGTTATAATTAATTAGTTAGTTATTGCGCTTAAACTTAATAATTTTATATATTTAAAAAAAAACGAAGCTATATAAAAGTAAAGATTAAAACTTTATACTTATTACTATTTTTTAACTATAATATACTATATAGTTAATTTACTATATTAAGCTTACTTTTTTTTTTTATTAATAAAAAGTAACGCAATAACGACTTATAAATGTTTTAATTAATTTAAATTTTTTACTTAACTATATTATTTTTAACTATAAATATATAAATATTTGCAAAGTAATAATAATTTGTACGTATTAATAAATTAATAAATTTTTGCAATTTTAAAATAATTAATTAAAGCTATAATAGTTTAATAAGTTAAGTAAATAAAGTTTATTAATATAATATATTAAGCATTAAACAGTTATATATTTTAAACAGTAGCTAATTTATTATTATTTATTATTTAAAATTTTGCTGTTTTTTTAATATAAAAATTTTAATTTTTTCTTTTTTTTTATTTTTTTTATTTTTTATTATTATTATTATTATTACTAATTAAGTAAGTAACTTATTTTTTTACAAGTTATAAGCAAATTAAAAAAATAATTATTAAGCATATTATTAATAAGTTATAAAAATATATATAATATATATTAATTTTATTAATTAAAATACTTTTTAAAATTTTTAAAGCTTTAACTTTTAATAGCAATAATAAAGAAATTAATTTTTTTATAAGTTTTTTATAATTTATAAACAACTTAAAAATAACGTTAAAGCAATTTATTAACAATTTATAAAAAAATAAAATTTATTTAAACATAATAAAAATGTTATAATTTATTAACATTACATAACTTATTATATTAAAATAAGTATATTTTTACAACTTTTTTTTAAATTGCGTTTAAATTAAGTTTTAATTATTAAAAAGTTATAAAAAGCTTTTAATTACTTTTGCGCTTTTAAAACTATTTTTATTTTTAAAAAGTATATTAAATATGTTTATAAAGCTATTAATAATTAAAACAGTAGTTATTAACTTATAAGTAATTTTTTTATAAATTAGTTTATAATTATTAATAAATTATAAAAAGCTTAATATTAAATTGTTAAAAGTTTATAAAAAATATAATGTTTAATATGCTATTTATGCTATTTAGCATTATAATTATATTAATATTAATTTAAAAGCTTTTAATAAAATAATTAATAAGTAATTTTATAATTTATATACAATATTTAAATAATTTATTAACGTTTTATAAAAAAAGTTTTAAAATAAGCTATTTGTAAAGCTTAAATTATTACTTGCTTTATTAAAAAAAAAAAATTTAAGTTATAAGTTAGTTGTGCTTAAATCGTAAAAAAATTATGTTTACATTATAAAAAAATTATAAAATTATTGCGTTTTATAGTAGTTATAATATTAAAATAATATTAAAATTAGTATTATAAGTTAACTTTTTTAATATGTAAACGATTTAATTATTATATATATTTAATTTAATAGTAAATTAAAAAAATTTTATAATTAAATTATAAAAAAACTTTTAATTTATTTTAATTTAATTAATTTATATAAAATAAATATTAATATTATTAAAATTACTTATAAATTTTTTAAAATTTAATTTTTTTAAATTTAATTTTTTTAAATTTAACATTTTTAATAAGTTTTTAAAGTTTTAAAAGTTTTTAAAAAAGTTTTAAAAGTTTTAGTTTTAAACTTTAATAATATTTTAAAAAACTATATAAGTTAAATTTAAATACTTTTATTTTTTTTAAAAAACTAAATAGCGTTTTTAACTTATTTTAATTTAAAGTTATTATTAAGCTTTTTTTTTTATTTTTTTTATTTTTTTTTTATGTAAAAGCTAAATTTTTTTTAAATAGTTATTGCTATTAAGCTTATATATTACTTATTATATGTTTTAACGACTTTTTTTTATAAAACGTTATAATTTATTTTAAAAATATTTAATTTATGTAAATTTTTAAGCCGATTTTTTTTTTATATTTAATTTGCTTTATTAATTTTTAACTTTAAATATTATTAAAAAAGCTTAATAGCTAAAAAATTTAAAAATTATAGCAGTTAAATTAAAGTTATTATACTTTTGTTTTTTTATATTTTTTTATACTATTAAAATGCGTAAAAAAAAGCATTATTTTTTTAAGCAATAATATAAAAATTTAAATAAATTAATTTTAACTTTTTTATAGTATTATATTTAATTAATATTATTAGCTTTACTTTTTTTAAGCATTTATATTAGCTATAAAATTTTATTTTAATTTAAAGCTTTTAAATTTTAACTTTAACTTTAAATAATAAAAAGCTATTTTTTTTTATTTTTTATAAATTATAAGTTTAGCTTTAATATTATAATTATTTATTATTATTTAATATGCTTTTTTTATATTAACTAATTAATAAAGCTAACAATAATAAAGCTAATAATAATAAAGCTAATAATAATAAAGCTAATAATAATAAAGTTTTTTTTTATTAAATAAAAAGTAATTTTAAAATATAAACTTTATAAACTTTTTTTAATACTTACAAGTTATATTTTTGCTATAAGTTTTTTATAAACATTTTTAAATTTTTTAACGGCTGTAAATATAACTTAATTAAATAGTAGTTTTATTATTTTATACAATTTTTTTTAGTCATTAAAGCCTTAATTTTTAGCTTAAAAAGTAAAAAAAAACGGTTTATTTAGTTTTTTTTTAAAAAACTTAGTTTAATAGTATATTTAACGTCGTTAAATTTTTATTTTTTAAAAAAACGAAAAATTATTTGTTTAAAAATAATTTTTTTTTTATGTTATTTTTACTTATTAATTTAATTTGCAATTTTTTATATTAATAAATTTTAACTTATTTTATTTATTGTTAATATTTTTAAAATTGTTTTTTTTTAGTTAATATTATTAGTTTTTTAGTTTTTTTAACATTTTTAATATATTTTAAAAAAATTATATTTTTAATAATATAATTGTTAGTAAGTGTACGTATTAAAAAAATAAAAATAATAACAAGTATAAAAAACGATTATATATTTATGTTTAAAAAAAGAAATATTTAATTAAAATTACGTAAAAAAACGCAATTTATTTATGTATAAAATATATAGTAACTTTTTATTTTTATTATATAACTATTAATAATTATGCTTTTTAACTTTAAATAAAAAAGCTTTAAAGTTATTAAGTATATAATTAATTTTTTTTAAATTTTTTTATAAAAAGCTTTAATAATATAAAAATTAAAAGTTTAAAATTAAATTATAACGTTAAATTTAATAGTTTTAACTTAAAATTAAATTAGTATATTAAATTAAATAGTTATTTTAAAATAATTTAAAAAATGTAGCTTAAATTAATTAAAATAATATTAAAATAAATATAATTTAAAAATGTAGTAAACTTAAAAAAAGTATATAAAAGTTTTAAAAAATAAAAAATAAAAGTATATAAATAAATTATAACTTACTTTTTTATACTATAGTTAAAGTAGTAATAAATATAAAGTTTTAGCTTTTATTTTTATAATAAAAAAAATAAAGCTACATTTTACTTAATTATATAATTATTACTAGTTATAAACTTAAATATTATTTATATATTAAGTAAAACTGTTAGAATAGTATAAAAGCAGTTAGGCCCAACGGAAGGCTTTTGTTGCAAGCGTCAGCGCCGCCTCCAGTTTCCCCAGTCCCCACAACATTAACTTACTAAATCAGGTATGATTGACAAATATAAAAGCACCCTTGGGAGCAGCGGGGTTGTTGAATACAAATGCTCTCGAAATCCCATTGTTAAAGTTTTTAACAAGTTATATACTTCCATTTTGCATTCCTATATCGACGTTCCCTAATGCAATAGTGGCAAGCTATCCATATAACTATCGCTCATATCTCTTATTCATCACAATTCGATAGCTATTCTAATTATTTTCTGAAACTAAGGAAACTCAAAAGTCAGCCCAAAGAAATATGACTTCGCAGACTTACAAGTTCCAGGGCTGGCAGGGGTTGGACCCGTCTTCGGTTGACGGAAAGATGGTCTGGGGAGAATTCGAACCTAAGAGGTGGGAAGAAACTGACGTCGATATTAAAGTTACCCACTGTGGCATGTGTGGGACGGATTGCCACCATCTACGAAGCGGATGGGTACGACAGTCCCCGTGCGATTAAAATAAGAAAAAGAAGAAAGTAAATATGAGAGATGCTAATTTGTACTAGTTTCCGGCTCCTTATCCCATCGTCGTAGGCCATGAGATTGTGGGCGAAGTTGTCCGTGTAGGCTCTAGGGCTGTCGGCGGCCACAAAGTTGGCGATCGTGTCGGTGTGGGTTGCTTGTCAGACTGCTGTGTAGCGATACAGAAAGACCCGTGCGAAAGATGCTCTGCCGGCCAGGAAAACTACTGTCGAAAAGCTACCTGGACATATCTTACCCCTCATTACAACGGGGATAAAAGTTATGGTGGGTATGCAACGTACCATCGGACATCGGGTCGATTTGCGTACAAGATTCCGGAGAGTATCGAGTCTAAACACGCTGCTACGTTGATGTGCGCTGGGGCTACGATGTACTCCCCGTTGAAGCAGAACGGCTGTGGACCTGGAAAGAGGATTGGTATCATCGGCCTTGGCGGTCTTGGGCACTACGGTGTTCTGCTAGCCAAAGCAATGGGCGCAGATAAGGTGATAGCGGTCTCAAGAAGAACGTCAAAGAAGGACGAAGCTTTAGCGTTAGGGGCAGACGATTATTTGGCTACGGAAGACGACTCTGAGTGGCATAAGAAGTACCGTGGCGCTCTAGACCTAGTCATTGCGACAGTTGCATCATCTAAGGTCTGTAATGCTATATTCAATATGGAGACCTATAAACCTTGTAAGACTAACGTGGTAACAGGCACCTATGGGCTCTTATATGAAGCTTCTCAAGTTCAGGGGGACTCTAGTCCAAGTGGGAAGCCCTGACGACGGAAACTTTAGTATCCCGACAAACCCCATGCAGGGCAATCAATTGAAATTCACAGGGTCTTCTTATGCCTCGCCACAAGAGGTGAGAGAACTATTACAACTTGTGGCAGACAAAAACATAAAACCATGGGTTGAAGAAATATCCATGAAAAATGCTAACCAGGCACTCCTCGACTTGGAAGCAGGCAAGCCCAGGTATAGATACTGCCTAGTCAACGAAGACATTAAAAAAGCGTCACTCTAAAAAGCTAGAAGATCAATAGCGTAACAAACATCATTTGTGAACATACACATAACTAATAGATCTCATCGAACATGCATACATATCTAGTTAGAGGCAATATAACTACTTGCATTATATCTTGATGTATGATTATGTAAATTATGATGAGCACATAGACAGATCAATAGTAGAACCATAGTAGAACCAGGGCTTCTGAACTAAGCCCATATAGATTATCAATAGTCGAGTCTAGACGCTTTCTCTTCTCGAAAGGGACTTTTGTGGAGAAACCCTACTATCTACACTACCGCCGTAGAGGGCTACCCTAGACTAGTTGATGGGGAACGAACGAGCGAACAAGCTCTAAGTGCATTGAGACGATCGATCTTGGAATACAGCTGAACCTATCCAACTTTGCCGGTGCATTTCGACCCCAGTTCTTATTTTGCCTTACCTGACCATGTTAAGCACGAACCAGAAACCTCCTCCCCTGATTAGGCCATAACCGTCAGGGTATGCACGAAGCGAATCTTGCCGCCCTCGACACGGAACTCGTGGCTATCAGGCAGGGACGCAAAGTCGATGAACACATCGACCGCGCCTATCGTCTCGTCGATCACGTAGCGGCGGTTGACCAAAGCCACGCCTGCGAAACCAGTCGTGTTAGTCTGCATACCACTTCTTCTTTTCTCCGGCAAGAAAAAAAGAAAGCCCGTGCTATGGCTACCTACCATTGGGAATCCCAACGTCGCACCTATCAGAAGCCGACCCGGACCCCGTGTACGCCCCGCCCTCAAGCCGCGCGCACGGCGAGCCCCACGGCACCGTAACACTCTTATCATTGAAGATATCCGCGTACGCGTCCGCAGCCGCCTGTATGACCTCGCGGGAGTCGCGCTGGTCCTCGGGGATCACGTCCCAGGCCTCACGGGAGGCCCAGTAGAAGGTACCCGTAGCGTTGAACAGCCAGTCGCCCTGGTCGGTGACGAGGGTGCTGATGTTAGTGATGGCGCCCTCGGGGGTGAGGTGCATCTGGGTGCCGAGGACGTAGGGGTGGGCGCCGCCGGGGGCGATCATCTCCGTGTACGTCGCGCACTGCGTCGTGTCGTGCAGGCTGCGGTTGAACTCGACCGCCACTGGCGTCGACAGGATGCCCGTTGCTAGGTCGGCCGCCTTGAACTGCTCTAGGTACGTGACCGACTCGGCGAGAGGGGATAGGGTGTCGGCCGTGCCCTCCGTCTGCGCGGCCAGCAGGCTCTCCGTCGCGGCGATCAGGAGGTCGCGGCTGCATTGGGCGATTCCTGAGGCCGTGAAGAGGCCCATTGCCAGGGATGCGGACAGAGCGAGGCTGTGCATGGTGCTATCTCTTTTACGGGGGTTTTTTTCTTCTTCTTTCTTTCTCACGCAAATGAATTCACCTTTTCCAAGCAAACTGCGGTGCTGAGCAATAAAAGTCTACAGAAATCACATCTTAAGTAAACTTCAAAGCCGGCTGGTATAGCCCATAAATATGAAGGGTCACCGGTAAGGGGAAAAGAAGGCAAAACGTCGTACTCTAGGATAATAGCCATATGAACAGCAGAGGGGTTGTTCGGCACTTAGCCGTGCCTGGAGGTTCTCCATCCGAGAACTGGCTATAGCAAATGGCAATATAGATAGGTAGAAAATATCCTTTTGCCACTTTCCCCCAATGACTTGTCGCCGTCTCGAGGGTAATAACTCTATCTCAAGGAGGATGGCTTATACGCGCACTTTATTTCAACATAGAACTTCGTGAGACTTGACTTTCTCGAAGTGCATACCGCACCGTGGTGGGATGCACACCGGTTGAGACATGGCTACGCCACGAAATGTCTCTCAATAGTATATTTCTTTTTCCTTTCACGTCAATAAAAAGACAACCTCGTATCTGTCTTACGGCAACTCACCTACGCGCGTAACTGAGCTTGACGTAATTGGATGACGCTTTTCTTATTATCCCATCGCTGCCCTCGTGTCTTCGAAGTGGTGATGTTTGGTATTCAATCACAGCTGATGTGGTGTTGTTCTCCCCACCATAAATCAACCTCTTGTCTTACACCGCTGGGGAGAGCTGAAACCGGTCGGCGAAGAGCATCACCAAAAACTTTGATGGATCTATCAAACTCGTATACAAGTAGGTATTTATCCTCTTCTATGTCATAAGCACCCCCACTGCAAGCGTCATGTTTACCTAGCTAACGGGATGTGATTATACACACCGCGCTCGCTCTCTCAGGCACAGGCGTTATGTAGTCAGCAGTGTTCCTTAAAAAACAAGCCTCTGCAGATTCTAGCCAGGGCCAATTTACGACACGTGTAGGCGATCCCCCAAGTGGGAAATGATCCCGGCTAGTCGCGATTTTGCGAGATTGCGCTCGTGTAGTACCAAGGGGGGTTGGGATTGACGGTTCGCCTTGGCACGCAAGTGGCATGTGGGAAGTGGGAAGCGGGCAAAAGTTGTTGGTGGCTTCGTTACGTCGTGTGGTAGGATTTTCTTTAGGAATCCCGCAGGCTTTCTCATCTGAGCTCCTTTTCTTCCGAGCCTTCGTAGCAAGTTATTGGCGTCATTTTCCTTTGCTTACGGTCTTCCTTTTTTCACTCCTTTTTTTCTTTTCTTTTCTTTTTAATTTCATCTTCCCTAGGTTAGATATAAGTCGTCCCTTGTCACGATATCACTATGTCCCAGCAATGAAACAGATCTGGATTCGAGAGCAATGGCGTCAGAGCAGCTGGGTCGCCCCATCCTGGCCTACCCCAGACAACCGTCCCAGGCACGAATACCAGCAACGGGGGCAGCCGCAAAGTCAACCAACGCATCCGCTGCAGAATCGCCCTTGGAGTTCCGCGGATTCGATTTCTTCACAAAACGTGATTTGAATCAATATAAGAACGCGTCCAAGGCTTATTTTACACCAACAAACACGGGCAAGCGTTTTAGCTTCAACCCATCATCCTGGCTCGGAGATGCTACTCCCCCGGGAAGCCCGGTACCGTCAACGGAAGGGTCTTATGCCGCCATCGGTCGCTTTCCCATCCCACCTGATGGCAAAACACCTAGGCTAGAAAAAAGAATCCTAGGAATGCGGAGACCGTGGTTTTGGACAATATTAGCAATTGTGATAGTATTGCTCATAGTGGCGATTGGAGTCGGCGTTGGGGTTGGGGTAAGCAGCCGGTCATCCAGGGGTGCGGTAGAGGCCGCTCCATCAAGGTTCGTTTTTATTATATTCCGTTGTGAAGTAGTAGCTTATATTTCTCTATAGTTCGCCCACGACTGCTTCGTCGGCTGCGATATCCAATTCCCCCGCAACCACCAGCACCACCACAACATCCACTGCGACCGCAACGCCCACTGTGGGGGCAAAAATCGATTGTCCCGCTGCCAACGGCACGACATACCAAGTACCGGGGTCGGACAAAACATTCCTTCGCATATGCGGCATCGACTACAGTGGAAGCGGCGAGGCCACCGACATCCGACAGGTCCCTACGGAAGACATGCTGGATTGCATGAAGAACTGTGCAGGGACGGCGAACTGTACAGGATGCGGGTGGGGTTATATTGAAGGCGATCAGGGAACGGAGCATGCATGCTGGATGAAAACTAATCTCACGAAGTCGCACGACACAGATGAAAACTGGTCATTTGCGGTGCTTCTCTAATTTGCGTCTTGCGCACTATAGAGCGCACGGGGAAAAGGGGGCTTGGAGGACGGAGTTTACCTGGGGGTCATGGTGGATAACTATATTATATTTGATGATACCCTCACACTTTTTGGAAAATTTTCACTTTGGCTTGAATAGCCTATTATTGAGATAGCTTACCGATGAAACGGTATGAATAATTCTAAAGCATGTCTCCAATACTTTGAACTCATGTGAACAGATCCCGTGGTATAGACATTCAAGCATGAAATATAAGCTGCCTTATACGAAGTGTCGTCAATAGGGCTGCAACTGGATTCCTGTCCACCTGACCTACTTCCAAACAACGATTATACCACCGTTAGTACCAGATAATATCTCCTTATGCTGTCTATTTTATATTCTTAGTATGACTTATAATGACCCAACTAATAGTATAATGAACACGGACCCACTCTAAACATTTATAATATGTTGTGGACGAAAGTTTATCCTCAGCAATCTAGCAACCACTTTCGGGCTCTCGCTACCATAACTCAGCCCACCGAGACTAGATCCGAGTGTAGAAGTCTCACAGGCTTGGTACTTAATAACAAATGTCTAATCTATCCAAATTGAAAAATCAGGTACCTCTATATTCTAAGAACTTTAAGTACGATATCCTTTGTTTAACCTATATCCTAACCAAATATAACCCCCTATTTTGCTCATGTAACTTACATACTATATAACCAAATTATGATTTTTTTTTTTTTTCATCTATTCTCACTCCTTGTGACTTTAAATAAACTGCAGAAAAGGAGATATAACATGTCCCATAACAATTATGTTAGTTAATTCTATAAGCTAACAACCCGAGAATACTCTCAGAGACAATTCACTCTAGACATCATATAACTGACTTCAGATGTTGTTATATATCTGTAATGTAAACGAAATCAGCTTGTTCTCAATAAAGATGAGATTAGATATGTTTTGATTTTGGTAACTAAATACCTACAAATTTATTCTCTATAATAACAGATTCTGACAATTATATTATATTCAAAATTGACCAATAGCAGTTAAGATAGTCTCTACCGAGTATAGAATTCTTATATTAATATCAATTTGTAGTTATAGCAAAACCCGGGCATATGGACTTAAAGCGCCTCGGTTAACTCAAGCAATTGTATTGACAGATTTTGCTTCGCCTTTCCCACTGAGTTCCTATATATCTAGTAATTCGATTACACTGTAGCAGAGGGCACGAACATGCATGTCATATTGTCGATCAACAAGCCAATAACACCAGAGAGGCTTAAGGCTAGCTATAATTCTAGTACACAGTGTAGTCAATTCCCCCAACCCACATTTTCTTCCTTTTCTCATTAGCGCAAAGAGAGAACTCGCATGGGCTGGGCTGCCCTCTGCCATGGTACCGCTAGTACCACCTTCTGGCCCCTTCCCGCTCTTCTCTCCCCATCTTTGTTCTCTGATCTACATACACTATAGCAACAATACCATACCTACTAGGTTACAAAACTGAAGCTCCTCCAGATGAGCTAGATTGAACAGTTTTGAGAAAATAGGTCGTCTCATGGAGGGGTATCGGGTATACCCGAGGGACCCTCAATATCTATAATATGTCACTGGAAAAACAAACCGAGGCGACGACTCTCCGTGACTACATCGTCCGCGCCGTCGTAGAGCAGCTATCGTTTGCGGGGATCGATTGGAGCTCGGTTGAGCGGCTAAGCAGTCCGGTACTGCACATTGAGGCTAAATTTCGAGATCGGTCGACACCCGATTCACAGCAGCCAATCCCCGGGCTGGCTATTTCGGTATGTGGTAGTAATGCGCAGAAGCGATAGCGCGTCATTAGGTACATATGTACAACTCCGAGCTAATGTGGTCTGTCTACTAGCAAGTCGTCGATCTCAGCGGCGTAGTCACACCCAAAATAGGAACGCCGAGTGAATCACCGGATCATAACAGGGCGGCGAATGAATGCCGGCATACCGATCCATCTCCCGGCACCATACTGCTGACGCCAGCATCTGATCATGTCCGGTCGGAAGCATGGAAACCGGCCATTCCGAGATTGAAACCGGGCCCTAAACCGGATCCCAGGACTTGCACCTCCACCACCACCGCCATTGTCACGAGACGCTCCCATGACGGAGACGAAGACCAGAGCGTGCGGTCGCGCAAAGCCATCAGCGGGCTGCGCCCGAGCCGCGGCGGCGACACGTCCATCATCGAGGACAACACGCAGCGGCAGATGCAGATCGCGCACGGCAGCTTCCCGAAGCGGCGCAAGGCCGAGCCGGCGGGCTACGCGCTCAAGCCGTCCACGCTGGACAAGCTGATCGACGGGATCTGGGAGCAGATCCACGGGGGGATGGGGGTCAACCCGCAGGAGGTGTTCGACCAGTTCCTCGCGACGCCGCTCCTGCACGGCGGCATCTCCCGCGACGCGACCCTCGCGCCCGCGGCGGCGGATACCAGCAGCAGCGCGTTCCCGTGCGAGCGGCCGTTCCACCGGGCGAACGTGTTTACGCGGGGGGTGACGCAGGCGAGCCGGGCGTGCCGGTCGGTGGAAGTGATCGTGCAGGCGCGGTGGGTGGAGCACTTCGAGGCGTACGTGGCGTCGCTACGGGGTTCCGCGCCGTCCATCTCGGACGCGAAGCACCGCAAGACGGCCCTGGCCGAAGCGTGCGCCGACTTCGCGTGGCCGGAGAAGGAGCTGCGCAACAAGATGGCCATCTGGCGCGGGTACAAGGAGATCAAGGACGCGGGCGGGTGGGCGGCGCTGGTGTTCGCCGGCATGGGCATATATCGCTTCTGCAAGTACCGCATCGGGTTCGACCGCGAGAGCATGCAGCGGTTGCGGAATCTCCGCCCCGCCCTCGAGGTCGCCGCCGACACGCTGCACCCTAACTGGCGGCAGCTGCTGTCCATCGTGGGCGAGTCGGCGCAGCGCGTGTACCAGGGGCACCCGCACGACTGGGTAGTGTCCCTGGACGGGTCACGGCCGACGCCGCTGCGTACGACGTATCTGCAGTGGGACCCCTACTTCAGCTTCCGGCACATTGAGGAGTGCGTGGTGGACGAGCAGACGTGGGGGTGTGACGACCCGCGGTGGACGCCGCCGGCCGAGGGGCGGGTTTCAACGATGGCGACGGCGGCGTCAATGCCGGCGTGCGAGATGTGCGGCAAGGAGCAGTCGGACGACCCGAAGCTGAACGGGTGCTTCTGCTTCCCGTCGTTGTTCGGGTGCGCCAAAGCGACCCCCAGCCCTGTGCAGGTGTTTCGGACGCCCAATGGGCGCAGCAACGGGCTCCTGGCGCTGTGCGAGTTCGAGCGAGGCGCGGCGGTGGGTGAGTTCGTCGGGGTTGTGACTAAGGGTCTACAGGACGTCGATGTGATGGAGAGCACAACAGGGACGACGAACTATCAGATCTGGCAGGGGAGACAGGGCAACTTCACGCGGTTCGTAAATCATAGCTGCAACGCTAATGCGCAATACCAGCGCTTCCGTTGGCTCGACACGCAGAGGATCATCCTCGTTAGCAAGGGTATCGAAGCAGGCACTGAGATCACGGTCGACTATTCGGATAAGTACTGGAAGGGTCTCGATAAGAGGTGTTTGTGTGGTGAAAAGAGCTGCAGATATCGCAGGGATCGTTAGAGAAGATGAATCATTGAGGTGTGTCTTATAATAAGGAGTTCGGGCTATGGTATAATGTGCATAGAGTACACATCGTGACATGGGTAATGGGTATCAAGAAACAGGTACATAGGGATCAGTCCTGTTTGGAGTTAGATCATGTTAATATGTTTTTATCATAAACGTCACTGTTGCAAGCTTTTCCATCGATGGAAATATTATATACATATATAGGTCCGATTCTTGTTGATTTAATGGACATGGAAGAGCCAATCTGATATGAGTACACTTGCTGATCTGCAGCTGGTTCTTAAACAACCCCCAGGTCATTTTCTTAAGGAGGGGTCATGGTTTTGTTCACCACGACGGTTATCAATCTAAGGACATCTTTAACCGACTTATTCACAGCTTCAATCGAATCATTCGCGTTGACTCTTTTCACTTTGCCTTTTCCATCGAAGGCGTCGATGACTTTCAAAGTAGATTCGTTAAAGGTTCGGAGTCGGTCATGAATATTGTGAAGCTTATCGTCGAATCGCCCCCGAGGCAGAAGCCGTTCAATAAGGACATCCTCCGGACATTCTAGTACTACGACATGTTCGATAGGACCGACCACCTGCTCAAAGTATTCAGCTTGGTCTAGATTGCGAGGGAAGCCTATAGGATAATGGGGCCTATTAGCCTTCGGTATCGTTGTGGTAGTACTATGCGAGATATATCAGGGGGGTCCAAGCACCTACCGTCCAACAGGAATAGTTTGATGCCCCTTGTCTTTGCTTCTTCTAAGATGTGAGATCTCAAAATGCCAACAGTGATTTCCTTGGGCCCAACTGTTCCCGCTTCCATATTCTGCTTGATGATTTCGGAGAATTCACTGCCCTCCCGTTGCATTTCCTTTCGCAGAACGTCCCCAACGCTGATATGGGACAGGTGAAATTCTTTTGATAACAATGCGCATTGAGTACCCTTTCCAGACCCAGGTCCGCCAAGCAAGCCAATCATCATGAACGATGGATTTTGGGGATTCCCTACACTGGGAGTCGACTCTTGCGACTGCATTATGTGGTTTCGTTTTCGGCTGGCTTGTGAATCTTAAGTGGTGAAGTTTGCTACAGGTTATGTTTGTTGACTAGAGGGAGAAAGTGTAAAATTGAAGAAAAGGTAAAAGAAAGAAAAACACATAACAACTCAAGGCTTTTCTTCTACTGTCATCTGTTGGTTGCTCTAACTTAGTAATCCAGTACAATTATACCCACTGATTACCTGCATATCCCTGACTTCATTGCAAGTCATGTTCACATTCCATTGTAACGCACAATACCTACCTATCTAACCTAGGTATCTGGGTAATCTAATACGCTTTCTGCACCTTATCTGCCAATGGGTTATTGATTCAGTGATGTACCTCAGTCACTCAGGGTACTCGGTATCCTCCAGAGTACTACCAGCCTGCATGAACTTTAGGTAGTATCACTATCCTGCGATTGGATCAAGTTGAACTATGTTACTTGTTACTTAACTAACTAGAAATCCTATTGTCCTTCCTCTCTTTCTCTCTACTCTTTCTTCTGCCTTTCCTCCTTTTTTGGCCTAAAGAAAAGGAAAAGAAAAGAAAAGATTGAGGAGAAATACCTAACCACACATAGGAGTAAGCTCCGGCTTCTTCAATGTTACCTAGGTTCTTATCAATAATAGCATTCATCTTGTTCTACCAGAGCTTCGAGGCTAATGGTACTTGTCTTGCCCATAGCCCCTACTAATAACACAGTCTATTTGCTATTTTGCAATGACATAAATAGAATAGGAGAAAAGGGGTAATGGGCAAGTGGAAGAAAATCCTAGGGCACCAGGTCAACCTCCTCTATAACCCTTGACTGAGTATCGTGTCTCGTAGCTAAGGACAAGGGGGCGTTGATAAATGCTGTTTGTGGTAGTTCGATATCTTCACACTTTATTGATTCTAGTCTGCTCTGCTTACCTTCAAGGGAATGAATAAAGGCTTACTCAAAGCTCCATCTTCTTTGAAACCCTTTTCCCTGCAATCTTACTGCATTGTGATTTGCCGCTCAGCTTCATACCAAGTTGCCGCGGCTATATTGTACAGATTCAATCGAGATCTTGACCTTGCCTTATCATCCACTTTGCGAAAAGTCATAGCTCGGATGTATCTCTCTAACTTTCTCTACACCAGGCTAGCTTGAGCCAATGCAGTCTAGTCTAATGCACCAAATTGTGAATAGTAGTTCATATGTATAATAAGCATGTACACGACACGTATGGAGTCCATGACTACTTCTGATGCAAGGCCTAGGATCCGTCATGAACAGCTTTTGGTTAAGTCATATATCAGCACTACGTTATCCGGAAGGACAAACCAAGGTGCCGTGATATGATAATAAAATCGTCGTACGTTTAACTTCGGTGCCTGTCATAACTTGTGAGGTAGGTTGGCATCATTGCCTTCCCGAGTAGTAATAAAGGGATATAATATATTCCATTGATGCTACGGGATATAACACTATATATAACAATGAGGGGGAGCCGGAGCACTGAGCCGCATTTAGACAGCCAGCCGCAGCGTGCATATGATACGTCAAGAAGAGAGTAGGTTGTGATGTTGAAACTGGGGGAAAATACGTACGTCTAGTCTAGAACCCGGCTTTGGTGCGAGGTGGCTGCTTGGGATCGAGAGAAGTCAATAGCTAGGTAGGAGGGAAGGGGGTTACGAGTATCTCCTATTTGAGTGAGATCTATAGCTTCGGTAGCCTCTATACACGGCGCTAGTAAAAGGCATACTTAGGTGTAAACAAGCATTGACACTCGTTTAAGGAAATGTGTTTAATAGGCTCTAAGTACTCGCTTAATGATTAAAGACTAGAAAGAAAATTTTTCACTTGAGGGTATATCTACCACACCGTAATTGCTTGCCTGTATATATATATATATATATATATATAGAGAGAGAGAGAGAGAGAGAGAGAGAGAGTAGAGTATGAAGTTACATAGTCTAAGATTAGGTGTCAAAACGAGGGTCTAGGCAACTTGGGTACGACCAAGAACTGAATGTATTCCAAGAATAATAGCTAACGAACTAACTAAATGGCAGCCATAAGTGTTTATATAGATGGCTAACTAGCCCTATCACGTACAGTACCAGGGACTAGGCCCCTGCCATGGCAAAAATACTGATTGATACATGTCTATCTATTCCTATCCATTCCGCAGTTTTATGAGCCGAGCTTTCGACCTTCGTCTCGAAGTCATCCTCTGAAACTTCATGTCTAGGGCTTACGAGCTACTAAATAGTGCCTATTATACTAATAGGTACTAATCTCTAGGGAGTCACCTCCCTCCTTCAGTCAGAGCCTTAGGGTAGGATAATCGCTGCTTCTTGATATGTACTTCGTACTGGGCTTCGTCTCGTGCCGTCATCTCCCCTAAACAGCTCATTGATAGCTCGTAGCAATAGTATATAACCTATCTAGAACCATCCTTTTCATCAACCAGCACCAAGCACCTCACTTCGATACTCTCTCGAGTATATGTCTCATCTCCGTCTTCTTTCAACCTGAAAGATCCATGTGCGCACTGAACATAGTCCAAAAGCAGGTCTTCGGGTCCCTTTCTCGACCCCTGACTATCAAAACACTGGAGCAACAGGGCTTCATTTGGCGTCATATCACTCCAATATCGAAACTTCTGTCCGTTGTTGTGTTTGAGCACATACGTCTCGCCGACATAGTCCGGGTAAATCTGACGCACGGGTACGAGGTCTTCTGGCTGGAGAGACTTGTATTCAGCGAAGGTAAGGGGGTTGTCAACGACTGGGTGATTAATCGGTTTCCAAACATTGATGATCTTGAAGTGAGAGTGGCCTTGTTCGATCGCTTCGAAGTCTGCCTGTGGCAGATGATGACGTGCGCGGAGATACGCTCCTTTTGGCGACTGGTCTATGTGGATTTTGTGAACCTGTCGGGTTGGCGTCTTTGCTATCGATGCTCTCCGCACAGCGAAGTCGAAAACCGTTACTGATGTTGCTTTAGGCACTTCTTTCAGAATGAAGTTCTGGATCCAGGGTAAGTATAACTCTGTGACTTGCTCGCTTGAAGAAAATTCAATGTCAGGGGCTTTAACGCCTGTTAGGGCCGCAAATGAGTGCTCTCCCAAGGTGAAGTTCTTCTCCTGACCCCTGATATCTGTAATAGGGACTAACACGGTGTGATGAGCATAGTTCCTCTTTCCTGGTTTTGTCGTAGTTTCAGCAATGTACTCTGGTATAACATAGTTCTCAGGTGGACTATAAAAGCATAAGGTGCGGTGAATTGTATTGGAGGAGCATTCTCCTAAAGTGTTTGATTGTGCCATACTTCCTCCACAGTATATGCGTGGCTATGAGGTCGTGAGAATAGTGAATCTCATGAGTAGGAATGTACTTAGGATGATTAGTAGTTATGAGGACCAAATAGGACATAATGAGAGTTTATATAGTAATAGAAAAAGGATGAATCAGAGTTTCACGTCTCTGATTCCGCAGTAGAATTCTTCGATTTCTGACTGTCATACAGTCATACCAGCCGACATCGCATAATTTAACCCATTGGGTAATATGAAACAAGAAACCTTCAATGAATGGATGATAAGAAATGTAGGGAGAAAGTATAGTTTCTGTTGTGTGATGGATCACAACCAAATGTACAATCAGCTTCACCTAGAACCCCTTTCTTCCTTGTCATACTGAACTAGAGATAGGGGGGACCCCTTACCAACAGTTGTATGAGGCTGTGATGAACTAGGGACTTTAGTCCCTAGTTTACGACACCCAACCATCATACTGTTTATTTGTATAGGGATCATATAGAAACGGCCTTTATAAATGAATGTATTGATCTCTGCTGTATATTAATGCCGACGTGTCATGTAAAAAGAAAAACTATCGTAAACTTGTAAAGCAACGCAATCTATATACATACAGAAATGTGGTTCCTAAGTTCCCCTAGTCCCCACAACAATACGATCAAGTCAAACCGGGTACACAGTACATCTGAGATTCGCCGCGTCAGCTCAGCTTCAAGATGTCACGCGCACTACATACCTTAATTATTTTCATTAGGTTTCCTATATATCTAGTAAATCACAAAGCACCTTTATTAGACTGGCCATCATACATCTTAACAGCCACAATATCTTGGATATCTCTATGAGACATGGCGGCAGAAGATTTACAAGCATTCAAGCTCGTGGCCAATCTGAACCCCGATGGCATCATGACTAGTCATGTTCAGCCAAAGCGGTTTAACTGCTAGGATGACAGCTCCGAAGTTGATGCTCATAAACTGAAAATTTTCAACTTAGCTTGTACATGATCTACCTACCCTCAATCAGGGGTTCTACAGGGGAAACTGGCATTCAGTGAACTAGAGCCTCAGAACTGTCTGGTAGCGAGCTTATGTTAAAAATAGGTGCTCTCGTAACTCAGGGAATTAGACAAACAAGATCCAAAGAGTTAGATTGATGTTGTAAACTTGCAGCTCAATAGTCTAAATTTGAGTCTCTCAAATTTGCTGAAATAGAACTCCCAATACTACATTAGAACGGTACATAAGTCAGCTTAGTGTTGAAGGCACGAACATCCTTGTTCCGCCTTCCATGCCCTTATGAGGCAATCTTCACCCATCACTAAGTTGCAAGCATCATCCATCTTCAATACATCATCAATTTCACTCCTTCCATTTTGCTGTCCTTAGCCTGCAATACTTCGAGAGCTGGTAAGAAATTTATATGCATCAAGTATCAATATTGAAACTTATACCGATCACGAGCAAGCAAGCATGTCACTTCAAGCCTTGCTATATAAAGAATTAAGTTTGATCTGTCTGGTATTATTCTCATACAAACTAAAACAAAACTCGAGAATATTCTTACATGTAATATTCAATACGATCGAACGATCGATATGGAAAGAAACAAGGGGTCTGTAGCAAATTAGCTTCGTATCCATCAACACCCAGAGCTTCACGCCTGATTTTTTCTCGCTTTCTCCTCGGCGTTCCACTTCTGAATGATTTTAGTGATCACATGACGACTTACTCGTACTTTCCGAACCCTCCGCTTCCGTGTCTTGGATGGCTTTTCTGGCTCGTTATTTTTACCATCATCGGTTGTCCCGTCATCCCCGAACCACGTATCAGCGCTGTCTGGAGATAGGTAGGGGCCACTGCCTCCAGTGCGGTGCTCGTCCTCCAGGGCCCCTTCAAGCCATGTTGTGAAGTCATCCTGCTTTTGCCCAGTAATAGGAAGAAACTCGAGGCCTAGACTGTTCGATATTTGATCGGATAGCGTTTCGAGTGAGTAGTCTTCAGGGGACAGGGACGCAGCCTCTAGGTCGAAGAATTCGTTGATATCCCAGCTTTGGGAGGACTCCTGGTTAGGGGAATGCGCCATTCTGACTTACCCTTACTTACCTTTTTACAATAACGTAAGTGCGAGGGGTGGAGGAGAGTTTCTTCGTTGCGTTTTGATCGTAGTTAATATAATAGTATGAAGACCTAGACTGCGCTTTCAAAGTCACAGTCTCGGGTCTGTATATATATATTGATGATGTTTTGATGATGTTCCGCTGTCTGTAGTTCCAATTCAAACTTTAACTTTCGGCGGCAGAAGCTACTTTTATATTCAGTGAACCTGTGATCGATCTACGTTAACATGGTTCTTTGTTCAAGTATGGGTTTGAAATAGACACAATAGGATTATATTTCAGCCTATTGAGAAGGGAACAATGGAGAAGAGTTGTCTTTATATAGATAAACAATTCGCTTTATTCTGTTGATAGGTACGAAAAGAAATCAAAAGCACTTTTATCCCGATTTAAGTTACTAAGAGTCTAAGACTCAAATATCCCCAACAACAATGCATCATAATGAGACAATAGGTATTGCTGAAAGGGCTTCCAAAACTGGCTATCTAGTCACTAATACTTCGAGGTTGGAACATGTATTTCAAGGTCATTGTGACCATCTTTCTTTGATTCTCACCACCATGGTTGTAAGATATTGCTGTCCTAAGCGAGTATAATGCAAAAAGTACTAAAAGTCCTTAAGAAAGGGGGTTATCTGTACTAGAAGCTAGTTGTGATTTTGGGTGTTTAAAGATCGGTTAACGGTTTACTTAATAGGTTATATAATAGCTACCACTTATCTAGCTGCCACCTTTCTAGCATTCTGTTTTTAGTAGTGTCATTGTTTATATAGCTGTTACCAATATATCTGCCATCAGTCTAGCTCTATTAGTGATATATGTAGCTCTATAATAGCATGTTTACCTTTAACATTGAGAAAGAACTGATATAATCATGCTTCCATGAACTACTTTCAACCCCAATAATTTCTTAACATCACTAAAAAGAAGTATCTTTCAAATAATTGTATCATAATCTAGAAAAATTACTTTATAGAGACTAGACTCTATTCATATACGTATTTTATATATGTGGCAATACCGCCATCCAATCTAACGACTCGTAGCACCCTACCGGCACAGCTCTAAGATGAACAAATACTTCCACCGTCAAGTACAGACGTGCTACGACGTTCATCAGGAAACAGAGAAAGAACACCACCATCAACGGTATATCGAACTGCCGTATTTCGGCAACGCGCCCTCTTATACTGTACAGCGCGGTCGACAGCGGTGAGGCCGTCGCCATGATAATGCAGCATATCCGCCACAGATTCTGTTCCGTCCCGGTGGGAAACTCGAAGTTCCACGCCGCGAAATGCACTCCAGCGAACAGCGTCGAACTGAGTAGTACGGGGTATATGCACAGCTCCGGGCGCATGCCCCCGGTGACGGAGTAATTCTCCGGAACCCTCCGAATCTCGTTTACATCGGGCAGCTTCGGGTCCAGAATCTTCCTCCACGAGGGACAGTTTTCGACTTTCGGCCCGTGCAGATACCGGACGTGATCTAGGCTCTGGCGGCTCACGGTGAAGACGACTGGCATAGAAATATCGACCGGCTTGCTCCACCACATGAGATATATGATCAAGGCGTAGATGGCGTAGCCTACAGTGGCGAGCTCCAGCGTGGTCAGGGGCAGGCCATACGCCCACCGCCCAATGCATTGGAGCCCGAAGTACACGGCCTGCCAGCACGCGACAACCTTGATAAACCAGTCCCCCTTGCTCTTATCGTCGATCATCTCCCGCGTCAAGCAGCCCGGGTCCAGGACCCCGGTCTGGAACATCGTGCGGAGGACATCCGCCTCGACGCATATGAACGGGGTGACCTTCGGGCACGGCAAGGAGAAGCCCGATTTCGTGCTGCCGAGCTCGGGCCCGGACTCGGCCTGGAGCCAGACGCCGCCCATACGCACGAACGCGCACATCTTGCGATCCCACTTGGCGAACCCGTGCTCGCGCATGAGGCGCGCGTCGTGGCGCGCGTCCCACCAGTTGACGAAGGCGATGCCGATGAAGACCTCGGGGAAGAGGGCGGCGAGGCCGGTGAGCTTGAGCTTGCGCAGCCACTTGGCGCGCTCCGAGTCCTCGGGCGCAGGCACGTTGGGGTGCAGCGAGGCCCACAGACAGGTGAAGAGCAGGAACTCGCACGTCCACACGATGTCCAGCGTGCCGCGGGAGTTGGGGCCGTCGACCCATCCGACCTTGTGGCCCGTATCGTCGATCCGGTACCCGAGCTCCTCGGAGACCTCGCGCAGGAACTTGGTCGAGTTCAACATGTCGTCGTCTTGGGGGTTAGACGGTGCGCCGTAGATGTGCCTTTGGGCGGCATGGTTTGAAGAGGCGTAGGTAGAGTAAGTAAAGCAAGATACCGAGTTTTGCTATAGTAATAAATCAAAATTCCCCCAGTCACCTACGGAGTAGTCTCTCCATTCTCACTGAAAAGTCCCTAACGTCATGTAAGACATACGATGAAGGAGGCATCGTGTTATGCTTAGTTTTCTATATTTAATCGTCGATGATGTTACACCGCAGACTAGTGTATAGTCTTCAGGTCCAATTGCGACTGTATAATTCCCAGTGAGCCAATCATATAAATCATAGGAAGCTGAAATCCATCTTCAGATCAAGAAAACGAAGCTAGCTGACCAAAATAGAACAAAAGAAAAAAGTATCCATGCTCACTAGTCCTAAGTAAATATGCATGCGACTTTCTGGCAACAATGGATATTCGATGCATACGATTGAATTTTCTTACTTTCTCTTCTTTACAATACAATGTTATGTATGTCAAATGTTCAAGTTCAAGTGACCACAGACTATGATGGCTGATCAGTCGTCAATAGTCTGCCGGTTTCGAACCGTCTCCACATGTATAATTGAAAGTTAAAATCCAAGCCAAGAGTATGATTGGTGATGATTGGCCCTATATGCTTAATTTGGACAGGAACTCCCAGGAACTACCTGGTGCTTACGGAGTATTGAGACAAGAACTTTAAAACCCCATTTCCAAGCTTCAATGTAGTAAGATGGCCCCCAAAGTCTAGGCCGACTACTACCGCTTAAAATACAAATTCGACTTCAACTTTACAATACTCCTTTACTAACGTTGACAGCTAGGTTAGGTTAGGTTAGTCATTTATTTTATATACCACGTCCTAAGATTCGGGGAAGAAAAAGACCGTCTACGTAAAATACGCATTGCGTAATCAATCACCAGTGCAGTATGGAGCAATTCCAAGAGATCCTAGGGCTGTTGCCCATCCCTATTTTAAGGACACACGATCAGGGCATACATATGCGTCTTGGTGGGTCGATCCACTTAAGTCAATATGCGTCAATGTGTATCTCTAAGTCAGAACATAGGGGTTTTCCAACTTCAACGAAGAATCGCCTTAAGGGAGATGACAGTTCGGTCTAACTCACGGCAATGTCGGGGAAAGTATTACAGGAAGTACTATGCATGTATCGCTTGATAAACCGAGTGGCGAAAAGATGCTAAGCGCCTTAGCTCGTCCAGTTAGGGCTTATATTTGACTACCGTTGGGGTAAGTAAGTAGGTATAACATCTAGTCCAGTTCGGACTCGTTTTCCCCTGGCGCTAGATAATAAGCAGTTACCGATGATCAGGACTATTAGTCCCAAGAAAAAGACATATATCATGTCAGCGTAGCGTCAGAGCGCATAACCGATTATAACGAAGTAGGACAGAGGTCTGTTCTCAAGTAATGTCGTTTATTCTACTATTCTAATGCGCTAAGTATCAAACTACTTGAGGTGTAAAACCAAAAAAGGGGTAGTAGCACACTACATAGTCATGCAACCACCTCTTTCGGTATTAGCTAAGCCCGAGGATCTACGACTATAGCGTCGCCAATCCGGCTTGCATAGCCTTGATATAGGTCAAGTCGGCCGAATCTTCACCCAAACTCCAAGCCACTAGAGTAACATCGTGGTTAGCAAACTAATTCGTACCGAAAAAGCAAACGTTCTAGACTATATTTCGAATAGCACGCCTGATATATAGGAACTCCCTATAGGGGTAGGGGGGAATACTTACTAACGCCTCCGAGGCCGCGCGCCTTCACGATGTCGTTGAACTTCTGCGCGACGAAGTCAGGGGTATCCCAGGTCCAGAAGAAGCTGGTAGATGGCTCCCAGTACCACTGACCGCCATTGTCGGTATCGGCCTTGCCTTGGGGCAGGACCTTAGGGTTATCAAGGAACGTGATGGCCCCGGATAGGCCGGGGTCGCTGCCGTCGGGGTTTTCCAGCACCTCGGTGGGGCACCCAATGGGCTGGGTGCACTCGCCCTTCGTCTTGAAGAACTTGGCGTAGAAGGCGAACCCGAGATTCATCTTGGCGGGGTCAAAGCCCAGCTTGAGGTAGGCGTCGATAGTGTCGAGAGAGCCCTTTACGGAGGTGTGGTGGTTGGTTACGTTGTCGCGTCTTTAATCGTTGTCATGTTTGGTTAGCTAGGTTCATGTCAAAGAGCCAATTATAAATAGTAATTCTGTTACCTGTTCATGAGATCGTATGTCATCACCTGAGAATTGAGTTAGTTATTTATTGGTAGCCTCGTTATATCAGCTGATAGTAGAACTTACATTAATAACGTCGACAGCGGCATTGATGTGAGGGGCTTGCTCGGGAGTGAAAGCGATCATATCCCCCTTCCTGCCAGGAACAGCAATGGAGAGTTCCTTGTCACCAATGGCATTCTTGATCTCTTGCAAGAGTAGCGCATAGCCGGTAATTTCGTCGACCTTTTCCGAGTTGGGGTGCTGTCTATAGTCTTCCCCGTTACCACCAGGGTACTCCCAGTCAACGTCTAAAAAGAATCCCGAGTCTGTCAGTAGCTAGATCTATAAAACGGAACCACCGGAAATTGGTTACTTACCCACACAGTCATATCCTAGACTTTCTACAGTAGAAGCAACGCCCTTCGCGAATAGCTTTCGGGATGCGTCGTCCTTCTGGCCCACGGAGAAACCGGCAGTGTCACCCCATCCGCCAATGGCCATGCATACCTTCACGTTGTCAGGAAACTGGCTACGAAGTGTGGCCACATCTGTAGAGGGCTTGTAGGATTGCGGGGGGTCTGAGTTGAAGAGAGTTGTTCCCGCAAAGGCAGTGATAACATGTGTGATTCCCTTCATGGAATCCTTAGTAGGCGTTGCCGGATGCCATTGATCGTAGTACATCGCGAACCGCGCAGCGGCCGCGACATCAGCGGCCACTGTTGCCGCCGCTAGGGCTTGGTATAGATGCATGTTGATTATTATAAGACAATGCTTGATAACGAAGGGTATTCGAAAAGAAAAAGAAAAAGAATGTGTAGAAGGATAATAACAATTAATTGTTTTTAAAAGTCAGGAATGTGTTTGTATTGGTTTGTGTTCATGAAGATTATTTCCTGACTGGAGGATGGGGAGAAGGTCAATATATATATCCACATACCAGGACCATCCGGCATGATAGTAGACTATAAGACATGGTACGTAATAAAGGGGGATCGAATAACCGCCAACCACTCCAAAGTCATACCAACTACGTCTATGAACATTCCACCAACAGTGTCACGGGTTCTACGGATACATAACTCGGATTTCACAAGACAACGCTCCCTTGTAACGTTAGTCAAAGGCGAATATCACATGTGGTAGAATGGATGTCACAGGTAAAACAGGTAGGTAACTTAGGTTTAGACCTTTTTTTTGATTGCCTGCCTTAATCCTTTCACAATGTCTTAGTGAAAACCCGTCCCAAATCCTCCTACCACCTTCCAAATGGACGTAACACACGTGGCACCCCAGTCGCGACGATCATTACTTGCAGTTTTAATTGCCCGCGAAAATATAAATGTATTAAAGGACCTGGGGATCTCTCTAGTCGCAATGTGACGAACACCACTCACAATGTATTCTATAGGCCAGTAAAAATTCCGCCCCCCGAGTGGCTTGTGGCCTGCGGCTCAGGAGTTCTGCTTGCGTTGTACTGGAAAGCAAGGGATTGTGTGCGTGGTCCCTCATCCTACCAAACTCCGCGTTACGATCGATGTTGGTGTTCTATTCAGAACAAAGACTTATGGATCGGGTTGGAGAAAATCAGGGGTTGACCCCACCTTTCTCACCACACTCCCTCCAATGATCAACTATCTATAGCAACCGGCTTCCTCTTATGGCAAGTAAATCAAAGGCCAAAACTTAACGTTACCCTATAGTTATTTCCCATTGTTTCCTTCTATGTAGGTATAATATGCATGTAGTTGTGTTTAACTCTTGTCTGCAGGCCTTAAATCCGCAAGGCTCTCCGATCCTCAGTGGTGCTTGAGACATCTGAAACATTAGGGGTGAATCTGACCTTGCTCATGCGAGCCTTCGATTCGCTACGGGCTAGATTATAGTCGGGTGGCTGCACACCACCATTGCAACGACGCTTCCGCGATCGTCGGTAACCTACAGCCTTTTGTCTAAATGTGACATGAATGTACCACACGCGGGCAACCTCAATGTTTTGTGTCTCGCCTGCAGGCTCCGGGGCTTTGGGTAGGTATGGGGTAACAGATCAAGTTACACCCCAAGCCTAGATATATACATAAGCAAGCTCCCATAGTTAACAGGACCGCTAAATTGTATCTACAACCATCTTGAGTCCTTGAATTGAGGCTTAATTTTTTGCCCGAATATTTTGGAATAGATAGACCTATTGGAGATTCCTTATGCGCCGATATATCCCTTACTTTGAGGTAGCCTCGCAAACCTCTTTATGGTGCTGCATAGAAGGGTACATCACATTGAGTTCTGGTCAGCTACTGGCCAGCAGTAATGCATGTTGGGAGCATTTCTTTACTCTTGTCATGCAGATTACTTCAGCTGAGCTTAGGACAGACACGCACGTTATCAATATGTAACAGCAGTTTTTCTTTCTTCTATATTTCACAATGTTTCTCCTCTGCATGTGTCAGGGGCCAGATAGTTACACAAGATCGAGTGGCTAGAAACATCCGTTAGGTTCCTGCATGAATGTAGGTCTATATTGACGCTTACTCAACTACATATAATGCTTATTTGCCCCTGCAGCACCTGATTGAAGGTTATTTGCCGGCTAGACATCAAGGACAGACATCTAACAATGAATCTCACATATCCATTGTACCTTACCATGTATGTGACTTTATCACATGATACTGAATTGCACATATTTCTGTCATCAACAGTCACTGCATGAGTAATATTGCCTGAGAAGATTATGTTGTTTGCTTCAATACATGTACAACACCTTTGTCTGATACGCTGTTATTGTCACCTGGTTGCCCATGAAGCCGTTGGATGGAGGTAAGCAATTTGCCTCGATTAAAAGTTATACGAGACCTGAAGCTATTTTATACGCATCTCATTAGTATCAAGGCCAAATATTTTGGATCAGAGGGTCCAGAGCGTGCCCACTGGAAAACAAAGAAGATATCTCCAAAGACAAAGAGTTCTAATTTAGAGTTAGCAATAATTTGATTATCCAAGTTGTTGCCAGGTAATGTGCCTTGTGACAGTCAATATATTATAACATCAAGGCACAGGTTCGCCTTTGAGGAGAAATGAGCATTGTTAAAATATGAGCCTCCGTATTCCCAGGCGCTTGATCATCTTTTGGATTCTATCTCATCCAACGTGACCCATGTCTATTTTGACTTGCTGAATTACTATTCTGTCCATAGGAGCTTGATATTTCTAAGGGATGATATCGGGGCATATTTTAACAATGAATTATTCCAAAGCAATAGATCCATATATTTTTATACTTCTCTTAATCTAGGGAGATGGCTCAAGTATGATATCTTCTATGTTAAGTGATAGCTGAGATGGAGGTATTGAGGATGGATAGGGGTTGCAACTAATTAGTTGCTGGATCTGGCCTTGTAAGGTCTCGTAAGACTGTTCCTTCCTACAACAGAAAGGAGTCCGAGAATATGGTATGTTGATAGAGCATTCATCATGTGTTAAGAGGGCCCTAACGAGAGTTTAGACAGCCACGATATCGTTTTACAGAAGACTACAACTACAACTACCTCTGATACAGTTGTTTGGATATGCATGGTATACTCTCTGTATTCTCTTACGGGGTACGTATTTCTATGAACTCTCTTATTTATCGCGTTGCTCCTAATATCCTCCTAGCAACCAAATGAGTCCTACATACTAGCAAGTACCTACCTTATGTATTCTTAGCAGACAATAGTGGCTTTTGGTATTGTTACTGGGTACCTCAGTACTGAGAAATAATGGAGCAAACAATTTGAGGTCAAGATACAAGCGAAAATGTACTGTACATACATATGTAGGTAGGGTCTAACCTATGGTCTTATCCTACTTGGACACACTCAACCCACCTGCAATTCAACATACATGCATAATGGGTTCCTGCCGGAAACATTAGAAACCTTCACCTACTCATTCATACGTTGCGCAATCTTTTAACTCATGGTAAAACTACAGGCATTTGACTTACTTTCTTCCGTAATCTGGATCTGATTCTTCCCAAAGCATAGTGTTCAGGGCTCCTAACCAGGTCACATTGATCCGACAGCCAAACGAACCTCGCATCTGTGTCTAAGCAAACATGTCATAGGATACGAGCTTAGTACACTACTCATCGTCTTTTTACCTTTTTGATTCTCACCATTAAGCTTGCTATTCTTTAGCCTAAGTTGAGCATAAGCTTCCGACACAATGTCTCCCGTGCCGTCGCCTAGCGAGGAGCAACAAACCACTCGCCAGTCAATCACGGGCCTAGGCGCTCTTGATTCCGATGATTCATTGCAGGCGTCAAATATGAGGTCAGATTCCAACCACATAACCCTTGGGATTTCGTGCTTATCAGTTTAAATACAGACTCTTTAAGTCGGGTGCGTTCGCGGACGTTACCGTGACCTGCAAAGACAAGACCTGGAAGCTCCACAAGGCCATTATCTGTTCTAGATGTCCTTTTTTTCAAAAGGCCTTTGGTGAAAACTTAAATGTAGGTGCATAGATCATCACTAGAGTTACCTCGAACCTGCCAGCTCCGTACACTTGCTAATATTCAAGGAGAAGGCTGAAACAAACACTCTAGTCATCGAGGATTGGGAGCCAGAGACCGTTGAGACTGCACTCATATATATCTACACCGCTAAGAGTATATCCCCTCCAGTTCCTTGATTCATATTTTCGGACCTGACATTTGAGACTAGTCAACCTACGCAAAAAGAGCCTATGTCATTTGATCGAATTCCTCCTCTGCACTGAATTTCTCTGCCTCGACCTTCCCTATAAATCCATCACCAGGCTCGTAAAGCGAGCTCTTTACAAACTAACAGAGCACATCAAGTGCCCGTTGTCCAAGGATAGATTGGCTATTCCAGATTGTGTTCTGGATGAAATATTCTACATGGCCAAGGCAGTTTTCAACCCGGCGCACGAGCATCTGACTGGTTATCAGGAGATTCTACTGAACTTCATGGTGCACACGCGTCTACACGCCTGCGGTGATGATGGGTTCGTCGCCCGGCTAAAGGAGGTGCCAGATTTTGCTATAGAACTCCTAAAGTACGTCACTCAAAATCACCTCGTAGACATCATCCCACACAATCATGAGAACGATAGATGGTGTTCCAAGTGCGAACGTGTCGTGCATTTTAAATCGTGCGATTCCAGCCACCTAGACGGTTCGTGGAAGTGCCCGCGATGCGACGTAGAATCGGACACATGATGTTTGGCAGGTTCACTTGGACAGAATCTATATGGATATCCTTAACAGCTACACATGTTAGGGTTCTATGACAGCTGTGGAGGCTATGACATGAAGCCGCCAAGTATAAAAATTGTAGAAAAGGAACCTGTTGCGAGGGTTCTAATGGGAGTCTGGGTAATCACAATGTTCTTGGGCTGGAGAATGTAAAATAAGATGCTCTGTAATTACTAATAGCTAGTTCTAAGGTAGTATAGGCTGGAGGGAGCTCTTTCTTACTCTCTTCAGCGCAAGAACAGAATAGAGTACTACCATTTACAAACTACAATTACCTTTGATGCCACTAATTATAGATATAAGACTCTTTATATTCATCTAAAAGATGCTTGCCGTCTTGTATATACTATACCGTATTCTAGCATATCACTTACAGAGTTGCCATATAAAACATCGTAGCTTATACAAGACTACACATTCTATGAATTATAAAGGAGCTATTCTCATGTACTATACGACATTTCAGTACATAAACATCACGTAAACAACCCAGACTCGTGAGGTATTAATGAGTTTGGTTACGACGCGGTTAGCCTTCCACCCCAGATACACACACGAATGTATACTAGCTTCTGCCGCCGCAAACTGGAAACAGATTCCAAGTCATCCCATTTGTGCTTATCAAGAGTCCCTGTGTCGTGTGAAAGTCCTTCAGACCAAATAGTGCCATCGTTCTTACACACTGTGAATACACCCCCAAATTGTGGGGATATCATAGTATCAATGATTAATGTTTTAATCTTGAACGGAGTTATCTAGACGACCATTTGTTTTCACATTACAGCACTCCCACGAGGCTAAGTAGACGCGAAGGGCCAAGCCGAATATCAACCAACAGAAAATTTACCTCGCGTGATATGGGGGATAACTAACACACTATTCCATGATTCAGTCACGTTTATCATTATCACGATACGTAAGCTATATACGTGTACGATGTACTGAATTGGTAGTATCAGGAAATGTGTTGAGTGTATATATAGTAGATACAGATAAGTGATCGGTAGTACTGAGCCCAGAGGTAGCTTGATACTCCTAAATACGTGAAAAGAGATACCCTCTTCCCTCTTCTGACTTTTTGTACAACCCCCCTCCCTCCCCCCCCCCCCTCCTACTCTTTCACGAATCAGCTCTTGCGTGTAGCCAGCTCCCCAGGTTACTGGAGAATTGGCTACACGCAAGAGCTAATTAGGGATTGCTCTTCGTATCTTTTCCCATCAGACATAGCTCAAGTGCTAGTCATGGATCGTGCTTTCTCCCCCTTTTAGACCCGGTACATACTCAGTCATTTCCTGGTAGATCTGGACCCTCGGCACCGTGGGCCGTGGCCGGCACCCATCTGGCCATTAACTCCAGGTCGAACCCCGGCCGGTTCCTGAACGAGATCTCTACGCGAGGATCCTTACACAATCGACTGGAAGATATTCCATCTTCCAGATCGACGAGGAACCGGACCGGACCATTCCGCCCCTTTGAGTGAGATCCCCAAAGTATCAGCGATAGGGTGTGATGGGCTAGCCATGAAAGCAGCCGGCCGACCGACCCTGATGAAAGGGTGATCGATGTGTTCCATGTTCTGGATTCTTTCCTTGGTTGTTGTCAAGCAGACAAACAACCAACCGGCTGCTTCCCGTTTCGCTGCATCAGTCTGAAGGGACATGGATAGGCTGGGCCGCAGACCAGTGTCCATCCATGACATTAAGTTAGGAGGCTGGGAGGAGAACATTTCAAGCAGAAAACTCCTTGCCCTTTTACTTGCCCTCTGCCTTTTTCTTTGTTTATTAAAGCCCGGCAAGCAGCCAATGGCTTGTTTCTGTCCTTTAGAGACTTAGTTTTGCTCGAACATTCCATCGCTCAGCAAGCTGGTTAGGCATGCTGAGCATGGCGAGCAACGGTGGTTATGAAATCGTTAGGTGGCTCCCTTGGCAGGGGAAGCACGCGGCGGTAACGGAGCTGTCATGGGGCCAGTATCAACACCGTTAGTAGTGCTACTTTATGATTCGGGGGGGTTATTCCTGTGTTGGCATGCCGCCACAAAGCTATCGATCTTTTGTTCATTGTCGCCTTGAACAGTGATATTCTCCCCTACTTGGTGAATTCTGGAAAGATTTCCTTGTGGTGTGTTTCCGGGATACAGTTGTTGTTGGAATTTGGTCGGCCGTTGCCCAGAATTACCACGCAGATTTCCTCGTCATGGAAGCGACACGCCCTGTCGCGAGCCTGGTGAGTGGTAGGGACGCACCCAGCCACTCATGGTGTTGGTAGCAGGGACGCACCCTTTCACCTCAATCTGCTGATGGTAGGGACGCACCCCAACATCGCGAGCCTGGTGGGCATCACAGACCCACCTTTCGTTCTAGGCTGAGCGGCAGGGACGCACCCCGCCATCACGAGGCTTGGTGGCTACAGAAGCACACCCACGTCTTGAAGACCTCGATGGCGGGGACGCACCTGCAGGCACGAGCCTGGTGAATACCGGGGGCACACCCCGTTATCTTTCCTTTAATCTCATCATCAGCAGGGAAGCACCCCGCCATCACGAGGCTAGGTGACGACAGAAACACACCCACATCTTGAAGACCTCGATGGCGGGCACGCACCCCGCATTTGCTTCTTCTGTGGGTTCATACCCCCCTTAAGTGTCCCTTCGGACAGTTCTTGTAGGGCGGTAGCCCGTGAACGGGTACATCCTTCATGACTGTTACAGGACTGGTTGTGGTCATGCTCCGCGCGCGCCTGATGGGTACTAGGGATGTGCCCCCTATCTTGAACTGGAGTACCTCATCCCCAGGCTGGACGGTAGGGACGCACCCCCCAATCGCGAGCCTGGTGGGTGCACTCCATGCTTTGTCTGCATTGCAAACAAAGTGGCACCCTGTCGCCATCGCCTCGCGAGCCTGGCGGGTACCAAGACCGGCCATTCGTCCTAGGCGGGATAGAAGGCACGCACCCGACTATCCCGAGCCTGGCGAGTCGTTCGGCCGCCGATGATGCTCCTGGGCAGATACAAGACGCCCGCCATAGATGATGCATATTTCAATGCCGATCCGGCATCGCTTCAGACGAAGACGACATTCTGGAGCCTGGAAAGCCATAGTGGTGTCGCATCGCGAGCCCCAGGTCGGACGCCATTCGGACGTGCTCGGAATAAGTCCCGTCCATATGGCGTGGCCGATTTCTCGCACCAAGGGCAATCAGCCCTCCCGCCTGGGTCCTCCCCACAGTGGTTTTAACCACGTGGCCAGCCAAGATATCGCACACGCGGTGCTATATCTTATAACCCCAATGTCTCTGTAGCGAGAAGCACTCGCAGGCTTCATCGTATCCGGCTTTTAGGGACCGGCACTAGTTGTGAGTCGGTATGTCAGCTTTATGTCCACAAACTCATGGCAAGCAAAAGAAACAAGTGACTAACTAGGCTTTCCAGTCTCCTTGCGAGCGGACGGCGGGGCCCAGGCAATCAGCCATCTCCACCTCTTCCGGCTCTCTTGGTAGGAGGGACTATGACAAATGAGTCGAATTAGCTCAGTTCATATACCAATATGAGGAACGGAAGTCAGGAAATGTTTTCGAGTCCAGCGTTGAATAAACAGAAAGGGGGAAAGAGAGGAGGAGGAAAGGAAAGCCCATCTGCGAGCGTAAACATACTAGAACCTAAGGGATTTTCCTGACCCGGCCCAAGACGATTATTATTATGAAGTTATGATGGACGGCAGACAAGCAGTCGACCGTCCATTGGTCACTTCTCATTTTGAATTACAACGTTTCTGTATAAGACCGGCTGTGCGGCTCTCTCATGAAGGCACGGCCCATCCTGCACAGGTGCACCAGAGGTTCCGGACAGGATGGCTCGGGTAGTCACGAGAGCTGCACAGCTTGTTTTATACAAAAACGTTGTAATGCCGGGACGTCGGTCAGCTCGCTCTCCGCGTTCGACCAGAACCTCCGTCTACCAGCAGTAATGTATGTACGTGTTTGAGGTCAGGGGGCAAGCAGCGCCCTGACCAATTATTGCAGGGTGGCTTCCATTAAGCTGCAGTTGATATGGCAAGAACAGCATCATTCTTGTTTAGTATTTGAGCCATCGCTCTTCTCCAGGATTCCATATTTCGACAGTCGGTCGTATGGTGAATTACATAGTGGACCTGGTCAAGTCACTTGGAAACAGCCACCAGTTATGTTCAACAGAGACACAGAGAGCTATGCATCCATCACGCCTTTGTATCGCCGAAGCTAGGTCGGTGGATACCTAGCTCTCTATGTCTCTGTCGAACATGACTGATTGTAGTTGCTTCCAACTGACTTTTTTATTGGCCTCTTATGGAGGTAAAGGCGACTATCGATCCTGGGTAGATAGATATATCTCGTCAGCAAATGCAAGTAGCCAGAAGTACAAATTATGAAAAGGGTTTGATAAGCAGGGAAGTAGTGTACAGTGTAGGATATACTTGCCTTTGAACGTTCTCAAGGAAATGACGACACCTTTACGGAACGAATTTCCACCCTCATGGACTAGATTAGCCTATTTGGTTAGGAGGAAGGGTCAGTCTTATATGAAGTTATTGAGGCAAATTATTGCGTACTCACGTTTTCCATAGAGCTTCCGTATTTAACACCGGGGGGAAGGACCGGAGGGCGGCTCTAAGCTCAGATCCCCAATCGAACCCCCGTCGTATCATCCTCCTAGTCACAACTTATAAATAGCATCAGGGCAAGCAGCCATTGATACTACTTATAAGATGGACTCTTCGTCCAGGGAGTTAACCGAGTTCTTAACTCTAACCTAAGATCCTTCAAGGCACATTGGGCCAAAGCTATTGTGGGCAGCCGGAGGCAGCTAGAAGGGGGTAGACAAGCAGTCATCCCCATCCGGGGGGTATCCGCCCTTAGGGTTGTTTACTAGCGCTTGGAAACTCGTTCCATCGCCATAAGGTGGTCCCTGTCCACAACCAGGGCCAGCCAATGACACGCCTGGTGGTGGCTTTCGTGGCTTGCGTGCTGCCTTTTGTGTCTGCTGCATGTCCTGACTTTCCACTCCTAGGATACGTTGGTGTTCATGGTTATGATGTTATATGTTTATGAAGGAGTGAAAAGTCAGGACATGGAACCACACAACATGTGTTCGTCATTTGGCTATAGCACCACCCGCCAACATCTCATAATCAATGAGATGTTAGCAAGTGGTGCTACATTACAGTGAAAGAGGAGGTTAAGATGCCAGGCAGGCTGATGGGCTGGAACACCCGCCTGCACGATGTGATTATGGGTATAGTTTATGGCTCGACCTTCCTCATTCTAGTCCACTAAGCGAACTTATGTTAATTATAAGTACACTTATTAGAAGGGTGATATTAGGGAACCATTACCCTTAAGGTCGGAATGGTTACATTAGAAACTCTATGGCTATCAAATATTAGTAATTGTATTAAAAAGCATCGGGATAGCAATGATACGTATGATAAGATACTCACAGGTCTTTGAGAGAACCTTGTCCTAGCTGACACCATTAGACGCCATATCTCGGGTCGCTTAGCTTCTCGCGGTTGGCTGGTATAAGTTCGTGAGCGTAATCCTTTTGTACAAGAGAAAATTACGGGGTCTATAGAGAGTCATACCCAGTGGTTGGCCTCCAACCAAGATTAAGAAATTATTAAAGAAGCACCAGAGTTCTAGAGACTTCATCCAATTCCTTGATGCCAGAGAAAAACATTAGCTACAGTCGCGTATTGGGAATGAATGAAACGTGAATAGATTCACTTACCCGAGGGCGAGGGGGTGGAACAACGTGGTCCGGTCGAGTAATTATGAATGGACTTCAATATCCATCCACGGAAATTCTTCGTGGTAGAACTCGCCCGAGCCCAGAGCAAGCTGTGCTCTGGCGTGGGATCGGGCGAGCTCAGGTATCTTCGCCCTTAGAAGGGGTTTTCCTGACCAGAGAAGCACCTAGACAATTGGTTGGATGTGTGGGTGGTCGAGCCAATGGTTACGTCGTTCTTCTGCAGGAGAGAGGGAGAAGCCTACCCCATGGCTCGTCCACCACCACACCCAGCCAGCAGTCGAGGTGCTTCTCAGGTGAAGGAAGCCCATGTTTAGGAAATTATTAACTATGTGGAAAAGCATTCCGAACATAGCTGGGTAATTAGGAAGGGGACTTAATGGAGAAATTTATTTTTAAACCAACAACTCATTATATCCTGAAAGCCCACCGGTGGTCGAAGGCCGCGTTGCGGGTACCCACGTCCGGGGCCATATACTGAACTACAGGATGACTCCCTCGTCGGTTCGGGGTAGGTAATAGTGGACGAGAGAGTTATCCTGTAATTCAGTATAAGATCCCATGTCCGCATTGTTACCGAGGGCACGGCATCGCCGCTTTCCGGAAGTGTCATCACTTCATTAAAAAATATTTTTCTCCATTAAATCGCCTTCCTAATTACCCTGGTGAGTCGTTGGTTAGGAAGAAATTAAGATGGGAGTCGCCGAGGGTAGAGGATTAATTAATATTAAGAAGTGATAGCATTTCTTAGGATAGATGAGTGGTGGTATGGTTCTCGGCGTTGGTTAGGAAAAATGTTGTTGTGGGTTGTAGGTGGAAGGGGAAAGGAATTGGTGAAACTCGGCGAGGGTGCCAGTATTTTATACCACTGGGGGATGTGCAGCTCTGAATTAGGCCAGACGACACCGCCTAGGTTTCAACAATAGAGCAAACCAGATTCTATTGTGAGCAAACTGGATTCTATTGTTCTGTTCTGTTGTTTGCAGGTACCCCTATTGTCGGCGAGAGTGCAAACTTGGTATCCCCTCGCAACGGTGCGCGTCTACGTCACGTCCATGGTGTGAACAAAGAATTCACAGATACACTACCTAGGTACTTTCTATTTCTAAAGTCATTAGCGCGTATCTACCGCGTATCTACCGCGTAACTCTCACGTTGGCATCTGTAATGCCATACAGTAGAGTACCTAGGTACCTAATTCGACGCGTTGCCGTAGGATAGCAATAGGAATCGCCCCCTATCTACTGGAATACGTGATAAGGGGTAATTGTCATGTACAGGTACAAGTACAAGTACAAAGTCAAAGTCATATCTATAGCTTCATGTGCATAAGGGATAGGTTTTCTCATCATCGAATTATAGGCGTAAAGATAGGGGTTTGCCCGATCAAGAAGACCTCACATCCTTATTTTAATACTATCTGAGAGCCCTTATGTATATATTCCTAGGTTGGAGCTGTACCATCTTATGAATCTATACTTTACACTATACGATATTGTTCATGTCAAACGTGGCTACGAAAAGGATTAATCACTTTATATTTCTCATGTTGACTTTCTGTAAATTATTAATAAAGGATTGGATTATCTGCTATATATTCTCTCTAACTTGACTTATTTATACCTCGCCCTATTTTTGTGAACTAAGTTGATGGTATCATTATTTACCTTAGACTAATTTATCTTCATCACTGTAAATCATCTAATCATGTTCATTTGAAGTTCGATATAGCTCCATCTATATATCTATCTATCGTATAGATATTCCTCGTTTTATGTCCTACCATTGGGACTTCAGTGATTCGGAAGTTAAGTTCAGGGGCCAGGGGCCAGGGGCAGTGAGGAGTATAGATGAAAGTAAGCTATCATCCAACATATGTCAAGTTCAACCTAGCATAACGTTCATCTCATCCATAAAAGCCAAGACTATATGATAACGTACATGAGACCAAACTCCGAAGTGATAATACAAGTATTAAGACCCAATAAGCAAAAATACTACTAAGCTTACGTTAGGAGGATCGGACCGTCAAGTAAATATCAACTGGCGAGCAGCTGATAGTGACGATCGATGAGGACAGCATCACCGCATAACCTCACCTTATCGTTCTCACCAACTGCATGTGATTTCTGACCAACTGCATATAATCCTCTTACCAACCGCATGTACTGTTCGACTACGCACAAGTATATAACACTCCCTCACCGGCAGACAGTCAAATGGCACCATGAATAAGCCCTCCACCTAGCTATGTAACCAGATACCATAGAGCACTCATCCCATTTCCAGCAAACCCAAGCATCTCAGTCCAGCGTACCCAACACCCATCCACGATGGCCTCCTCATCCCCCCGTCCCCTAATCCTCATAGTCTCGCACTCCCTCATGGGGCACATCGCCCCCATGCTGCGCATCTCCTCGTGGCTCGCCTCCCGGGGATGGACGGTGTACTTCCTCGGGCCCACCGCGCACCGCGCCCGCATCGCCAGCACGGGGGCGACCTTCATCGCGCTGCAAGGCCCCTGCAACATCGACGACCAAGCGTACTGGGCGCGCCCGCCGGTGGCGGACTACGCGTCGCAGCCGTGGTACGAGCGGGTGCTGATCGACCTGCGCGAGCAAGTGCTGTGCCCGCTGCCGTCGGCGTGGGCCAGTGTGTGCGCGGCGCTGCGGCTGATGCGGCACGGCGACCCGTCGCGCGAAGTGATTATCCTCGCGGAGGCTTTCTTCTACGGGGTGCTGCCGCTGCGGTGCGGGGCGCCGCTGGACGCGCCGGGGCCGCGGCCGCGGTCGCTGTGCGTGTCGGTGACGGTGCCGGCGCTGCGGAGCGGGGCGGAGGCGCCGCCGCTCGGGTACGGGCACAAGCACTCTCTATCCGCGGCGGCGGCGCGGGAGCGCAACGAGAGGCTCTGGGCGGCGTGGGCGCGCAAGGCGGCGCCGCTGACGGAGCTACTGGAGGAGAAGCTGCGGGAGGCGGGGGCGGCGCGGGGGTTGGGGCCGGGACACGTGTTCCTCAGCGGGGAGAACTACGTGTGCCACGAGCGGATCCTGCAGCTGGGGGTGCCGGGGCTGGAGTACCCGCGGGGGGCGTGGCCGGCGGGGTTCCGGTTCGTGGGGTTGGTGCAGGGGGAGAAGCGCAAAGAAGACAGCGATGCAGAGGGGAACGAGAAAGGAAAAGAGCAGCATACCCCCGACTTCCCCTGGTGGCCCACGATCCTATCCAACTCGGCCTCCCTCGCGCGCGCGAACCCGCAGCGCAAGAAGATCCTCCTCGTCGCGCAGGGCACGGTGGAGACCAACCCGCAGGACCTCATCGTCCCGACGATCCGGGCGTTCGCCGGCGACGAGGGGTACATCGTGCTCGCGATACTGGGGTGGAAGAACGCGCGTCTGACGTCGCTATCCGCATCGTCCACCTCCCCTTCCCCCACGCCCTCCACCACTTCCTCTTCCTCCACACCCCCCAACACCGCAGACGACGCCCTTCCCCCCAACGCTTTCATAGCCCCTTACCTCTCCTACGACGCCGCGCTCCCGCACGCCGACATCTGGATCCACAACGGGGGCTTCGGGGCCGTGAGCCACGGGATCGCGCACGGGGTGCCGATGGTAGTTGCCGGGGAAGGTATGGACAAGGGCGAGAACGCGGAGCGGGTGGCGTGGAGCGGGATCGGGGTGGATTTAAAGTGCGGGGCGCGTGCGAGCGCGGGGGCGGTGCGGGAGGGTGTAGAGTGGGTGTTGCGGGATGACGATGGCTCAGAAGAGGATAGAGATAAGGAAGAGAGGAGGGAGAAAACGCCGAGGCAGCGGGTGCGTGAGCTGCAGAGGGAGAACGAGGCTTTGGATTGTTTCCGCATTGTGGAAGAGGAGCTGTGGGGGTTAGCTTCGGTGGGGAAGCCGGAGAGTGACGAGGTTATGAGGAATTGATGAGATAGACGATAGATGCGATAGATAGATTACAGACTGATATACCTCACATGAGACTGTTAATAGACAAAGACATTATTAATGAGAATAGTCATTGCTACCTAACCTATGAACGCCTTTATGCCTTCGTAACCACCACCGTACTTAAAAATGCAAAGATGCTATTACGATTTCTGCGGTCGAGAGAGCTTGCGGACGAGCTGGAAGACCTCTAGCCTGACTGGTCCTCGTACGCTCATTAAACCTTCTCTCTGTAACAACACAACTAATCTCCCTTTTGTTAGACCCAGCCATGTATGGCATTAGGAACCTCAATATGAGACCGTTCCTGTTTATAACATCATGTATCTTGAAAACCCCCACTCTCTGGCGCAGGGCATTCTCCAGACAGTGTGAATGGTAAATATACCTACTCTATAAGCCCAGAGACGAGCAGATGCTCTATCGTTCGCGTTCCTGAGATTCGGGATAGTAGCAACCACCCGCCACAACCAGGTTCATTCGCGTGAATTGAACCTTCAGCACCGGCGTTTTCTTGGTCGCGAATGCGCTGATCTGGTCAGGAGTGATCATAACCTCCTTGCCCTTCTTCTTGCCTGTGCCGCTGCCTGTATTACCAGCTGGCTGCGATGTGGAGCCAGACTGTTTATTGTCGCCTTGAGCACCAGCTGCCGCGCTATTGCCATCACCATCCTGCGGGGCGACCAGACGACTACCCTCAGCGGGCATCTCAACGTCCCAAACACGTACAGTATTATCTTGGCCGCCGGATACGAGCACATTGCTTTCAACGCTAAAGCTCAGCGACCAGATCCCGCCTCGTCCATGACCACGGCAACGCTTTATACGAGTTGCCTTCTCGATATCCCATAGAAAGATGTTACCTCCGATATCTGCCGAAGCCAGGATCTTGCCGTTTGGCGCACACTCCAATGCCGATATGTAATCCGTGTGACCAGTGAAGACGCGCACACAATGGCCATTCGCAACCGACCACATTCGGATCGACTTGTCCGTTTCGTCGGAAGCCGAAAAAACATACGCGCCATTCGGGTGCCAGGTAACAGTAGAAATTGCCGTATCATGGCCCACCAGTAGGCGCTGAGAAGAAGCATGGTCTTGCGACCAGACTCGTACCGTCCTATCCCAACCTCCAGTTACAAAATAGTGACCATGGGGGCTCCATGACAAACTGCAAACGGGTCCGTCGTGTCCCTTGTAGATGCATAGACAGGACCAAATATCCAAAGACCATAATCGGACCGTGCCATCTGCCGAGCAGGAGAGTAGGAGTTTGGCGTCGGTTTCCGGCTTAGAGTGACCTTCGTAGATATTGCGATCAAGGTTGGTAATCGCATCAGAGAACGCGACGGTGTAGACAGGAGCAGAGTGGCCAATAAGCTTGCGGTTGTTGACCTTCATATCCTTTTCGGGTTCCAGGCAAGATTTCAGCGGCTTCCCCTCCAAGTTCCACACGCGGATGTAAGACTCTGTGGTGCCTACGGCCACCAGCTGTTGATCCTTGGAGAAATCCATGCAAGAGATGCTAGTCCGTGTTAGAACAAAAGCCCACTTCAAATATATAAGATCCACACTTACCTTCCAAGATGGTTGTGGAATGTGAACATGCAGACAGAGACGGCCGGGCCGACACCGCCGGTGCGGCCTTCGATCTTAAATCGATCACGGTTTTCTCGAACCTTCTGCATTTCGATGACTACATCTCTTGCTCGCGAGGGCGGGTATGGGATATCGGTCCGTTGAGGCGAATCGCCCGACTCCTTCTTGATGGGATGCATCGAATTGAACTCGTCCACATATGTAGGCATACCATCCCTGGGTGGGTGAAGCTTGTCTTCCTCCTCGAGTTCCGCCACAACATCGCCACGAAGATCGGCATCCAGAGGTAAAGGCCCCAGCTTCAGGGCTGCTGAATTATCTAGAATGTCACGATTCGCAACACCGGTTCGGTTGTTGATACCAGGTATTCCTTCCTGGATGTCGACATCCTCAAGTTCTTGCTTGCGAGCGCGTCGATAGATGGCCTCAAAGCTAAAAGGTTCGATCGGACCACGATCAACAGAGTCAACACGGCAGTGCTCTTGCAGAATATCGATGGCGACCGCACCGCATGAATCCAACTCCCTCTCCAGGAAATGGAACAGCTGTCCAGTCAAAGACTTGTTGATGGGAATCACGTATTTGTTTTCGAGGTAAAGTTTGGCAATAGAATTCTCACGAACGTGAGGGGCAAGGGTGATGGTCGAGAGGACCTTCAGGTCATCTGAACGTCTTGATTCAAATCGACTACGGGATTTCTCCATGAATTCTTGGGCATGCGCGTGGGAGCCTTGCTTCACGAGACGAAGGTAAGAGTAGACGAAAAGTGGCCACAGAACCTTCCCCAGCTCGAACTGCATGTATCTCGTTAGATACCTACGTATGTAACTATAGTAGTAAGGTATCGAGTTATAGGGAGAGCACTTACCTTATAAAGATCGATGCCATTATCAACCCACCGCTCAAAATTGATGAACGAAGTTAGGTACTTTCCAGCGGGGAATATCCTCTCGCTGTCGACGCTAGGGTCGTTGTGATTCCTCGGACGTCCATTTTCATCGAGATCTCTGACTTCTTGACGGAATATTTCTTCCGTGCGCTTATATCCCTTCTTGAGAAGGTAATCCGTTACCTATTAGAGTGAGGGTTAGTAAGCCATGTAGGAGAATGATAAGAGAACCAGTACAGAAGCAAAAGGCAAATGCACGGCGAAATGAACACAGATGGTAATGACGGCGGGGATGATGAAGGCCTAGCCTACCGTGTGCCTCTTCTCCTCTTCATTTAGGGTTGGTGTCACTAGCATGGGAAGTGAAATATAAGGATTCGGAGAGGGCTCTGGTAGTTCCCGCCGTGGTAGGTACGGGGACTTATATTGCGATGTCCCGAAGCGAGGCATGGTGGGTGAAGATGAGAGATGGCTGATGTGTGTGTGTGTGAGGGTAGTGATGGAGAGTGCCCAGCAGATGAGTGCTTGTTGGGTATGGAGAGATGGCAAATAGTTACAAACACCCAAGTTTCGTTTGGGATTTTGGATAAATCAGGGCAGTAGACTCATTTGAAAGAATGTGGTTGGTGGGTTTCATGCAAGTTGATACTAAGCAACCAGCCGAAGGAGGGAAGTCAAGAATGTACTGTAGATGAAGGAAGATGGAATATGATGTGATGGTTGGTCTGTGGTGTTGGTCATAGTGTTTGTTTGGTGGTGTAACAGCATATATGGTGTTGAGGTGTTGATGATTGTCATGTAGGTATTGTCATGGAGTATTGTCATAGAGTATTGTCATAGACATAGACATAGACATGAACATGGACACGAATAGAAAATGGGAGGCGCGTTGAACAGAAAATAAATTAAAGAAGAAACAAAGAGATGGCAAACACATACTATTTGGTTGAGATTCTGATTATTGGTTGCCGGGGTAGACGACGATGAGGACGTGGTAGCAGCAGCTGCTGTAGTAACCGGAGTGTTGGATGGTTGTGGTTGGGAAGCGAAGTTAGCACCAGATGCAGAAGCGCCCGCCGAGTTGGGCGGTGCGGTGTTGGACATGATTATTACAGTTGTCGACAATCCTTTTAGTACAGTATTTTAATACAATAAGCTATAGTATATATGGAATTTGGCGGGTAATGGGTGATGGGTGGTGATGGGTAATGTATTTTGGATGGTTTTATTTCCGAATAATTTAAGGTAAAAGTGCTGGAACTGGGAAGGTTTTTGATGGTTGAGGCTCAAGTACGGAGTAAGTCAGTTTACATACGCGCCAAGCCTCGCGTGAACTTTAAAGGTTTACTATGTACATAGCCGTAGCTACCTCTAAGTTACAAAGTACCCACTAAAAGTAGGTACTATCTTCAATTATATGCTACATATCAATACTACATAGTACCCATCCATCACGATCTATTTCTGTTTTTATATTGAAACTATGGACACAACTCATGGTTACTTACAGACAACTTTAATTTTATTCTGTGTTTCCTCTTTCCTTTTCTTGCAGAGAATAGCGAATGCATGTATACCATCAAGGGTAAATACCCATTGTAGTGTACATACATACATACCTTATCGGTATTTCTTACCCAGCACAAGCCACCCTGTAGTAGCTAAAAGCTCTGGCTGGATCTGGGGAGAAGTGGGTAGAGTGGGGCACTTCTCCTGCAAGCTTGCTACTAACTTAAATCCATTCGACATCCAGAAGCCGTTCAGCACTCTCCTGTCATACACCTTTGGGTGCATTCAACACCGAAGAACTCTCTTCTTCCTCCACCTTTTCCCGCAAACTCATCTTGCACATCAAGCAATTTGTGTAATATTCTCTTCATTACCCAACCATAAAAACATAACAACAATCACTACTATCAACCCTCCTCGCGACCAACGGTCAACGACATTCTCATCCACGTCATTGCAACCGACACAATGGACAGCAAGGAGATGACTGGTTTCGTGCCCTTCACGAAGGAAGAACGAATCCAGCAACTTGGGGAAATTGATAGGGTTTGTTCCCATGATCTTCCTCGTACTCATACTGAAGTACTGACATCTGGTAGAATATCATCCGACTCCTGACTTCCTCTGCGCAAGCCATCAAAAATCTTGGCAAGGAAACCCAGGATGGCGATGCAGCCATGATCGAGGAAAACCAGTCATCCCTAGTGTCTCGACAATCTAAGGACACTAAGGAATCTGATTTCCGGGAATCGATGGATGAGTTTCTCCAGACACTTCGTGCCGTTAATGTCGGTATGAAGCGACAAATTTGGGGGTTGGAAGAAGCGGGTATCATCTCGCTTTCTAAGAAGGACACCCAAAGTCTAAGAGAGGAGAACGGTGAAGTGCAAGCCGTCAACGCTCGGGTCGGTCCTATCGGGCCGGACGGCAATGGCAAGATCGGTGGGATGGATGTAGGCTGGCTCAACAGCCGAAGCAACAAGGTGGAGCGGGATATGGAGGCTGATATGTGGTACGAGGCCGAGTCAATTATGCAGCGCTTATGCCAGAACCTTGAGTCAAACACCAATATGCAGGGCATATAATGCCAACATCTGCAATTAGGTCGAATATGAGCCAAATGTTATCCACTATTCATCTCAGAAATAGGTGGTGAACAGGGCTCGAGGTGTCGGGGGGCGCAAAAGTTGAGAGGGGGGGGGGGGGGGGGGTTGTGAGAGTTAAGGGGACATAGGAGTTGAGTGGACGCGGGAATGGGCATGGGAGTTACGGCGACTAGTTGCATTAAGGGGCGTTTAGGGAGTTAAGGATGGGGCTGATATCAGTCAGGATTTGATTTCATCTGATGCTGGGGGCATTTGTCGCTGGATTCTTAGAGGTTTTTATGGGAGGGTGTACAATATACATACACATCCCCCTATGACAGCAACAATTAAGATATGCTGTCCAGCAAGCTGCATGCTCTACGTTCAATGAGCACAGTAAAAAAGACCATTGAATGCCTATTAAGTCCTGTTATCTGTCCCAATTACCTTTAGACCTTAACTACCAATAATGGTAGTAAAGAATACTTGTTTTGCTATAATGTTTTAAGCTATAACCTATCTGCTTTGTTAGTGATTATGATAACAGTGATGCTGTCCCACTTCAAAACATAGGATTAGGTAAGTCATGGGTAGATCGGCACATGTGAGCACCGATAGCAGCCTTGGACCTTATCCAGCAGCCCACCTGCAGCTGAAATCTAGGTAGCCTATAGATTACAACCTACCCAGTTACGTACCTTTACCTGAACCTATCTCTTTCTGCCTACTTACATAGTACAACCTTCGTCTCAAGCAACCTGCCCTAGGCCCGAGCTTTCTTCCTTCACAACCACATGCTCGCGTCCAATTGACGATAACCTCATTCCGAAACCCCCAAATTTGTCGCCACCGCTTAAAATACCTACCATGGATCTAGGAGAAGCAGGCGACTCGCCTTGGGGCGGTATGGCAACCCTACATAGAACCCTCAATTTATTGCGCCATGCTTAACCTCTACTAGATGTTCCTTCGCAATCGCCCTCGCTCCCCACTGCACCTGGCACCGAAGGTTAGTCCCTAATAATAATCCCATAATAATGCCATAACCAGCCAAATCAGTTGTTCAGTCAATTAGTCGCTGACATATTTATCCCTACCCAGACAGCGCCCCGAAGCCCCAAGATGCCGAACCCTCCCAACAGCCGTCCCCCTCGATAAAGTCGCCCGCCACGAGAGGGCCGCGAGGCCCGGTGCGCCGCTTAGTAGCTCAGCCAACCAAACTCGAAGCCGCCGATGACCCGCTTGGCCCCTTGGGTCCTCTCGGGGACGCGGCTGGTCCGGCGACAGAGGCCCCGGCCGACGAGCCACCAGCCCCTCCCCAGAAGGAACAGATGGTGATCCGGACCACCATGCCTCAGCCTGCACAACAGAGGAGGCAAGGCCCGGCAGATCCCCATCGCATTGATGACGATGAGTACGACCGCCCCTCTGGCCCCAGGGCTCCTCCGCCCGTCCCAGCAGCTCAACCCAGTCCTATCAGGCCCAGCAGTCAACCGAGCGTGAGTATCGAGCAAGCCGCGAAGCCGAATTTCTACATTACCGTCGGCGACCCGCACAAGGTTGGAGACCTGACGAGCTCCCACATCGTATACTCGGTGCGAACAAGGGTATGGAAAGCCAAGAACCCCCCGAACCCAATGGCGGGCGAAGCGAGGATAAAATACGCCGTACTAACCAGGAGGGACAGACTACGTCGAAAGGTTACAAGCAGCCCGAATTCGAGGTCAAGAGAAGATACCGCGATTTCCTGTGGCTCTACACCACGATGCACGGGAACAACCCGGGCGTGGTCGTGCCCCCGCCGCCCGAGAAGCAGGCCCTCAACCGCTTCGAGAGCAACTTTGTCGAATCCCGCCGCGCCGCTCTGGAGAAGATGTGCAACAAGATTGCCGCGCACCCTACTCTGCAGCGTGATCCCGATCTGAAGCTCTTCTTGGAGAGCGAGTCCTTCAACATCGACGTCAAGCATAAGGAGAGGAGAGAGCCGCTCCCCAGCGAGAGCAAGGGTGTCTGGGGATCATTCGGTCTCAACGTCGGTGGTGGCAGTAAGTTTGTTGAGCAGGATGATGTAAGTTGGGGCTTTTTCTTTCTCCTTTTTCTCTTTTTTTTTCCCTAGTTGGTGACGCATTTTGGGGGGGCTAAGTCTAACATTTTTTACAGTGGTTTCACGATCGTCGTGTCTATCTAGATGCCCTCGAAAGCCAGTTAAAGGCATTGTTGAAATCGATGGACATCATGGTCAACCAGCGCAAGGCCATGGCCGATGCGGCCGCCGACTTCTCTGCCTCCCTGCACGCCCTCTCGACCGTGGAGCTCAGCCCGACGCTCTCGGGGCCCCTCGACGCGCTATCGGACCTGCAGATCACGATCCGGGACGTGTACGACCGGCAGGCGCAGCAGGACGTGCTAACGTTCGGCATCACGATCGACGAGTACGTGCGGCTGATCGGCAGCGTGAAGCAAGCGTTTGGGCAGCGGCAAAAGGCGTTCTACTCGTGGCACAGCGCCGAGTCGGAGCTGCAGAAGCGCAAGGCCAGCCAGGACAAGCTCCTTAGGCAAGGGCGCTCCCAGCAGGACCGCCTCAACCAGGTCGGCGCCGAGGTCGCCGACGCCGAGCGCAAGGTCCACCAGGCCCGGCTACTATTCGAGGATATGGGCCGGCTCATGCGCGCCGAGATCGACCGCTTCGAGCGCGAGAAGGTCGAGGACTTCAAGTCTTCGGTCGAGACGTTCCTGGAGAGCGCCGTGGAGGCGCAGAAGGAGGTGAGTAGTTCCTAACCCTTCCTCTCCCCCTCCCCCCTCCCCTACAAAAATAAGATAGAGAGACTAATGTTTTTGTCTTAATCAAGTTGATCGAGAAATGGGAGACGTTCCTGATGCAGCTGGACGCCGAAGACGACGAGACGGTCTTCTACCGCCCGCCCGTCATCCAGACGGGCGATAAGTCGGCCCCCCGCGGCGATACGGCGGTGGATCGGGCGAGAGCTACTATCGATGAGGATTCGGATTAAGAACCGGAAAAAGGGTGGAGACTGAGAGGAGAAGGAGGGGTGATGTTTCGTATTATCACATTTTTGATATCCTTACTTACCCTTAGTTATTACTTGATCAGGGAGGAAAGAAAGAAAAAATATATCACGAGATTCAATCAGTCCAAGACGCAGCTTTAGGAGGAGTAGGGGTGGTTGGTGTGTGATGGTAGTAGTGGTGGTGGTAGTAGTTGATGTATACATGGTTGTACATATATATCTACAACAGAGAAAAAAAGCCTAGCGCAACTCTTCTTGCCTTGCTTTCCCCTTTCTTCCGCTTGTTTATTGTCGACTTATTCCGAAGTCTCCCCTTTTACCACTCTCCATCTCTCTTCCTCTGAATCATCCCTTGTCTACCACGCCCACACCATAGGAGATGTATCCATCCTCCCACTCCCATAGATCCTAACCCCCCTCTAGTCCCCACACCCAAGCGCTCGTTTTTCTCCCCCTCCTCTCAACCCATCACCCCTCACTTCTTCTTGCGCACCACATTGGCCTTCTCAGACTGTATCTGCGCCTGCGGCGTCGCATACTTAGCCATCAAATCCGCCAGCGTATTGCCCTCACCCTCCTGCTTCTCCTTCTCGCGCGCCTCCCTCTCCTCCTCCGCGCGCCTTACCTCCTCCTCGCTCCGCGCCCTCTCCAGCCTCACGGGGCCCCGCACCGTGCGGCGCGCGCCCAGCCTCCTCTCCCCGCCATCCCCTCTTCGTCCGCCCGCCCCTGCTACCTGCTCCTCCTCCTGCGCAGGCGTGTCCCCGTCCGCGGACGCCGTGTCGGCGTCCCACCCCGTGCCGAAGCGCTCCCGGAACGCGGCCAGCTTGCCCGCCTCGTCGACCTCCACGTTGCGCAGGTGCTTCTCGCGCGGCTGCCACAGCACGTTGTTGCGCGTGTCCTTGGTGCTCTTGTACAGCGCGTGCGGCGACGTCGTGCGCATCGTGTACGTGCTCCCGTCCGACAGCTGGATCAGCTGCGTGAAGGTGTACGGACGCCGCGGCCGCCGGATGATGTCCGCGGGCCGGCGGAGAGTGGTGCTGAAGGGGCGGTTGGGGGTGGGGAGGGAGGGAGGGAGAGGGGAGAAGGGGGTTGTTGGGGTGGTGGTGGTTGGACGCCGGGGTAGGAGGCGTGGGAGGGACATTGTGGGTGGTGGTGGTAGTGGTAGTGGTGAGTGTGTCTTGGCTGTAAGTCGTGTAGTTGTAGGTCGAACCGCACTCAGGGAAAGCGGGATATTAAGCACTTCGGTCTACTTCTTAGTGAAAGTCTCGAATCCCTTCTCTCCCCTCAATTCGTCCCACCAATTGGTTTCTCGGAGGTGGTGATTATTGCTGCTCTCTTTTTTTTCTCCTCTCTATCGGAATAGTGGAATAGTGGGATGAGTGGGTGGTGGATGCGAAGCTATGAACATTGAAGCTCCAGCCCAAGGAAATTTTGAGGAAATTGAACGGTCCGGATACAGCTGTAGGGGTCCCGTCAAGTCAGGGATCCACTATCTTATACTACTGCAAGATAAAGTTCTTGATAAGGTTTCTTATCTTATCTTGATCCTGGTCGGGATTTCTTCGATGCTGTAAGAGGTGGAAACTTCACTTACAACTTAACCCTTTGGAAACTTCAAAGTGCCCTCAGCCATTTTCTCATACGGCCGTTCATGGGCTGAGATGAAGTGTCGCGGTGGTCTATGGCGGGCAATTACGTCCACGAGTCCACGCAATGTCCTTCCTAACCTGAAGTCTGCCCACACTCCGGGCTCAAGTGCCTTCACAGTTACTGCTGCCACCACAACCATAAGATGGAAGAGCTCCAGCTCCAGCTCGGCGTTGGCCTCTGCCCACCCACCACATGTAGCTGAAGGTGCGCAACTATATCCCCATAGAAAAAAGAAGCAGAACTTCATACCTAAGCACACAGCATTAACAGACCTTACCCCATGACAGCAGCATCCACCAGCTTATTCCAGCCCATGCGCGACGTAATGCGCCAGCTCCCGCACCCCGTCGTAGTCATCACCACGCTCGACCCTCACCACCACCCCAGCAGCAGATCCCCGACTCCCCGCGCCATGACCGTATCCTCCTTCACCTCGCTAACCCTCGCGCCCGCGCCGCACGTAACCTTCAACGTGACGCTACCGAGCCGCACGCACCGCGCCCTCGCCGCCTACGGCTCCTTCAACGCGCACATCCTCTCGGGGGACGACCTGGGCGCCGCCCTCGCCGACCGGTTCACGCGGGGGAACCCGCGCGAAGACGCGGAGGGGCTGGGCATACTCGCAGGGCTGGAGGAAGAGCTAGGCGTGCAGGTGGGTTTGGGGCTGGGAGAGGTGCCGGTGCTGCGGGGCCGCGGCGTGCTGCACGTGCTGAAGTGCCGGTACGCGAACGTGCTGGCGCCGCTGAGCTTTGGCAGCGGCGAGCGGCACGCCATCGTCGTCGGCGAGGTCGTGGATATTGTCTCCGACACTGCCGCGGCGGCTGGGCGCGAGGGCGGTGCGCTCGCGCTCGCGTACGCGGATAGGGCGTACCGGCGCATGGGCGAGCAGCTGCTCTGCCGCAAGTCCGAGACCCCGCCCGAGCGGTGCACTATTGTCGGGCCGAGGGCGACGCATATAGACACGGTGGCGAATAAAGATGAGGATTGACTTGGTAAAAAAGTGAAGTTGGATCCCGTGATTTCGTGTGCTCCCTTGCTGGTGACTGTTGGGGAGAAGGTTTGGGGGGGGAAGCAGACAAGAGAGCAGAGAAGGACATGCAGATTTTGAATCTAACTACGGTATGATTTACGGTGTTGTCTGTTGTGATTTCATCGCCTGCAAAAGAAGGGGAGGTTAAGATCTCGCCCCTAGTTCTCGCGTTGTCTAGTCTACCCCTTTTCCCGCGGACTTAGGTAGGTTACCTAGGTGAGGTATATTTAGGGGGATATTTAATCATAACCTGAGCAGGTAGATAAAACAGCCAGTTTAGTCACTCACGTTATATATAACGCCAAGTTTTACCTCTACTATATTATACATTGAATCGTACTTCGACAACCTTGTGTTGAAATTTCCTACCCATCTGAGTTCTTCGTTGTAATTACTACGTCCCTTGTTGTTTGGTAACCTACCTAATCCAGGCAGTAAGAAGATTCCTGGAATTTTGCGTTCAGTTTCCATAACCTACCTTACATCAGACCTCCTTACCTTGTAGCAACGAGTCTTGAAACGACAACGAGAGATAATACACACCTCAACCTTACCAACACTGACAACCTACGTAGTCACTCTCATCTATCCAAGCATAGTAAAAAGGGGGAGCAATATATCCTAACCCTCCCCCCCATTCAAGACTCAGATATGAAGTAACGTACTTAGATACCTTCTCAAAAGCAAGTCAGCGTTCAAACCACCATCCCCGCCACGTCATCACTCATCGCTCCCATCACCACCACTGCCACTACGCCCACAGCCACCGCAAACAGCGATAATGCGCACACCCCTATCCCTCCCATCTTTCTCCCAGTCCGCCCTCTCCTCGCAATTTTACCACCACCGCCACCATCTCTTCTCTCCCCCTCCCCACCCTCGCGCCCTTTCCCCACCGCCTCGTGTTTCCCTCCCCCATGCTCCTCCGTCCCCAGCCCTTCTCCCTGACTACCGTGCCCCAGGATATACCGCGCCATCGCCTCATCGTACGGGAGCAGCGGCGCGGAAGCGTGGTTTTCCTTCGCGCAAAGGGTCGGGTATATGACTTCCCCCGCCTCGTACGCATCCTTCTCGCCCCTATACTCCCCCCCGTCTTTCTTCTCTCTGCATTCTACTAAAGCGGGCTTTTTGTCGTATCCATCGTATTTCTTCTTCTCTCCAAGTCCTTCCATTTCGTCGCAGTAGCTGCGCAGCAGCAGGATCGGGGAGTTGGTTTTGTCCTGGCGTGGAAGCGGATCTGTGCTAGAGGGGCGGTTGCGAGGGAGGGAAGAGGAGGGGACGAGGGCGAGGAAGTATGTTTCTTCGGGGGTGAGGTGCAAGGGGGGAGTCATAGCTCTCCTCTGTTTTTTTTTTCGGTCTTTCACTCTTCCTATTCCAGGTGAGTGTTTGAAATCCTGAACGTCTATACTTGAAGGACAGATGGAAACACGATGAGAGTAAGTGACTTTATAAAAACATAGGATAGGATAGGGGCGGGGAAGTAATAAGTAGTAGGAACATATAAAAGAGGCGATGAAACCCAACAACGTAGATTAAATTAAGGTCGAATAGTCCAGCATATCGACCATATGAAATGTTCTCTGCTCTACTTGCCCAGAATCCCGTCGTAGAAACTAGACACCTCCTCCCCCTTCCTCCTAAACTAGGCAGTTAGTCTGTCATATATCGAAACCCGATATTCTTTGTTCCATTTGTTCTCTCCCCCCTTTCCCACGCAGTACGGCGCTTTGTCTCCTTCTCCTCTATGCATTATTCCCTCTAAATAGAAGTATAGCAGACATGACATTGTGCCTCTATCACCACGCAGCGCCCCTTTTCCCATTCTCTGCTCTACGATAATGTTCCTTATTACCGCTAATATATAGGTAGTTAACAATAAAGGAAAGGGAAAGAAAAAGAGAGGGAGCGAGGGAGAGATGTGCTATACTATCAACATGCAAGACAAGCAGTCAACAGCATTCTTATCTACTCCCTTTCTATGAGAAGAGTTGCTACCCTAATAATCTAACCTAGAATTACTCATAGTCATATAATCAATGAAGCAAAGAAACATGGGTCCGTCTTATAGCATATGTCATATGTAAAGCAAGTAACAACGTCTCTAAAATTTCTATTTCCTTCCTTCCTCTGAACTCTGTTTCCCTACGAGTTGCCTCTTCCGTAGCCCACCCAACCCCAGGCTGCACTCACAGCTATACCGTTTAACCTATACACATAAATTCTCATCCATCCTGTAAAGAAGAACCAGAGAGCCAAGGAATATATGTTCATCAAACCCCGGCTCATTTCCCCGTCCCAGGCTGGTACGTAGTAGAATCTAGGTATCTCAGTTTACCCCGGGGTATAACAAACGTATTAAAAAAAGTCTAGATATATCAACACTTGTAAAACATATATATACATATGTATAGGTTATATAGGTATATATACACATCCTACCGAATCCTTCTCCTATCTCATAACCCCCATCCTACCTAACTCATACAACCCCCCTTCTCCCCCCTCCTCTTCTCTCTCCTTCTCCTTGCCACACCCCCTCCCCTCGCTCAAGAGCCAATATACAAGACGCCATCCCATCACCTACGCAAACATCTAGGCTACTCCTTATCATCTCCATAGAAACCCACCTCATCACCTATACCTTCTTCCTATCCCCAATTCATACGAACAAGTCAATTAATTCCACGCACATTATCACCAATCACTCAGAGCCTCACTCGCAAAACCTCACTCGAAACTCAAAAAAAAAAAAAAAAAAAGCGGCGTAAAGAGCCACAATCCTTGAAAAGAACAAAGAACAACCTTTCTTGATATCTCTTTCTCTCTCTAGCTTTATCTCTTTCCAGGGTTCCAGGCCTACTGCCTTGTATTCCATTTACCATTTACCGATCCAGCCATGGGCGGGACTTGAGTTAAGTCAGGTTACGAGATATTTAGGGGTATCTGAAAAGTTTCGATTCACCCAGCCTTGCTTTGCTTTCGCCTACGAACCAGCACTATCGCCTTCACCACCGGCAACTCTCATTCCAACCATCAACCATCGCCCATTTTTTTACCTCACCACCGTCTCCACCGCCGATAACCACCACCTCATTTCTCTTTCATCTTCTCTTCTCTTTACTTCTAATCACAACCCCCCCTTCTCTCTTGCCTCCTTTAACCTCTCCTTCCTTTCCTTTCCTTTCCCCTTCTTGCTGCTTCTCCCCTCCTTTCCTCGATAATTCTGTGAAGAGTTATAATGTATATATAAAAAAAAACCATGGGAAACCCCACAACAGTCTCTGTCCTCCACCCAACTTTCTTCCCTTCCCTTTTCTCCACCCCAACTCAGAAAATCTCAAATCCGAATTCCCCGGCTCAAGCCCAGAAATTCAGCGCAGAAAAAAACCAAACCTCGCCGCTAATTTCCTCTCCTTCGGTGGGCAAAGTGGACAAGGCGAGTTTTCCGACTTTGCATAGCGTGTTAGGGGAAGACCGGAATCAAGAGAGGGAGGAAAAAAAGATAACAACCAAAACAAGTTAAAAGGATTTTTTAAAAAATGCTAAGATTATACAGCCAGCTCTTGATAAGTGCTGCTTGGCTAGCCCTGTACTCCCTGAATAAGTTTCGAAGATGATAAAAAAAAAATCAATCGAATGCATACGCCCTTGCTACTCTGGGAGGTCCGCTTCTGTCCAAACCCGAGAGAAACGCCGGTAAACCCTTTCTTTTTGCGAGCCTCAGAAAATAGAAAAAAGGACGAAGTTGGAAATGATTATTAACAATTTCTTTTTAGGAAGTAATCTCCGATACACACTAGATAGAGTGTAGTGGGGGTGTGTCGATGAGACTATCTATTTGTCGGGTATCGACATGATTCGGAGAGTGTACGAATTCGAGCAGGATATAGTAGTTGAAAATGGAGAGTATAGAGTAATCTCACACAAGGAAAAATAAAAATCGGTGCAGTGTGGTTACAATCCCAGTCAGAGAACGGAGCGCTGAATGCAATCGAACTGGAGAAGGAAAGGGGAAAGAAAAAAAAAAGTCGTAACGTCGTTCGGATATAGTCTAGTCGGTGGATAGGGGTTCCCGCATTGCTGGTGATCGAATCGACAAAAATAAGTGTTTTACGAGCCACAATAGACCCATCACATCACTATACAGCATCCACAGCCAGCTTTCTTCTGTTTTTCTTCAGGCTCTTCCGGAGGTTCGGGAATCCTGATAGTACTGGTAATATGTGTTTCCACTTGTGCGGGGGGTCTCGGGCTACTTATGGGATTAGGGGCGTGCTTGTCTTGGATCCTGGGCATGGTGGTATAGGACCCTGTGCCTGGACGACCTGGGTTTTGGTTCTTCGCATCTTGACGAAGAGGCCACTCATCCTGCTGTTCCTGCTGTACCTGCTGTACCTGCTGTACCTGCTGCACTGGCTCCTCCTCCTCCGGTTGCGGCTGCGGTTCTTCGGGCTCACGAGGTTTTGCCGGCTCGGGGGGCTTCCCAAAACTTTCATCATTTAAGGGACGGAAATCCTTATCGTATATATTTCCAAACTTGCCCTCCTGCTCCCATTTCTCCTGCTGTAACCTCTTGGCAACCGTAGGTAGAAGTTGCTGATCAGGCGGTAGGCGCGGGTCCGGCTTGTAGGCAGAAACCATCCATGGTGGATCGCCCTCAGGGGCTTTAGGTGACAACTCGCCCGAACGGGTTGTCGGTCGTGTGGCAGAACCGCTTCGCGTAGAGGGCCCAGACCGAGTCTTAGGCCGTCCAGGAGCTCCCGATTTTGTCTGCGCCGCAGTCTTTCGGTTTCCGGTCGTCGTCGTAGGGGTTTTCCTAGGGGACGCATCCCTAGTAGTCCGTTTTCCAGCCTGTACTCTAGGGACATCGTCCAGCGCATTCGTACTCCCGCTTCTCGATCGAGGCTGCCGTATTGAAGGAGAACCATCATCGTCGAGTCGAGAAACGCTCTGTTTCTGTATGGTTGAGCCATCTTGGTCGAGAAAGTCGGGAGAAAGGGGTGTTGGGCTGACCTTGGGTACCGGTATGCGTGATCCTTTACGGGACTCATTCGATACCCAGTGTTCACTTGGATCCTCCGCTATTTCCGAGGGACGACGAAACTCCCAGCTCGGAGATTCGCCGTCAGCTCTGTCGGCAATCAATTCCGAGTTCTTGCGAGATCTCGGGAGGGATTGCTCGGAGGCATCCGTGTCTCTTCGATGCCGCCCATTGACCTTATCCCGACTACGGTCCCGTCCCGGCCGACTCTGCGCCCTCGCCTTAGGAAGAACTATACCAGCTGCCTGTAGTTCCTCGTTCTCGATCTTAGCTAGTTTGTCACGGTGAATCCACTTTGAGTTTTCATCGCTATCTTCTGTCGCGGCAACGTCGTGGTTTAGTCGCTTGTGTTCGGAGAAGGATGTGGTCCGGCTATTACTGCGAGACTCTAGGAGGGGAGAAAGTGTTAGCAAAAGCGACAATGCCAATGTCTGCTAGCTAACTGGGTAGCGAAGCGAGGCTATCCATGAAGTTCGGAGGATGCAAGCAAAGCTGCGTTCGGCGGAGACATCGTACCTCTCATACCCGAAAACCCATCAGTAGCGTAGGGATCGAAACTCGAGCTCCCGTGTGAACCTTTTAAAGAGCCATTCGTCTCGAAGTCGGCGAAGTTCTTGTGCTGCATGGCAGAAGCAGTGTGTTAGTGGGAATCTGAATAGGAGGTAGAGGTAGGTTATGCGACACGATGGATTCCTTTTGTAGTTGAATGTAGCAACAAGCTAGCTAGTAGGGGAAGAAGAAAAGTCGGATAGATATTGATAATACAACATAACATAACAGAGTATAGAAGTGGATTGGAGGAAGGGGGACCGTGAGAGGCCACAGAAACACTTACATCATGACGAGTGGACGGTGCGTACTTCCAACCAGGTTGGTCCCCGTGCGAGCTACTCGGAGGGGTGAGGGTGGTGGTACCCGAGGCCGCTGACACAGTAGTCATCTTGATCAGCGTCGGCCACGGGCGACCACGCGCTCAAGGAACCCAGGATGGTTGGTGGGTAAAGCGGGATGGGTTAGGTGTAAGAGGAATTACCCGGGAGAAGAGGGAGTTGAGTTGACCTTAGGGAAAAAAGACGGAGAAGGAGATAAGGTAAAGGGTAAAAGAAAAAGAAAACTAGAGGAGAGAAAGGGCTCCAAGTTTAAAAGGCTAAAAAGGCTTGTTGGGGAGGGAAGTTGGGAATAGAGAAAAAAGAGGTGAGAGTTTGTATGTTGTATTGTTGTTAGTGGGACGGTTTCTGGTTCCGGTTCTGATTCTGGTTCGTGGTTTCGTGGTTCCAGGAGCAGTCGCCCAGCGGCTGTCGATCTGATCTGATATCTTTCTTTTTGGTTCTTTTTTTTGTTGTTGTGGTTGTTGTTTTAAAAAAATATTATTATTCTTTGAAATAATGTCGAATATGAACGAGTGAACGAACAATAATGTTGAAGGTTTGTAAAAGGTTGGTTTTTTTTTGTTAGTCGGTTTTCTTTTTTTTCTTCTTCTTCTTTTATCTCCTTCGTCTTGTCAACTCCTGAAGGTAGTAAGTAATGTCCGGCTTTCTCGTCGTGTTTTTTTTAGCGCGTAGGTAGGGGGGGTTGGATTTAATGTTGCAACTGCGTGAACTTCTTGTTGCGACAATAGCGTAGTTCAAGTTCAAGTTCCAGTTCCAGTTCTAGGCTCAGGTTTAGGTTCTCTTCCCTTTTTTTGACTCTTCTCTCTCTCTCCACTTGTGGATTGCTAAGATGTATATGTAGGTAGTATGTGATGCAAGTGTGTTATACCTTTAAGAAAGAAAAAGAAAAAAAGAGGCCCCAGCCACGATATCTCATTCGATTATAATACTTGGATTTGAATATAATCGCCACAATTGTGGTCAGCTATAGGTCGAGAGAGAGAGAGAGAAAGAGTGGAATGACAAGAAGCCAACAAGAAGTAAAAGAAAAAGAAAAAGACGGAGAAGAGAAAGACACAAGATGCAAGATGTAAGTAGGGTGTAATGCGTAGTGCGTACCCAGGTATGTACGGAGTAGGTAGTGCATGGTGCAGCAGCCAAAAAAGTTGTGCAATTGCAGGTAATAATTGGGTCGGTGAGGGCGAATTGGAAGAAGCAAATGTCGGTGCTTTCAGGGATTGGTCCGATGGAAACGGAATGGTCAGTTTCCCCTACCCTCCCACTTGGGGGTATTATTGGGCCGCCGTCTCTGGCACACGGGGGGCTTAACTGAAAACGGGGGACCCCCGTTCAGGCTACATACGTACAATCTCATTCCCAAATGTTATGCGCTCTGCTAGTGTGCTTGAACCTCATTAAAGTTGGCAGTTTCTTCCATCTCCATCTGGATACATAAAAGAAAAAATACTTTATAACTTAGGTACCTACTTGCCTACCTAGGTATTCTTCTTTCTTTTTTATTTTCTTCTTATCTTTTATTTTCATATTATAATACCTAGAGCTAGGTATCAATATTCATTTTCTTCAGCAGACTCTAAATTAAAACGGATTAAAATATAAACTACCTGATTAGTACCTAGGTTAGGTACATCTTAGTGTAGAAGAAAAATACCGGGTAAGCTAACTAAGACATTGGAGAAGTCATGTAAGTGTGTACAACTGTATGTACTACACATACCATGCGGCTACGGGGTCATCGGTTAAGTTATCACCCACGATCCAGAATGCCAGGCATACCACACACCATGCCATCCATCATTTCATTAGTGTATTTCTAGAGGGATTTGAGGGATCAAGTGCGGAATAGTAGGTAGGGAGAAGGAGAAAGGAGCTCGGACGTGCCCCTGAGTTTGATTAAAAGAATCATTTTTAGTATAACGGTTGGGTTGGGGGCAGGGATCTCGATAACAGCATTCATCACTGATAAGACACCGCCAGCTCGGCTTAAGGCGTCCATTCACGTTGGGGCTAACATCCTATTGGTTCCAGGTCGCAGGCGCGGGGTCTAACGGGGTTCGACGAGCTGGCCAGAGACTGTGCTCTCACACCGTACAGCATCACCTTCTTCATCACCGCCACTGCCAACACCACTCAACAATACGCACAAGCGAGACGATCTGCACAGTATTTAGATGCATGATCGAACGGTGTTGCATAGCTACACTACATCCGTACTACGGAGAATCCTAGCAAAAGAACCTGCCTGCCAAGACTTTTGCCAATTCTTAGCAGGGATTAGGTACACCTGCTTATCAGCTGCCGGCAGCTGTAGATGATTTACTTGCTATAATTTTTAGTGCTTATAGTGGGCATTAGCTATGATAAACAAAAATATTTAGCGTATAATTATTTAATTATAGTGCTATTAACAGTGGCTTCATTTTAAGCCATTATACACCTGCCGTTCAGCTGCCTAACAGCTGCTTGGAATAATGCCAAGACTCTTGGCAGGCAGGTTCTTCTGCTAGGATTCTCCGTAGGCCCAATGTTCTGCAGGAAACCCCCTACATACCCTACATAACCTAGACTTCCCCGTCCGTCCCCGCTGCATTGGGGATTTACAAAGCGCAACCATTGAAAAAAGATACTGCAATAACTTTATCTTGCATGGTAATAAAAACGTATAGAAATTTTCTCGAAGATCCACGGGACGGCATCTCCTGAGACAAATTCTAGAAAAGATTTAACCCAGTATGTTTAGTCTATCTAGCAAAAAATACATTGAGGATCCCGATCTTAAGCTAATACACTACACTAATAAGTTAGATTAACTTACACCCGACACCATTGCAGATCGAAGCATCACTAGTAGAGTTCAGTGTTGGTGGTAAAGGGTCACACATGCATTGCCCGTAACTCTATTATACATACCAGTTAGCTTAACATAGTGATGTCCACTACCGACGACTAGGTAGTACACCCCCTCCAGGATCTTTTTTCAACTGTGGAGACGACTAACATCTTATTGGATACAGCACGAAAAATGTACTATCCCATACATTTTATTAAGAAACCTACATCTATTTTGCTCCAACCTAATACCCAGACATCCCTCCCTCTAATTCAATTACTTTTTTCAACCTCTCTAGCATACTCCTAACTAATGATTCTGCATTTTAAGCCTTTAAAATGACCTTTTTTAATTCCAAAAGGTCTTGAGGGTGCTAGGGGCCTCCATTGTAATTTTTTGAATTTTTCTGATTTTTTTTTTGAGTGTCAAATAAATTAGCAATTGCCAAAAAAAAAAAAACGATTTAGACGGGTTAGTCGTGAGATAGGGAGAAGGAGTTGTGATAGCATTGATTTAAGAGGTATTTACGCACTGAAATTGAGTGGGCTGGTACTTTCTAGAACAATGAACTAGTAATTTTGGACCCGTGGATAGGGGGGTGAAGTCGTCTCCACAGTTGAAAAAAGATCCTGGAGGGGGTGTATATTGTGCGACAGTGAGGTAAGCTATCCATTCCCGACAACTTTAAGCTTTGTCAACTCCCCCAGGTTCACGTTCCCTTGTCTGAAAGATTTCCCTAAATATCTATTCTGGTACACTAGTCACGTCACATCATGCGTGCGTAAAAAAGGGGGGAGGGGGGAAGGTTGTCAGGTCAGTTATAACATATGTTATATCGATAGAACATATGATGATATTATACGGAGTTACTATCTCCATAAACGTTTACTTACCTAAGAATAATTTCTATAAACCCAGAATAGCCCCCTAATACATGCATTTCTATTTTGAACTGGCAAGTTGATTAAACATATGATACCTACATATACTGATGAATAAGTAGTGGATCAAATACGAACACTGGTAAAATTCAAGGGTTATAGTACGGAGTACTATAAATATCAACCCTCACAGTATTACCTAAGTTGGCAATCCACCATACCGGGGATACCGTGATACTAGACTCGACCGTACGAGCCTATAGGCCCAGGTTATCACCGAAAAAAAAACTAACTAACCCAGACTTCTAGAAGCACTCAGAACGCACAGTATGGACGATATCCCGAACGTGCGGCCGCGCACGCGGAGAACCCGCTTCGTCTGCATATCGGACACGCACAACCGCACGGTGGCGCTGCCGCAGGGCGACGTGCTCATCCACAGCGGCGACCTGACCAACATGGGCAGCTTCACCGAGCTGTCGAAGCAGGTGTCCTGGCTCGAGCGGGCCGACTTCGAGTGCAAGATCGTCGTCGCCGGGAACCACGACCTCACGCTCGACTCGAGCTTCTTCGCCCAGTGGGGGTCGCACTTCCACAACGACGCCGCCAACCCCCAGGACCCCGCCGCCTGCCAGGCCCTGCTCGCGCAGTCCCCGTCACTGACCTACCTCTGCCACGAGAGCCGTGCCATAAAGCTCGCTTCCCCCTCCGGGCCCCGCACCGCGTTCTCCGTCTTCGGCTCCCCGCACACCCCGGAGCATAGCCGCGCCCCCGCCGTGAGTAATTTTAGGAGTCGTTTATTCCCCCTTTTCGCCGGCCCGGGAGTCAAAATTTCCTATCATAGCTAAGCATATGAGCTCGTGCGAGTGTTGACTCCCGAAACCACGGCCTCGAGAGTAAAAAGAAATGGCAATTACTAACCCCCCCCTATCACAGTGGGCCGCCTTCCAGTACAGCGCCCACGACGACCAGGCCGCCGACTCGCTGTGGGCGCAGATCCCCTCGGACACAGACATCCTCGTGACCGTGAGTCATCTATGCTCCCTCCCCTCCCCAGACCTAGGAGCCAAAGTCGTCTATCATGAGTTTTTTGGGGGGGTCTCCAGAGAGCACCCACTACGAGCTTTTTACTAACTCGCCGTCTCCAAAGCACGGCCCCGCGCGCACTTACCGCGACGGGGACGCGGCCGGGTGCGCGAGCCTGCAGCGCGCCCTGCGGCTCGTGCGCCCGCGGCTCGCGGTATGCGGACACGTGCACGAGGGGCGGGGGGCGTCGCGGGTGCGCTGGGAGCGTGGCCCCAACCCTGGCGAGGAATGGCGCGACCCCGGCGCGGGCAAGAAGAAGCTCAGCCTCGTGGACCTGAGCGCGCGAGGGGGCGCGCCGCTGGACCGCGACGGGCGCAGGGAAACGTGCGTTGTCAACTGCGCCGTCATGCCGAAGGGCGCGCGGTCCAAGGAGGCGCTGAACAAAGCGATCGTGGTCGATCTGGACTTGCCCGTGTGCGAGGACTGAGATGGGCGTGAGGCTGACGGGGGAGAGAGACAGACAGCCAACAAAAAGGGGGGTAAAGGGGAGAGCCATCCCCCCCTTTTCCATTCCCTAAAGCCCAGAACGAGTTGCCATGTGGTTTATTCCCGGATGATCCGGGGGAGAGAGTGAGTGAGTAATAACGATGACGAGGAGTATGCGGCGAAACAACCCACGCTATGTCGCCGCATCATCAGATCGATGGTTGCCAGAAAAGAATCGAAAGATGACGCGCTTGGCTTGGATGCTTCTGGATCTGGGATGGTGATCTAGACCCGGCACACGAGACTTTCTAGCTTACCAAGCTACTAGCTATGCATAGACAGGGAAGAGAAGAAAGAGAGAGAAAAATTCACCTTACTCATCTTGCATAGACTGCTTTACATTCATTAGGTCATAGTTCGCGTGGAACGAGCGAACGAACGCACGATGTGGAGGGCGTTTGGATAGGGGGAAAAAAAAGCCCCGGAAAATGGAATCGTTGGAAGGAAAGACATTGACGAAACGAGAGACCACGGGCTAAACTTTTTTCTTTGTGTTTCTTCCGCTGTCTAACTCGTTCTACCACCGGCCTTCTCTAGCTCTACTTGGCCCGCTGCTATGCTGTGTTGTGCTGCGTTGCGTGTGTAAGATATCAGTGTAGCATGCCCACGTATCCTCGACGTGGCCTAGGGGCACTGGACCCGGGAAACGGAACCCGGGGGGGAGGAGGAACGTCGACCTTAGAACCCAACCCAACAGCTAACACAAAAGAAAATCCTGGTTAGTTCGTGACCACGAATGGATACTACAGGTTCGTAGCCCACGGAAGGCGAGGCGTGCGGGTTGGCAGGTGGTTTTTTTTGGTCTCAATTCCCCAATCGCGAAGCTGGGTTAGCCAGGAAAAATAGGATCATAAGCTGTCTGTATGCGTACATACATACATCATTGTTCGTTCTGCTTTTAACGCTATCTATCTATCTCTCTACCTATTGCTCAAAAAGGCGTCCCTGGCTCTCCAATAGCAGCAGACCCTCTCTCTCTTGCCTTTCCGGCCTGGCCTATCGCATCAACCAATCTAGAAGTCTCCCCTTATTTTCTCACTTCTCCTATCACAATCCCGACGTGTCGTGTCGTCTTCTCCCTTTCCCCCTTCTAACTCCGCCGCTTTCTGATTCGTAGATATATATATATGTCTCTTGTCTTTCCACCCCGGTTTACCCCAGAAAAAGGCACCACACACTTCATGCAAAGACCGCAGTCCTATATATAGGCTATACTAGCCCCCTTATTCGTGGCTGCCGTCCTCACCGGTCGAGAAAAGACGAAGGGATCACGATGTCTAGGCAGGTAGGTAGCTATGGAGGTACTTTGGTTGGTAGGTCAGTTGGGTTGGTTCGATAGCAATTTTTGCTTTTTTTCGCCCTGCCTTGCTTTGCTTTGCTTTGCTTTAGCTCGTCCCCAGGTTCCCCCCTTCTTCTTTCTTTTCTTTTTTTCTTTTACGTGTGGGTTACAGTTAGTTAGTTGGTTTCCTATTTCTTTTGTATTTTCCTTCCCCCCCCCCCCCATTTCATTTTCCTGGTATGAGGTCTGCATACCCCGGCTTTTTTGGAAAACATGATTCCCTTGGGTAAGGTAAGGTTACGTATGTAAGTATGAGTAATGGACTACTATGATACCATTGTGCAGCAAGGTTGAGCCATATAGGAATCACCCTGAGTAGGAAATAAGGGGGCGTGTGACTATGAGGTTGCAAAAACCGGGTCGGTAGTTGTCACTGTCATCGTCATTGTCCTTAAGACCGCTACCTGTATGCAGGCTACCTATGTAAGTAGGCAGATAGATATCAAAGTAAAACAGAGGCCGGTGGTTCTTCGTTCGTGGCTTGGATAGCAGGCGGTGACGGAAATGGCGGTTCCAGTCTGCCTTGGAATAGTGCATCGTCCGTGGTCGAGTTCGAATCATCTGTGACAATGACAGGTAGACTAGGGATGCGGGAGTAATGTACGTTGTTCACGCTATGAATTCTGGTCCTCGTGGTTGATGACATGACGTTCGTTCATGCTAGCCTGTCCTCCTCGATCTCGTATCTCCCCTAACCCATACATCTACTAAACCTACTTGCCTTAGACATGTAGGTTATGTATGTACGATACGTAGACTCCCTGCACCGCTCCATCCATCTGCCTCCCTTTGCCCGTTCATACCAATTCATCTAAACTACGTAAGTCACGGCAATGTTCCCTAGCCACATATGTTGTTGGAAATTGATCCCCAGGCTTATTCAGCCTTCCTTCTCTTCTTGTCCTTTTTTTATCTATTACCTACCACCATCAAGACAAGGCAAGGCTAGGGCCCCTACCTAGGCTTACTCATTCGCATTCAATCCTACGGCGTGAGACCCTTTGCGCGGCTGGCTGGCTGCTAACGCCACACCTAGGGTTCAGGAGACGGGTGACGGGTTGCTAATGTATGCGGTCCCCCGATTCCTAAGGATCCGCGTAATGAACTTCCTTCTCTGGAAGGGAAGGGAAAGAGCCTCACCGAGGTAAATTCCGAATGACCTACGTAGCATTTTCCCAACTGCGTGGCGAAGGGGGAAAGAAGATCCAAAATAAAATGGGAAAAGGAAAAAACACTTCCAGCTATTTGTTTTGCTTTTTCGCATGTTATGGGTGTTATGCCCATGAATGATGACTCAGTCACATGGTGGTTCGCCATAATATCCCATGTAGGGTATGTGCCGTAGTACTGGGTTGGTAAGTATGTAGGTTGGTAGCGTAGGTATGTAGTTGGTTGGTTGTGTTCCAAAGTTTCTTCAGCATCCCGACCAGTGCCGGGCGCCCGGGGGGCCGAGACCGAGACCAAAAGACCCGCCGTCAAGCTATTGAAGTCTTTCTATCCCTTCGCCTCCTCTTGTGGCTTATTGAGTGAACGCGAAGCCTCGCCCGCCGCCCGAGAAGAACTTGTTTTGGACCGCCCCCGGGAAGGGGGTTGGTAGTTGATGGTGGCGGATAGATGGCTAGTCTTTGGTTCCCTCGGAGACAAGACGTTATCCACTTCTAGAGAAGACTTATGTACACTAGGTACATACACTAGGTAGCAGGGTAGGTATGTAGATAGATATGTATTATGTATGAGGTTATGCATGTAAGTTACTTAGGTGGACTTCTCTGACACATGCCTGCTGCTTTTTTCATGTATGTTAGGAGCGGCATCGGTCCGCTACCAACTTTTGCCCCCTGTCTTTTTTCTTCTGTTTCGGGGATTTCGTTTTACTTCTTTCTGGGGGGCGTCATGATTTCTACGGTTGCCGGGTCGTTGGGAAGGCAAAAGGTCTGGGACGAAAGAATAGGTGTATATCAAGAGAAGGCGGGCTTAGCTAGTTGAGATACTAAACATAGGGAAGTCGATTAGGGTTTATAGTCTCAGATCTAGTAGTAGTCGTAGTCGTGCGTGTGTATAGCCTGACTGGAGTATAGATCCTGTCAAAGATAGAGCCTAGATGGCCCTTATACGTAAGACTCCTGCGAGTCTTTTTAGATCTGCAGCTGAGCTCTAACTACATACGTACATATATACCCTATATTTCGCCATTTCGCACGCGGGATTTTAGTTGCTTGGGAGGCGAAGGATTGGTTAGAAGAGCTGAACTTCCTCTTCTAGCCTCTTGGGACCCCCATCCACTCGTCTTAGCCTGTAAGGCAAACTCCACAACAGACCGTATATCTCCATACTTACTTCTCCCGGTGCTGCCGCCCCACAACAATGTAGGGGAGTTGTATGTGAGTAGTACGTATGTGCATAGTAGTATGTGCACTCTCAGTCGCTGGCCCCCTCCCCAGTATGTATGTAGGTAGGTAGCTGACCTGACAGTGTTGTACACTCCGGCGTAGGCTATGGACGTAAGGCAGTGTCCCGGCTTTACCAAGAGCGGGAAGCGTACGGAACATGATCGCCAGACAAAGCCCAGAGTTAGCCTATCGGCTGCGGCCCTTGCCTCCCGTTAATCTGGAGATAGACAGCGAGAAACGGCAATGATAAGAAGGTAGGGAAAGGATAGACTAGGGAAACCCAACAAGAAAAAAAAAGGAAAATAAGAAATAGAAGCGCCTAGCGCCTAGAGTGACATGTCTAAGACGAAACCCGCTTAGACCGACGCGCAAGAATTGCGCCACTCTGCGCTTCTGATTCGCCTGCTCGGCGGGGAGAATTAAGAACCAATAACCGAGCCCGTTTTAAAGGGTATGTTATGGCTGGCTTGTTCCGTTACCGACTTGCTTGCTTGGAAAACGTTCCCCCTCCAAGTCCGGTACGTATCGTCGGATGTATGTAGCGTACATACGTACGTGCTGGGCTGAGGTGATCATCCAACTAAGTACCATGTCGAGAGAATGAGAGAGAGAATGAGAGAAAAGGTAGAACGTGGCCCGAGGTCAGATACCGGGTATTCATAGGTTAGTAAAGTGAAAAGCATGTCACCATGTCGGTGAGGAGAACCGGATTGAAAGACAAGACAAGGCTGTGCAACCTATACCACGAGCCGTCCTACGTATGGTATTAATGAATCCTATTCCTCATTGATGGGAATTGTCTTCGACAAGGAACAAGCGAGTGAAAAAAACGGATGGTGATGGATGGGCTTGGGGGCTTGGGATCAGATGCGAAAATCCCCGACTCCCGCTAGTTAAAAAAAAAGAAAGGCCTTCCTGCTATAGGGCAGAGATGGACTGGATGGGACGATCTATGTGACCACCGACTACTGACCGGGCACATCCACCACTTAGATGTATGTGGGAATGGGCGGAAGCCACCCCCTCCCCTTTTGCGGCTGGTACACTAGGATACGGCGCTTCGTTGCGTGAATATACAGCCAATGAGAATTCACCCTCTTGAAAAAAAAGGTCCCGTTTCGTAAAGGAGGGTAGGTAGTTTACGGGAGAGAAAGTGGGAGGGTAGAGTAAAGTGGAAGCGAGCATTGCAGATACCATCGTGACTTTGATGTATGAGAGCATAACACACACACACACACACACACATATATACACATACACACACCCCCGGCTCTCGCACTCGCCTTCTTCTAGTAGAGCCGGGCATGACTTGACTGGTCACCTACCTAGTGTAGAGTGAGTGTGCGAATGGGGGATAGGATATGACAGAATGTGGTAAGGGATAATCGGGTCAGCTCCGAAAAGAGCATTTGGGATTATTTTGCTTAGCCGCAAGAAGGCTACTTGGAAAAATGGAAGAGCTAGAATCACGAAGAAGTTCCCTTCGTTGCATTGCATGGGGGTGAATTTGATAGGTAGGTGGGGAGAGGGAGGGAAGAGAGAGCTGATAGAGCAAATGTAGTGTAGTGCATTGTATGTACATACGCTCACCGCCATGCTCTCGAGAGCGGAGGAGAGAAGGAGAGTTGGATGACCCTGCATGTCCGACTACGCACGCATTCTGTCCCAGTTTGTGTGTGCTCTAGTGTAGCAAGAAGAGCATCGGCAGGCACATCTCCCAAAAAAGCTTCCAGTCTCGAGTTTCAAGTAGGTGTGGTCCTTGTTTTACAAGAGTAACTAGTGTAGTGTCGAGTAGAGTCAAAGGTGGATATTGCATCGGACCAACGACTTCACGATGGTATCTGCAACTACCTATTCTCACCCAGAACTATTTACTAGTAGGTTCAAAACCGGTCGTTCGGGCTGAAGGATCATCATGGTATGGGAAAGGCAAATAAAAAAGACGGGGGTAAGGGAGGGGACGGCTAAGGAAAAAAAAACAAAGCCACGGATGATTCATAATGCTGTATGGAGTAAGTATAGATGATGATGGACCCTGACGGTCATGACCCTGATCTGATTACTTATGACGAGCCTGGCGGGGTTGCTGAAACCAACTCGCGATGCGATTCCAAGCAAAATACGGCACAGCTTTCTTGCATTTCGGGGTTTGATAAACAAATTCAATCAAAAGAAAAAGGGAAAAAGAAAAAAAAGAGGAGGGAGAGTGGGTTTGCCATGTTCTCAATGAAAAATAGCTATCTCCAACGTAAATTAGGACTCTCGCGTGGCCATTCCTTCTGAAACTTGTATGCGTTGGCGGGCTTTGACGATCTCACGATGAATTCACATGACTGATTAACTTACGCTACCTTACACAATGCCCATGCCCTGACATTTTCACCACCCCACCCCCCACCTTGAGAGATCATAGGTACCTAGATATGCCGTTCTGTCCGTGGGGAGCCGCGGAGATGTGGCAGGGATGGTAACGCATATCATCTCGGTATGAGGTATAATGACCCGAAGATCCAGAGCTCTATTGAAGCTTGAGCTGTAGGTGAAGGGAGCAAACATGGTCCTCTTACTCGTCGAGCTTGTTGCTCGTCGACGCGTCTAATGCGCAATTCCTCCTGGAGGGTGGAGGGGGATGGGATTGGGAAGCAGGAGGAATGCAGAAGGGGGATCCGAAGATAGGAACATCTGGGCAAGCAAGGGAATTACAAGCATGGAACAAACGGCAGAGCTTCGATTCGTTCGTTGATCTTCGATCATCCCTGGAATCCACACACGTTGACCACCGAGACTGGCTCTTTGGCTAACCTGGTCCAGTGGAGTGACCAGAAACCAACCACTCATAATCGACGTGCTTTTTATTTTTTATTTTTTGGTGAGGGTAGAGTTCTTGGTCCGAGAAATACGATTAACAGGAAAAAAAAAGGAAAGGTGGGAAGTGAAAGAAAGGAAAAAGAAAGTCCGCAAGGCCACAAGTTCTGCTCATCATTTCCCATGGATAACTGGAAATGGTATAGCAAATATCCCCAAAGTGCCAATTCCAGTTCTCTCCAGTCGTTCGAGTGGTCAGTCCAGTTCAAGGCTCACGCCGAAGCATTGGTGGCTTACGGTATAGTGCTAGTCTGTGAGACTGATCTTATACCCACCACTTCTCTATAAGATCATTGGCTCGACGGGGTGGTGAGATAGAGATCCCTGTGGCTTGCCTTCCCCTCCTAGCCAATCCGTCCCGTCTGACAACCCCCAAGACCACCTTCGTTGCACCACACCACTCCGCAAGGTCCATGGCCAGATGTTGAGACCTCGTGCAACGTGATGTAGGCTCACAAGGAGGCCGTCATCGCGTAACGGTGAGGACATAAGCGGCTTAGATCATGATCTAGGGCCGGCTTGATGACGGAGCCGTACACCATCTTTCCCGTCTTGTGGCCTACTAAAAACAAAAGGAAGAGCGAGAAATCTTGCAGCGTCGCTGTACCTGCTTTTTTATGCCAGGTCAATGTGTTCCCCTGGCCTTGTTTCGCCATAGGGGTGGGAAAGGAGGAGGGGGGCAGCACGTAAACGGCCTTATAAGTAAGTACTAGCTGTGGGTGTGACAACCGGCTTTGCAGAAAACCCGTGGACTGTGATGCATCGAATAAATGGCGTAGCCTATGATCCGGCCTGGTTAGCTGCGTGGCCGAAGGCCCTTTCGGTATCTTAGGTAGCTGTAGTGTAGTGGCCTACCTATCACCGACCAGGCTCGGGACCCCCTCAGAGCCAATAGATGAGGCGGTTCATGGCCTCTTCGATGCAATAGCTTCTCGCATCTCATACCTGCTGTGGATATCACCTGCTGCGGGCTGGTTACGAAAGAGGAATAGCATCGAGGCCATACAGCAACGGCCAAGTACGTGCACTAAGAAGGCCGACTTCTGGACGCTCCTCCACCTATGAGTTCATGGAACTGCCACGACGCCGTGAATGATGAAATGATAAACAAGTTCGCATTAGAACATATGGGTATTTTCATGGTCCCCCGGGGGCCTATCGTGGCCTCAAGGGCAATACTAGTCAAGGAGTGGTTTTTTGACCTAGGTATCCCAGGTATACATACGTATTCCCAGCTCAGCGAGCGAGGCTGTAAATCCTGACTAGGACTTGGATCGTCAGTGATCTCTCGTCCTCTAGCCCCCTGAAGATATCCAATCGGAAGTAATGTCACAGAGTTCCCTCCTAAGAGCCTACCAGCAGGAGGTGTCTGCTGGCCACTGGCAGCGGGTTAGGTGGTATACATAGATAGACGAGAGGTACCTACAGTACTCTACATTGCAAGATGATGCGTGCAGCGAGGCCAAGAGTATTGGGACTTCCGTCTTGGGGACGGGAGTGGACCTAGATATGTTCCTCACGGCCTGGGGGAAATATCCACTTACTGGTGTCGTGACAACATCCCACTTAGTTGACTTATACTAGTAAATAATCGACGAGAGCCTCTCCGAGTTCGCCTTGGTTGGAGGGACGATTGGCTGCTTTCCCCCCCTTTTGGGACCTACTGCAGCATCTACTACATCCCCGTATCGGAGACCCTGCGTCTTCATTCGACATCTATGTCTACCTAGTTTTTTTTTGGCCGTTACGGAGTGTGGTAACTGGACATTCTCGTGCACCTGTCGGCCATCTTCGACCGGCTAACGCGTCCGTCCAGGATCATCTACTGTCCTGTGTCCCGTTGGTGTTGGACCCATCATATCTAGCTGTTCGATATCACATTGCTTGCTCTTCTGACCTCACATATATGATCACTCCCGCCTTGCTCTGCGGTTGGGGAATTATGTAGGTGAGGTGTTAATGAAGGGAGAGAAAACAGAATGAGTGTAGTATTGTCAGGTCTCGCCTTCAGGCTATGCGTCGACGAGTTGTTAAACGTGAGGCTTGTTAAAAGGGGTCACGAGGAAATGCGCAATCCACCTTTCACCGCCGATTCCCTTTCCCCCAAGCATCGAAGTTTCTCAGCCTTCGTCAAGTCTCATATGTGAAGTAGCGTATGCATTCTTTTGGTCCACATCGTCAAACAACAATAACAACGTCTTACCGGTTTCTAGGGAAATTCTCGACCGACTTTTAAGTTTCATTTCTTGCATTTCCCCCAACCTGCCAGTTTGACAAGAACCACGACGGGTTTTGTTGGAGAGACCAATTACACTCAAGCCAGCGGGTCATCCGATCTTTTTTTCTTGCTTTCTTTTTTCTTCTCCTCTCTAGAGTTTCCACATAAATCTGCCCAAAGGCATCATCAGCTTCGATTAGCTGAATTGGGAGCAACTTTTTTTGTTCTTATCGCCACCACTAGTAAATAGAGTAGAAAGGCAACTTGCTGCATCCAGTCAGTCTGAACAATTCGTTTTTTATTTTTATTTATTTGTTTAAATCCCCGATAGGGTCTGGCCGAGAAGAAAATGGCTTTCGCCGCTATTGGGCCACGGGAGGCCTACCTCGCATAGTAACATACAGCGTAACGTAACTACATAAAGGTAAGGAGAAAAAAAAAAAAGGGGGAGAAATAGAGAGGGAGGAAATAAAAAGATGCAGCATTCAACTTATTAGTTGACCGGCTCCATTACCCTTAAAATTCCGGGCTTCTTCTAGGCGGCCTAACTTAAAATTGAAATCATTGGGTTTAACAGCTGTCGGACCAGCCGCCACTCCGGATTTTTTTTTATGTACTTCCCTTTAGGTGTCTTTTAGGGGAAGACCTGCCGAGACCATTCGCTAAAGCACCTCCGAGCATGTGCAGGTGTTCCCATGGCCTTGAAAGGTTCCCCGAGTTTCCAATCCATTCGTCTTATACGGAAGCTGGATAATCCGTTCAATGTTCATGACCACATTCCACTCGCAGCCCGCTTATTCCGTACTATTACATCAATCCACTGCATTATTATCTAAGCCGTGCTGCGTCATTGACTTGTGTTGAACGACTTTCTACCGTACATCAACTTACATACATACCTAACCTTACACATGCACCGCATTTAACATTTAGGACTTCTCCGAAGTAACTGAGCTAATGCCCAGTACCTACTTAACCTAGTGTTGTGTCTCAATTTAATGTTAGGTTGATTCCATACGGACGACAACAAAACCTAATAAACTACACTCCATACTTACCTAGGTATATATAGCTAGTAGTACTACTTACAAATCTTGCCTCGCAACCATAACAATAATTATATCTACCATGAGAGTAACACAGTTTAGTCAACAGCGATTGCAACTACAAATACGTTTACATTCAACCGGCATATCTACCTAATAGCACCTATATACATAGTATATATATGCATCATTAGTAGTACTCTTACAACTTACCCTTACACTTACACATACATTTACACTTACACTGCCGCAAAAGACTACGTGTTGCAACGGATTTTGCTTTCGCAATCCCTCGATTACCAAAACAGGATAGAAAAAAAAAGACTAGAAAAGTACGGTAATCAACATCCCACCGCCTCGGTACCTCCATTTAGCAGCAGATTATTAGGGTGGAGGAAGTAGTGTAGGTTACATAACTTGTGATCCCTGTTAGCCTTTAGACTAAGGCTCTAGGCTAATCCATCGCCATTTTGGAAGCAACGAGAGACGAGCAACGCTAAAGAGGGACTGTCCGCCCGCTGTCAAAAGGGAAAGGAGACGATCTCTTTCCTTTTCCCGATTCCCCTTTCCCCTCCCCTTCCCCTCCTAGGTACTTACCACTTACCACACACCACAACTACGCTAAGGGGGGGGTGGGTTTAACAAGGTTATCGCCTCCCCAGGTCCATTATTTTTCCCAGCTGAGGTACTTGTTAGTGAATTAGAGGTACCTACTTAGTGTAGCGCGAGAGTGGTGGTATTTGGAGTCTATGGTACATGTTGTTGTCCTTTTAAGGAAAGGCTAACCCGTTCCTTAGTCTTTTTATTATTATTTATTATTTATTATTATTTTTATTCTATTTTATGTTCTCAGCAACCAAAAAGCCTCAAGCTAAACAAAACCACTACTACATAACCTAGTACTACACTATTACTAACTACTCGTTATTCGTACTTACCTACTGATACGACTTTCCCTACTATTTACCTAGACTAGATAGTACACTCACTCACTACAGCCACCCACACACACCCTCTCTTTTTACCCCCCCTTCTTCCCCCCCTCTCTCTCTATGTCTTCTCTCCCCTCCCTTTTCCCTCTAATTCCATTTTGATCTTAGTTACTTTTTTTTTTTTATCTCTCTATCCATACCACACACCACACACTGCTACATACTACACTACCTTACACACACTTACACTTACACCACACTACTACAATACTTACATACCTACTACTACTTCTACCTTTTCTATCAACACTATCTTCTTTCCTACTACTACTCCTCATCTCCTCCCCCCTCCTCTTATCCCTCCTTTTTATTCCTCTCTCTCTCTATCCTGCTGCTGTTGCTAACTGCTACTGCTGCCCGATCTTTTTTATTATTATTCCCTCTTCTCTAAAACATTCGTGACCTCATCGAGCATAAACCTCATCTCTCTCTCATTTTTATTTTACCCTCTCTTACCCTACCAATCTAAACCATACCTCCATATTTATTTTCGATCCGATCGACCATATCTCATCTGCTGAGGTCCAAAAGTCATTAACCCAAAGTCGATCGCGCCTATTAGACCTCGACTAAGCTTATGGGATTCCGGCTTTCCTCCTCTTTCCCCCCCTCCAATTTAAAGAAAAACGTCAGTTCTTAATTGAATCTGGCTGCTCTTTCATTCTTACCTCTTTTTTATTTTCTTATTTGAGGGTCTGTGATCCTGGGTTAGTCTATCTTGTTATTTCCTTGAGCTCACACCGCCGACACCAACACCGACGCCGACGCCGGACCCTGTGGTGCTCATTATTATTATTGTTCCATTCTTCCCTCTCTATTGTGCTCTATTGTGTCGTGTCGTGTCGTGTCGTGTTGTTCTTCAAACGCCAGCCGCTTGATCGCCCGCCATCTTTATCAAACCCCCTCCTCTATGCGACAGTCTCCACATCGTTGTCACCGCTCTTTATAGTTGTCCCAGCGACTGCCATAATACAAAGTACATATTCTCTTGCACTCCGACACTTTTGCGCCAACCGTCGCATTCGTCGTCATCCTGTCGTCTCTGCCTTGTCCATCATGAACGCCACTCTTCCTCCCGACCCTTACAAGGCTCTCGGCGTGTCTAAGGAGGCCCAGCTTCCCGAGATTAAATCTGCCTATCGCAAACTGGTTCTCAAATGTCATCCTGACAAGGTCCAGGACCCAGAGCTGAAGGAGCAGAAACAGATTGAGTTCCAACGCGTCCAGCAGGCTTACGAACTTCTGATCAACGAGAATGAGAGGTTAAAGTATGATAAGCTGGCCGAGTACCAGGCCTTCAAAGAGCAACAGAATGAGAAGTCCAAGAATACCACAACCCCTCCAGCCACGTCCAATCGATCTCCTAAACGTGACACTCCTACTTTTTACGATGTCAAGGATGCGTCGCCCCGGCCCACGACATTTGCAAAGTCCGGTCCCAGTCCCTATGGACGCACGCCCCCTCGATCCTTCGAGGACAACTCCACTCCGTTCGAGGAGGTTCGCCACCAAGCCCGGAAGACCGCTAGTTACGAAAAGGAAAGGCCGTCTAGACGCGAAGAAGAACGGCGCCGGAGGGACAAGGACGATGACTGGCCACGAGAGAAGGAGAAGGAGAAGGACAGAATGAAAGAGAAGGAAAGGAAGGAAAAGGCTAGAGAGGACAAGGAGAGACGCGAGAAAGAGAAGGAAAGGGACAGACGGGAGAAGGACAAGAAGAAGTCATCTCCTGAGAAGGACCGCAGGAGAGATTCGGATGAGAAACGCCGCAATAGGCAACCTTACGTGGAAGCATCCCCGGAAGCCGACGACGAAGTGTTCTACTCCTCGTCTTATAAATCAGACAAGAAGAAGTCGAGCAGTCGCAGACATGAAGAACCTCCCGTCAGACAGAGAGACACCAGCCGCCCACCTGTGTCGGAACGCGAACGAAAGAATTCGGCCAACATGGCGTCTGCGATACAGTACATGCAGCGATCTGGTGGCCTACCGCCCTTGGCTCGAGCACATACCTTCCAAGAGGAGAGCTTCTCCAGACACCCGCCTATGATGGCTGTCCCCACTCCGCCCCCCGCTACCGGTGCGGTTTACCCGCCGCCCCCCAAGCAAGAGGACATCACCGTGGAGGAAGATCCGAGACGACCATCGGCGAGGGGGTCAGGGCACCGTATGTCGTTTTCAAAAGAGAAAACACATAAGAAGTCGAGTGCATCGAGGGAAGCACCTCTCATGTCAGATCCCGAGTCGGTCCCACGACCAATTCCTCAATTTAAAAAGTCGCACTCGAATCCTCACGGTATGCACGACAGGGTTCCCCTCGCACGTGCGAACACCGAAGGCTACTCTCGCCCTGTTCCAGGCTCTCTGGATCGTTCACAGACATGGTATCCCGGCGCAGACCACAACCGGGAGCGGAGTCGTTCACGGCATGGTCGGCATGAACGGGCTATGGCGTTGTCGGAAGAAGACTCGGACGAAGAGCGGGATCACCGCCACCGTCACAGTCGGAGAACCCATTCCCCCGTAAATATGCAAGGCCAGACGACTATCCGATATGCTGTGGATAAGGGCAAGAGCATTCCTGTTCGATCGGCTTACCCGGAGGAGACCACTCCTCGGGGATACAAGTCCAAGGGCAATGGAACACGTATAGAACGTGGAATGTACCCACAACCCACTATGGACGCTTACGAAGAGGACGGTGGCGCATATTTCTCGAAGGTGAAGTACGCACCGCAATTCAATGAGAACGAAATCAGCTATGCCAACGTGCCGCATTCATCATACCGGGCAGAGGGGCTGTATACTTGAAAGAATCGGGTTAACCGCATCGTGCCGGCATCTTTCCATCCGTTGCTTTCTTACTTTCGAACTTCCATATGCCATGCTGGGCTCAGCGTAGCCTGCTTATGCGAAATTCGCTACGAGGTATCGATACATCATATCTATGTCATGAACCACATATTCGCATGTACTCCGGCGTTCTCAAAGACACAAGAAGTGTCCTGTGTTGGATTAAATATGGTGTTTTTTGTTTGGCTTTTTTATTTGGTTTTTTTTTTTCCTCTTTTGGGTTTCGATACCAACCAGAAACTTCATGAAATGCAGTAACGATTTGATGGCTCCTTTCTTTATTTATTTTTAAACTGGACATTTAGGAGATAGTGGGGATGAGGATGTGGGAAACGGGATAGGAAAGAGATGGAAAGGAGTGAAAAGGGGGGTTTTCTTCGCAATTTGGGAATTTTTGTCTAGGCAATTAGGCCGACTCTTTTTGCCCAAGGCGATCATCCCCATCTTGGGGTCAGCCAAAGACAAATGGATGGATCCAACTTTGAGCTACGAGACCTGCGGCCATTGGTTCAATCCACCTACCATAAAACCCCTCCCTCACATGTTTAAACCTCTCTATTCGCCTTGACCGACGAGACCTATCTTCAACTTTCACTGTGGAAAGACAGAAACCTCCTTAACGAAATTTTAACGACAGAAGACAAATAAAGAAATCATTGTGTTATCGTTTCCCAATTATCATTTAGTCTCTTTTATTCTTGGGCTTGTATTCATCTTTTGTTTTCTCCAATCTTGTTTACTTAACAAACCTTTTTTAAGCCGCCCCCCAAGAGAATATGGTAGGATTGGATGGATGTGGGATTATGTAGCTAGGTATTTTTGATCTTCCTTTTTGGTCATTTATTAGGTACTTTTTCTTCCATTGATTCTATATCTACTACTTGAAACCTACTTTGCTACATATCAGACTTATGTAGGTTAGGTATTGAATCTAAAGAAAAGTCCCTCACATACAAAAAGCTTTTTACCTACCTACCTACCTACCTACATTATATCCATCCGCAACCACAACAGGCTTTACATCATCAAACTGGCTCCTGTTTTTTTTTTGTTTTTTTTTTTTATCTTTCTGGAATTGGCATTATGGGCAATGGGACCCTAGGAGGCATTGACATCTCCCTTAACAGGGACGGAGGTTTTTTCATTATCACCATCATCATTCATCATTTTTCAACAAATCAATATGCGCTATCAGTCGCGCTACGTTATGATTGGTAGGAATATCATGGGATCTTTTTGTACTATGGGCCCGGATCGGACTTGTTTCTTTCTTTTTTTTTTTTTTTTTACTCGGGAATTTGAGGAAATAGGTTATTACATTTACAGAACAGGGAACATCGATTTTTTGGAATATACGAATACACATGGTCTTTTTTAGCAGCTTTTTTCTGGTCGCTGCTGGCTTGTCAGTGGGTTATCATTTTCTTTTTCTGGATAAGTTTTATCGTCGAGGTTCTGTTTGGATGGGATGCGAGAACTACACACCCCTTTTTTTCTCTTGAAGCATGGCAGAGTTCGTGTGAGAGGGGGGGGGGGGATGGGGGAAGCGGACTTGAGGGATAGACGGGTTATCAGGATAGGATCGGGATCGAATGGAGGACAGGAAAGAATCAATGAGAGCATGGATATGGATAGAAACAAGGGAACTACGGGCGAGAAGAGATGGATGGATGGGGTCCATCTACTGGGAGTGGAATTTACGATATTGAGCGGTATACATATACACAATACAGATACATAACTAGGCTACATACATAGGGTAACGGGAATTCGGGGGAGATGAGATATATGATACTCCTTTTTTTATTTATCTATATGATTACTGATGCTTGACTACTACCTCTTCCTAAACGCTGAGGCTTAGAGGTTTGGTGCGAAGTCGTGAATGAAGCTATAGGTCTATGAAGATGAGGGATCAGACTATCCAGAGATTGCAAATTTCTGTAGTCCGTTGAGTGGGAAGGGGGTACATGGCATGTGTATAGATGAGTAAACGAGTCAAAGTACCGGTTCTCTGTCTCATATACGCTACCGACCCGTCAATCACGCACCCAAAGCATATACTAATAGTATTCGAATTCGTAGAACGCACAGACGGTTTAGATAATGCTTATAGATCCCCAACGATAGACGTTGTTCCCCTGGCTTATTGGCTGCGGGACCGCAACGATATGTTATAGATAGATTATGGGCTGTTGTTTTACGCGCGAGAGCAATGAAGTAGGGAGATATGTATCAGGTGTGTATAGCCAAGTACCCTCGCCTTGTTGCCGAGGAACTGGAGCATATGGCAGGGCCGTGAACGTATCGAGAGCTATACCATACGATGTACCTTAGACATACACCCCCCCCCCCCCTTCCCTTCTTTAACTGCCTTACTCATAGATTAGGTACGCAACAATACTTCTATTCTTTCCATATAGCGTGTCGAGATGTTGAGTATACGTTGTCTTCTGTCTCCCGTGACCTGACTCGCCAGCTGTTTATCTCTAAGGTTTGGTTTGGAAGCAGATGCCAACTCAAGGGGGGGCACGTAATATAAGGTGTCTCATGCGGTGCTGCGTGGTAAGTTCATGCTATTCTATTATGGTCGATCTTCCGCCTCACTTGCTTCATCCCTTGAAGATGTTTAGTCAGGCGATTGGAGAGGCGAAGGGAAAGAATGAGGCAAAAAAGGGGGGATGAACCGTATGAGCTAGCATCTAGGTATAGGTTGTGAGAACTCCTTTCCGGGCCGCCTTATCCGGGCTTCCCCGATGTATGGCACCCGCTGTGTTCCTCATATCGAGTATCACCTCACAATCGCGGGATTTGGGCTTCGGGAAAAGCTTATGCGTATCCCACCTACCTTTTTTTTTTTGCCTTACCCCTTAGCTCGGGATCATCCGTCACTCATGTTCAACCCCAGAAAAGACACTACTCCGTCTTCGGGTCCTCTTGCCCCTGGCTGGAGCGTACACACATAACGCAAAAACGATCTACGCCTTTTCCCTTACGTACCTAACTAGCTTCACGTTTCTAAGTTTCAGCTATATTGAATATGAACGCCATATTTCTTTCTTTCTTTTTTTTTTCTTTTTTTTTTTTTTTTACCTACTCCTTTTCCCACCTGTAAACTCCTCTCTCGCACGTAATTAACAAACCACCCTAAACACCACAGAGACCCGGCCCGTATGTTGATCATGTCATCACCGCGCGGCGCAGATTCGCTCCCGCTCTTCGCCCATGCTCGTCTACGTAAACATGACATACGGCATGCATACGCGCGCGCCTGACACGGGGTCCCGTCTCTTAGCTGCGTTTTTTTTTTTCGCCGGCTCGGGGGGGAAGACACCTCGATAGCTAGACACCTCCCTTTTCCCCTCCTATGAGGTACGCTCAGGCAGGAAGGCGTGTAACACGGCAGCGCGGGGGACGGAATTGCGGATCGAGAAAAGAGAAGAGAAGAGTAAATATTTGTTGTACGTTGTTAGTTAGCCTTGCTTACCTAGCTAGCTAACCCAGTGGGATGTGCGTAGCTAGGTTAGCTATGTATGAGGCGAAGGACGGAAGAGGAGATAAGGGTTCCGCATACGTACTCCCATGCATGCATGCATATGCCTGACCTTTGACCTAGCCTCGAAGTCGGCAGGCGGGTATGCTATGTTACGTATGTAGATAATGCATTGTCGTTCCCGGAACTGATGATATGAGTAATAAGTCATACCCTGCGGTTTGGGTAGGGAGTGTCTAGGTATGGACTATAGTACCTAACCTACGTAATATAGATGCCCTTTTTAAGAGAGAGAGGGAGATGAAAACAGCAAGGTGACATAATACCTTTACCTTACCCTACTCCCCTAAACCACCTGGGTCCCGAGATGCGCGACTATACATACGCACAGAAACCTACATAAATAGTGATCCTACTTACACGTACGTGACAGCAACACCGCCTGCTACGGTTACCGACCCAAGCACGCGCACGTGGAGTAGCACGGGGGCGAGGTAATAGGTAGTGTTTCTATACACTATTTCCACCCTTTCTCGCCCATAAATGAACCCATGATCTGAGTACCATGCAACATGTATGTAGGCAACCTAGGTTATCATGCCCCTTTCCGTTAAGCCGGGGAACAAGGAAAAGAAAAAAGAAAACACCCCATCGTGAAGGTAACGCTAAGAGACTTGAAAGAAAGAAATATGCATGTATGATCCGTTTTCCCACCGGGTTAGTAGCTAGACAAGGTAGGTAAGTACGTATGTAGGTAGGGACCCTACATGAATGAATAGTAATGGAATTGTACGTACGTTTACGTCACTTCTCGATCGATTGATTTTCTGTTTCTATACAAATTCCGAACCTAACCCTTTTACTCCCCCCCCCCCCCCCCTTTCCCCGGCGTCTTCTCCTCTTAAAATCCCACACACGTTGAGTTGCATCGATCGAAAAGCTAGTTTAGTCAAAACGACCTACCCTAGGTTAGTCTGCTCCATGGCAACCCCCTATGGAAGTATGTATGTAGGTAGGATTCGAGATAGATAGAAAAGGTCAAGCTGCATAGGTAGTTAGGTAAGTTAGGCTTTATCATGTGCGTGTGTGTGGATGTCCCATATGTAGGTGTGTCCTGGGTACATACATAGTCATCCATGTTTATACTGGGGTATCGTGCCTCATTGGTCGAAAGAAAGTGGAGCGAGGGGGAAGAGGGTAAAAAAAGGCGGCTCGGTATACATCATCTTACATACACGTACATAACTTATACATATGTAGAACGGGGGCGGTGATAGTTACCTAGCAGTAGCTAGGTAGGAGAAGAGAAAGATTGGGAAGAAGATGGTGTGCCGTGATCGAATTGGGTACCTACCTAAGCTAGGGTAAAGTGAGATGTGTGTTATGAGATCAAGATCTCGTTGAAGCCTTGTATCATCTATACGTTGACAAACCCAGCCCAACAAATTCGCGTATAACCGACCTATAATCCGCTTAAACTCAACCTGCGTATTTGACTACAAGACGGACAGGTGATGGAGGGAATGAAGTAAATTAGGAAAAAAAAGTTAATAGGTTGTAACGATATATTTCTCTATTCTCGAGTTTTCAACAAATACCTAAAATAACAAAACAACCAAGCTCTACCTATAACAGACTAGTTCTGTAAATTCTATAACAATTCGAGAGGCTTAAGAGGAAACTGAGGGGTGGGTATAATATAATCTAAAATTAGCTAGATATGTTCTTATTCTCTTCAAATAAAACTAATAATAAATAGAAAATAAATCAAATTGGCGACGCCGTCCCAATGATGTTGCTGATGCTGATGATAATAAATGATGAAATTGTGCATATGAGGTAAGGTAAGGTAAGGGAAGGGAAGGGAAGATGCATAGATGCATGATAGGAGGGGGAGGGAGGGAGGAGGGATTGGGTGGTTAGGTTATGCGGAAAGGGGAAACGCTGCCCAAACAAATTCCGAAAATGCGATCCAGATCCCAAATCTAAAGCCGCCTTCTTTAACGAGAGAGGCAATATTCTTACAACTCTTTACTTGCTTTGCGGACAACCAAAAAAAACGCCACATCTTGATGTTTCTTTCGTACACTTTTTTTTTCTCTTTTTTAACATTTGTCTATTTCCTTCTCATCTTCTCTCTCTCTCTCCTTCTACTTATTACACAGACGCACATATAGTACACGGGCAATCTCGTAGAAGCCCCGAATCAAACCAGGACATACAACGAACATATCTACTAATTGTTAGCTTTCTATAGGGATGTCTCTCCCTTCTTGCTTGGTAGGAGTAGAAGGCGTGTCGGATAAAATAAGGACTTACCAAACTGAGGCCCAGGATCATACTGATCCAGAACAGGACGTTATTGGCCGTCTTATGGGCTCTCACCCAACGTGTCCGCTGGAGCATCACAATAGGAAGCTGTAGCATCTGGCAGACAAAGCCGTATCCGCGGATCTTTTTTGTGATGCAGGCCATGACGATCTCGTGGCCGACGGCTGAGATGAGGAAGGTGATGACCGTAGCCATGAAACGGCCGATGGACGGCTTGGATGTCGCATACACATGGCGGCGTAGGAACGAGTATACAGGTATGTTCCACTCGCGGCTAAATTCCATCCAGTCCGTGCTGTTCCACCAGTCGCTATAAAAGTGCCGGTCACCAAACCGCGTCATCTCGCCGAACGCGCCGAGCACGTACTCAAAGATGACGAGGAACACGAGCAGGAAGGTCAACATGAAGGGAAACAGGAGCCAGGAGATGGTCTCGGCGACGATGAGGATGGTCTCAAACACGGAGGAGACGGCGTCCAGGCGGCCCCTAGATTCCTGCAGAACAGGTAGGATAAACTCCTCCGAGATAACAGTGAGGAGAAAAATGCAACCGAAAGTAGCAATGATCTTGGCGATCAGGGACGTCCAGTTGATAGACTTGTTGCGTGGGTATTCGAGTTCGTAGCACAATGTCGGGCAGAAGAGGAAATCGATGTAATTAGACCAGGTCAAGTTTCGTGGGTACGTAACGTTGCCAATGGGGCTCGTCAACTCGCGGGCCAGGTCCTCACGCAGCTGCGAGAGCCCCTCGCTATCACTATCGCTGTCCACGGTCACTTCGCTATGCGCCAGCTTGCCCATTGGGTGATCGACCGAAGGGTATACATAGGCAGGTGCCTTAGACTGGCCATGAGGTTGGTCGAGGGCTTGTAGGCGTTTCTCCGTCTCGGCGAGATGTCCGTTATAGAAAGCATACGAGTGCATCTTCATAAGCAGAACCATGGTGTGCAGTATGAGGAAAACCTGGGCCGTCCACGTCCACTGGAAGGCAAAGGGCACCGCGATCCAGAATGCCAACCACACCACCTGATATATGCTCTGGATAGCCATACCACCCGTCTTCCACTCCAAGGCATCACGGCTGTTCTTGAACAGCTTGTGCAAGGGCAAGCTGACCATAGTGCTCGCCGCCATTAAGAAGTCAGCGACAGCCAGATGCCAGATCTTGACAGTAAACAGAGTCCATATCTGAATGCGCAGCGGATAGCCGGTATCCTTGTAGTTGCGCAACATGGTGGTGATGCCCATGATAGCCAGGCCGATCCAAAACAGGTTGAAGAAGCCATGGAAATCGCGATAGTCGGATTCGGGATCGAAGTGGGAGACCCGCGAGGCAAACTCGACGGTGGGGAAGATGCGTCGTTGTCGCTGCTCGGCACGAACTTGTTTGCGCGCGCTGGACAGAGCCTTGGTCGAGGCTGGGGCGTTTTCGGGAATGGGTGTTGAACGACCACTAAGATACAAAATCATGTTAGCCACCTAAACCCCCATCCCATCATTATCAAGGAGTCGAGCTGTCTTACCTAGTCATTCCTGATGCCGTCTCTTCCGGCGCATCAAGCAGTCCATTGACCGAGGTGCTGCTGTGCTCTCTAGTAAGCCCAGAAACTTGCGCATGCTGAGGTTTTCGTGGTCGCGGTCTCAATACATGATCGTAATCGCCGCCGTTTGGCTCGACGTTGGTTGAAGACATGGTTATTGTCGAGCAATCAGAGAGCTATAGCTGACTCAACGAAGATAACGAGAATCGAGAATTGCGAAAGATGGGATTTTGGGGAGTAAGGGAAAGAAAAGTTTAGTTTAGGGAGCTATTCCAGATAGCTCGAAATGTAGTTTCGTTTCGTCTCCTTATACGAAAAATATGGATTGGACGATGTGACGGGGGGTTGATGAACTAAATGAAGGGGGGCGAGAAATGGGACAAGTTTGAAAATGTCAATACAAAAATAGGGATAAAGGGGGGGATTCAATTTGTCTCAAGGAGAAAATAATTCATGTCACGATAATGATGTTGAAGGCAATCATCACTCGATCGACTCCTAACTCCTTAACTTTTGGCACATGCGATCGAAGAAGAAGAAAAAAAAAAAGAAGATGGAGAAAGAGAGTAAGATGGTATAAGTGGTAAAGAAGATGAAGGGGAGATTGTATAGCTGTAGTAGATTAACCTAGATGCTGTGCTACATACGAAATATACATAGGTACACTCTAAATTCGATATCTCAATATAACCTGGACAGGGGTGCATCTTAGTTTAGGGGTTGTTGTTTTTTTAGTGGAGAAAAACTTACCTCTGCCGACCGTTGGCAGGCGTCGTAGGGGCCTTGTCGGCCTGGCAAATTTCTGAAAAAGCGTTGCCTAGGCTGAGTAACTGCATCATTGACGTCATGTTTTGGGGGGTTATCTAACGAATTCGCAAAGAGAGAAGTCCCGAGGCATAAATTAGAGTTCTGTCAATACTTCTAGGACACGCTAGAAATACCTTCCTGACCTAGGTAATTCCGAGCATATCTAACATATGTACTGATTACTGTATAACCTACCTATGTAGTTCGGCATTTTCTGTAGTAGTACAACCCGAACCCTTTTTTCGTTTCTAGCCACTGCCACATTTCTTAACCCACTAGAACAGTTCGACGCACACACAGCCCCGCTGACATCAGATATATGCATGCACATTTATTCTCCACGGGATGGGAAAGTGACATAATACTATTTATGGGATGAGATGGGGGAAACAAAAACCATTCATTTTTGTGTTACACAGTCATATCTTACTAGGTTACAACTATTTAATACCTAATCTACTTCAATATCTAGTATGAGAGATCTTCAGTAAACATACTACATCATCTTTTTTTTTGGTGTGTTCGGCGTCATACATTCACACACTCTCCGAGACTTATTAGCTCCAATCATCCAAAAGATAATTGCCCAAATAACCGAGCCTACTAATTGGTAACTCGTATGCATGGAACAAATCCAGAAGCTCGGATCCGAAGTTTCAACACCAAATAACATTTTAGGCTGATGGATTATTGTTTGTGAAGTACATAACTATTAACCCTCGATAAACTGATAAAACAAATTGACCAATCATAGGTTTCCGTATGCTATACATGTTCCCAATCGGTATTATAGTAACCTAACCTAGATCTCTCTAATACACTAGGTAACGTACACAAATCCTAGTGGAATATCATGTCATAAGACGTAAATGGCGAACTGGTTACTTCATATGAGATGAGAGAAACTTACATTCATCGGACCAAGTTGAGTAACTCGGTAGACAATACCCTTAGGAATGTCCCTGGTTTTTATTTGGGTTTACCTATAATAATCCCCAATTTCCCAAGCTAACGTCTATAGAGGTTACGAATCTATAAAAAGGCGTGTCACCGGAGATGAGTGTTTTTGTAGGAGGCCCCTCGCGCGCTTCACGACGGCCTCCGTATCGTAAGATGAGCGATCGGTGTGCAGCGCATTGACAGTCTGCATTAATATTTCCTGCAGCCACGCGGATTACTCCATGTAACCTGCGTGTAGGACGAACACCCTGCGATGCGAACTCGGCGGACGGAGGCGGACTTCTGCTCCTCTAGTCCTAAGCAATCCTCCACCTGTATAAGCGACCGCGATAAAGGCTTGTCAGGGACTAGGGTCTTTTGCTGGGCAAATCACAGTTCTAAGCAACGACGCTCCTAAGACAATCACGATGTGACTTGTGCTCCTCGGAAGCCTTGCGACAAAAGGGCATGGCTTGACATTGGCTGTGATAGCATCACCTCCATGTTCTCCTCACCTCTCTTCTCCCCAGGCTGGTCCTCAGTCTTACGGACGTATTTGTAAAGGTAGTTGACCTATCGAACTTACATCTTCATCCGAATCTGAGTGAAACTTACATTTGTCACTACTCGCTACCAGTCTACCGGATACCTATTCCTTATACTGTGGATCACAACCTAGGCCTGGATCATCACAATTGTAGTCTGTCTCGCTTACCTGCCTATTAAGGAGAATTTACCAAAAACAGAGAAATATCCAAGAAGGTATACTTCCTCTAAGCATGAACTATTCATTCAAAGCGGCAGATCAAAGCATCATGTATATGACATGAGTATCCGGTATACGATCATTAACAGGGAAATTCGATTCGACTAGACTATATCGAAAGGGCTATGATGTGAGCCTGCATTCGCATCCTACATAAATATCAAATCGGGACTCGCTGACACCAGGAGCAAGCCTGTCACCAACAACCTGGTAGAACACAGTGACAAAAACCATGTCTCGAAAAAGCAAGGATGATATCGAAGGCATACACCTAGATGACAAGACAGACAGTCCTACGCGAGGGTATCGACGGCGGAGGGCATGCTCCAGAAAGTATAAAAAGATGCGGCCAGGCTCTCCTTCGCTAATCTCGGTGAGAGAACCAAAGGGGGCCTCTGTTTCTCGCACGCGGTAGGACCAGATCTATAAACGTGCAGAATAGGTAGAGAAGGGAGAGAAGGGAAAAACAAAGGAAGACGAACGAAGTAAGCATCCAGGCCATCTTTCTCTATCTCTATCTCTATCTCTACCTCTATGCTCTCTGCACTGCACTTGCATAGAGTCACACGACACGACATCTCACCACTACCACACACCCCAAAGGCAAGTCGCAGCGGGCAGGGATGGTACGTCGCGTCGCAGTTATAGGCGCAGGCCCTGCTGGCCTTGTGACACTGAAGTACCTGCTGGCCGCGGAGTCACAACTGGGTACGCAACCTCTCGAAGCCAGACTCTTCGAAGCGGACCAGGGCGTGGGTGGAACGTTCAGGGCGCGGACATATGAGGGCACCGAGGTATGTGTGTGTATTTGCTTTTTTTTTTGGCTCCTTTCTCCGCCTTCACCCCTCTCTTTATCCCTCTTCTTAAGGGAACAGGGGTAAAGGGGAGCAAAGAGGGGCGAGATGATTTTCAGCTCTCTTCGATTTCCTTAGCCAGCTAACCCCCCTATTTCACCCGCCTTTTTACCCAGCTCGTGTCTTCGCGGCAGCTCACGACCTTCTCCGACTTCCGGTACAAGGACGGGCCTGACTTCCTGAGCGCGGTGGAGTACGTGGACTACCTGAAGGCGTACTGCTCGCACTTCGCGCTGTGGCCGCACATGCGGTTCTCGTGCCGGGTGACCGGTCTCGAGAAGCGAGATTGTGGCGGCCACGTTGTGACGTACATGTCCGACGACAACCATACCGACGGACAGCAAAAGAAGCAGACGGAACACAGATGGGAGTGCGACGCAGTCGCCATCTGCTCGGGTCTGCACGTGGATCTCAACATGCCGCATGTGGAGGGCATCGACCGCGTGCCCGTCGTGCTGCACTCGTCGCAGTTCAAGAAGCGCGAGCAGTTCGGCGTCGGCACCACGGTCATGGTCCTGGGCAGCGGCGAGACCGCCTCCGACATAGCGCTTCTCGCGGTTACGTCGCCCACGAAACGTGTTGTGCTGTGCCATAGGAACGGTTTTCACATCGCCCCGACGGTAGGTAACGTTGAAACCCAAACCCTCCTATTCCTCCTTCCCCTTACCCCCCCCCCCCCCCTCCCCCCATCGTCCCACGTGTGACGGTTACATACCCCACATACCTGCCTAGTTACACGCGCGCACTAATCCATCATACCCCATCGTTTGAAACTGCAGAGGAACCCGCGTCCGAGATTCATATTCAGCCGAGTCCGGGGCTCCCAAGACGAAGAGCGGCCGCAGATCCCGATCGACGTGTCGCGCGCGAGCCTCTTCGACACGGCGTACGTCCACCCCTGGCTGCGGAACAGCGGCGTTCTCTGGACGTATTATGATTACTACGTGCGATGGATCCTGTGGACGTCGTGGGGGACGACCCAGGGGTCGGACCAGTGGATAGGGGGCAAGGCCGGGTTTTGGCGCACTTGTGAGAGTAAGTTGGTGACAGCCATCTTCCAACAGTTCCTATCTCCCCTTCCCCAACAACACAAGCGAAAAATAAAATAAAATAGAAACCCCTATCATATTCAGAACCTCCCTCCCCCCTTTCCAAGCCAAACCCTCCACCTAACCTCCACCCCCTTTAGTATTCTTCAACAAGTCCGGCCACAAAATCGCGCCCTACATGAAAGCGCGGTGGAAGCCGGCCCAACCCTCGGGTCTCCTATCGCGGCTGCGCGCGCTCCTCGTCGTCGACCGCGCGGAGGACGCCCCGCGCGGGCGCGCCATCGACGTGGCCCCCTGGCCCGCGCGCATCGACGCCGCGGGGCGCGCGCACTTCCGCGACAACGGGCGGCCGGAGTACGCGCACATGGCGCGGGAGACGGTGCGGCCGGACGTGGTGGTGTACTGCACGGGGTACGGGCAGGAGTTCGGGTTCCTGCCGGGCGGCGCGCGGACGGCGCGGCGCGTCCGCGAGATATGGCACCCCGACGACCCGACGCGCGCGTATGTTGGCTTCGTGCGCCCGAATCTCGGCGCGATCCCGCCGCTCGCCGAGATGCAGGCCCAGCTGTGGGTGTCGCGGCTGGACTCCTTCCTCTCTTCTTCCCCCTCCCCTCATGATCCACGCCCTCACCACCGCCCACCCCCACCGCCCCTCCTCCCCTCCTCAGAACCGCACTACCGCCTCACCCACCGCGCCGGCGCGCGCGTGCGCTACGGCGTCGACCACGAGAGCTACGCGTACCAGCTGGCGCTGGACATGGGGTCCGCGGCGGGGGTGGGCGACGTGCTGCGGCTGGCGTGGGCGCGCGGGGGGAAGGGCTGGCGCATCCCGCTCACGTGGGCCCTCGGCGCGAACTTCAATACGAAGTTCCGCCTCGTCGGGCCCTGGAGGTGGGACGGCGCGGCGGAGGTCATGGAGGGGGAGCTGTGGGATACGGTGGCGAGGAGGGAGTGGTTCTTCGGTAGGTTTCTTTTCTTGTTTACTTTGAGGGTTTGCTCGAGCTACATATAGATTATGTATTTGCTTTTGTTGGGGCTCTTGGTTTGGGGGTTGCTATTTCTATGTTTTTCTCTTACAACTCTTATCACTCCCCCCCCTTTTCCACGTACTCATTATTGTTTCTAGCGGAATTTTGTTATTCAAAGCCTAGCCTAGGTTATTGTGTTTACTACTTCTATTCTACTGAGACTAATCTACTCCTTCCCCGTCTCCATCTAGGCCACTTCACGCTGTCCGTCGTTCCGATGATGATATTCGGCCCCATGAGCCTAGCCGTCTTCCTCTATGCATCGCTTCTCGGCTTCCTCAGCAAACTAGCGGGGCTGTGCCGCCGTGGGAGTGAGGAGGTAAGGTAGGGACCGCAGCCGGAGACGTCAAGATTGGGCCCTTCCGGTTTGTTTGTTTGTTTGCTGGTGATCGGAGGGTGCGGATGAGGGAGAGAGATCGATCACCACGGGGTTTTGCCTATTTGAAGCTCAACGCCGGTACGGAGGACGTCGATGTTAGGATCGCGCTAGGCTCGGCCCGTAGACTCGGCCGAGTTCTCTCCTTTGGGAACTAGAGGTGCTAGGGGGTAGGCTATTCTCTGGGGACGGGCAGCTGGCTATTGGTTCGGGGATATATGGATCATATCTGTCTATCTGTATCAATATCATTTTTTTTGTCATTGGGTGTCACATCCTCGTGTTATGGAGTTCCCAATACATCTTTGAATTTAGAAGCTAGACTGCCATACTGCGCTTCAACTTCATTCATCTCGCAGCCCCTTGGCTCACTAGACTTTTGCTACCGATCAACTTCCTTGCTAATACGGACCACCCCTTTTACATACATATATGCAGATGTAGGTATAGCGTGACACAAACTCGACCCTCATTGTTACAGTTACGTCCACATCAAGTTACACGTGTCCAGCCTACCTGAAGTTGCAAAGCTTAGCACACCTGAATCAGACGTCGCATAGGAAGGAAGGGGGGGGAGGGGGTTGGAAGGTGTCAGGCCAAGAGATCTACGTTCTGGAACAAACGTCGACGAGTTTTCCAGCGCTAGAAGCACTCATCGAACGATTTCTTACACGCTAGAGCGCAGGAGATCACCAGGAATTCATGCGGCGCAGCTCTCTTTCTCTCCCTCTATTTTTCTGATCGCCTCCCACCCCCTTCTTTCGTCATGCTGGATCCTTGTTCCCCGGGGTAGGACGTTATCGGCTCAAGATACCTGCCTGATCCGTGGTGGTTTTATTCGACCTGTCACTCTTACGATCAGTAAGGTTATTTATGGCACAGACGATGCGAGTATACGGCGCAGAATAGGATATCTAAAAGAATTCCGGCATTTATCTACGGGATAAATGCATACAGATGTATGGATATGCCATGGGCAGTGTTGGGAGGGGTATATCTGCCGAAGAGTTGAAGAGATATGTATGTGATAAATTGGCACAGACCCTAGGTTAGGATTTCTACCGCGGTAGCGACAACTAGAAATAGGAATGGGTAGCGTTTGGCTGGGTAGTAGATAGTAGGTAGTAGGTGTGATGCAACTCGGTAGGATTGACTTCTCAGCTGGAGGCACTTTTCACCTTTCTTTTTGATTACCATCTACGTCATTACTATAACTATACGCTGAGGCATAAAAAGCTGTGCTGCGAGCTTCTCTTTAGGATAATTTAGTTGATGCACAAGCTGCATGCATATACCGAATATGTAGGTTGCGTAGGAAAGGCTGCGATATACTACTAACCCTAACGAATTACCTCTTAGGTTGATAACCTACACTCCATTCGATTCAGTTCCACTCCACCATGTTAGGTGCTGACACATGCTGTAGAGAAAGAGAGCTAGCCTTCATATTCCTAATTCGGTAGCAGATTGCGAACCAAAGTTTAAACGCAAAAGAGAACTACCTATAATATATGCAGGGGTTACGGTAGTGCAAGTTTAAAAAACGATGCCCACTTTCTTTCTACACTAGTGTGTGTATGTACTCCCTGTTCGTAGTACTACTACACTTACCGACCGCACGCACGTGTCTATGGTTAGTGAGGTTTTACCTTGCCAACTTTTCCGAGTTTAAATATAGTATTCCGACAAGCCGGGTGGGGGCACGGAGGGTCTTGGCAGGCCTATACAATAATTATCTAATTCTAGTATACCAGATATAGCTCACTATAGGTAACTCTATACCGAGGTATGTAGACTATTGGATTAGGGTAGCTTCGGTTCGGCAAGTAGTCATTCAATGTTGCCCCTTTTTCTCGTATCGGCTCAATTTTGTGTGTACGCAGCGATTATAGAATCCATTGGGCTCTTGGTGTAAATGTCTGTAAGTCGATACATTAGACACTAACCTAGTGTCCTATATACCTTACCTTAAGATCTCGAAATGTCAAGGAAAACCCAGGGCGCTGGATCTAATTGTCCCGATGGGTAGACGTTCCTCCGAGACGGATCTCCGCGGCGAAACAGACCAGACAGATAGAGGGAAGAGTTCGCGACGACATTGCCCCACCTCTCTACCTTACGCAGATAATGGTTCCATTTCTCTCTCTCTCTCTCTCTCTCTCTCTCTCTCTCTCTCTCTCTCGCAACATGTCGGTTTAATGTCGGAACCGTTCCGCCTCAGCTAAGCCGACATTATATTAACCTATATTACTTTACCGCATAGGCGTTGGAACACGCGACCTCCTAGAATCTGGAGACAAAACCTGCCTAGTTTTTAGGTATCATCGGTATGAAAGTCGAAACGAATCGGATTAGACCGTGACCTCGTCATTGTCCCAAGAACTCGTTCTTGTTCTGCAACTCAATCCTACCCTGTCCTGGGTGTTAGTGTACATTTACTGCCGAAACATCGGACCATTGTTCCACAGCAGCGGGCTGGCCGAAGCCCCGGTCGAAGTTTCAAGTTGACCAAAGGGATTCTCCGGCATCATAGTCTAACCGTTAAGGTGTTTTTCACTCTTCTTCTTGATCCCAGTTTGTAAGCAGTATGCTAGTAATACTACTAGTTGTTACCTACTTCCCTGCTTTCTTAACTCCCGAGTCCCGGTTCTTAATAAGATTCGTAGGGCGTTATAAACTACCTACTCCGTACATACCATGCTTACTGCTACTTAACCTACCTAGGTAGTTGGTTGGTCGTCTCGTACCCCCTAACCTAGCATTTTCCAGGGTAAATGATACACACGTTTTTCCCACGTTGTCACGGGCGATCTGTAGGTGAGTTATGAAACCAACCGCCAAAGAAATTCAACAATGCCGAACGTCTGTCTTCCTAGGCAGCTAGGTTAAATCCCTACCTACCTACTAGGTACCGGTAGGTATTCACTGACATGAAAAATAAAATATCCAATTGGCCAATGCCGATCCGTCCCCTCCTGTCGCGTGGTTAGCAGAAAAAAGGAGGTATAGATTGGCGCGTGTAATCTCATACTACATACATCACATCCACTATGTATAACCCCAACCCTTAACATCAATGCGATAGAGGGCATTGCCGAGAGAGAGAGACCTTAAACACACGAGATCAGCGTAATATACACACACATATAGCAAAACTTAATCTACTATACCTAAGAACGGTTACGTGTGATATCCCACACCCGCGCGCTCAAACCCATACGCACCGCGTGCGCCCATCGCTATCTAATCCATAGAATCAATTATCTCGGGAAACCCTGTACAATACCATTCGCTATATCGACATGTATAGTAGTTTAGTCACATGCACGACCTCTGACGATCTCTCTCTTCCCCTGCCCCTCTCATTCTTTTTCTCTCCCCACACCACGAATAAACCCTGAAGCAGCATCAAACGGCGGGGGGCGGCAATTAATAACCCGAATGGTTATAACAGGCAAGTTACCCAAGTAGGTAAGTTAGGTAAGTAAGCTCGCTCTCTTGCTGGGGGTAAGTGAATCGCGTTCCACGCCCGCATATAGACGTGCTTCACATATTGATATCAAACGGACGGCCTCAAAGAAAAAAAGGGGGTGAAAAAAAGGAAAGAAATAGGCAAATAGCAGAGAGAAGAAAAACTCAAATAATTTACCGATCTGACCACCGTCCAACGTCTAGAACGTAGCACCGATCACGCGCGGTGCGGGTGGTACGTATGTGCTACCTTGCCTGCCCTATACCTCCTACCTCCTACCCACCACTGCCTGCCTGCCTACAGTACACTACAGCACCACTGCCTACCTCCCAATCTATGCGTGTGCGCACCACCACGCCTCCTCCACTTGCACCCCCTCCATACCGGTGTGTAGCAGCGATGTTGGTCACACCAGCCCAATCCGCAATGCAGACCCTCAAGCCAATCCCAGAGGCAGATAGAAACGAAAAAAAGAAAAGAAAAGATCTCGACCACTACGATACGACATACCACGATCCCCCCTTCCCCCAAGAAAAAAAAAGGGGGGTAGGTGTGTAAGAAAATAGTCCAGGTGGCGTATACGTGTGTGTGCAAAGTAGTGATAGCCCAAGCCCGCTCCCCCAAGCAAAAAAAAAAACGTGCAACATAATCTCGAGTGGGTTAGCACAGAGCCGCAGAGGGGGACAAAAAAAACACGTGTGGGAAGTTGTAAGTGCCGAGTGTTGGTGTAAAGTGCAGTGCGGTAAGAAGTAAAGGGGTAAAGTAAGTAAGTAGGTCAGCATTTTTTTTTCTAGAACGGTCTGGTCATACATACATACATACATACATACATACATACATACATACATACAATACAATACGAGACGAGACGAGACGCATAGGTAATGTATAAGCCTCGATCGTAAATATTCCAAATCGCTACGAAAGCCAGCATCAGAAAACCATAGCTAGTGTGAGCCAGCAACCCAAACACTAATTCACATAACCCCCCTAAAAAAAACTCTTGATTATTTTTAATTTTTAATTTAAATTTTTTTCTCATTCTACATTCTTTGAAATGCTATATATATAAGCACATATATATATGTAAGTTCCCGTAAGGGGGTTGCCAGTTTGCTGTCTTCCCACTTTCATACACACGGACAGACGTATAAAATACAGTTTAAAAGCACAGAAAGCAGAACAAAAAAACCAGAGCTTACCAAAAACAAAAACAAAGAGTATCAAAAAAAGACAAGACCCATATTAACTCCTCCCAGCCTGATTAACTCCCACTCGCAAATTCGAAGTAATAAAAACAAATCCTGCGCTAGAAAACAGACTAGTTAAAAAAAAACAAAGGCTTTTTTTTGTGTGTGTTGATGATTCTTTTTCTTTCTTTCTTTCTTCCGTCGATGTCGCTGGCTGGTATGATGGCGATGATGGTTGTAGTCGTAGTATATATACAATATAGCTTATAGATTTTCGAGGGGGTGTCTTAAAACACAGGAGGGAGAAAAAAAAAGCAAGGCAGGAGAAAAAAAACCAGATTAACAGGTATGAGTGGTCGAGGTAAGATCGGAGAAACTGCGCGCGCTCATTATGATGATGGTTTGAGTATAAATAGAATAGATGTGAAAAGATTCGCAATTCGCCATGGGATCGTGATCATCCTACGTTAGTTGTTTTTTCTCTTTCTCTTCTTTTCACTCGTAACGTATAAAATTCCTTCGTGTTGAAAAAAAAAAGAAGGAAAGAAAAGCTCGAGTTGAAGCCGAATTCGAATTTATATCAAGATGCCTTTCCGGCCGCGCTCCCAGTTCTTGGGGATGATCTCGAGGGCGTTCTGCCAGCGCTTGTGCGCGGCCTCGGCGAGCTCCGTGTCGCCCGCCTCGCGGTACCACTTCTCGAGGAGCTCGAGGTCGCCGAGCAGGTACCCCATGTCGGGGTCCCACTTACCCTCCATGAGGCCGACGGCGCGCTCGAGGTAGTGCGTCGACATGAGGTGCCCGGGGCTGGCGGTGGGGTCGTCCTCCGGGTCAGCTTCGCTGTCGCAGGGGGACACGGTACCGGTGGCAGGGGTGGTGGGTGGTACGAATTCGGCGCGGTAGTAGTGCGCCATGGCCGTTAGCGCGATGTACACGAAGAAATCCACGTTGTACGCGAAGTTCTTGGTGTTCTCGAGCACTTCCTCGGCGAGCTGTAGCACCTCAGGCCCGCGCCACCGGCTCTGCTGCCCCGTGATGAGCAGCTGGCTGGCTTGGTAGACGGTGGCCTCCTCGGGTCCTCGCGGCTTGGAACCCCGCGTTAGGCGCGAGAAGTCGCATCGGCTCTGCAGGCGCTGGTACGGCTCCGAGCGGTACTGGTGTGCGCGCGGGATGAAGATGAGCGGGTACAGACGCGCGACTGTATCCTCGGGTAGACCCGTGGTCTGCTCATCGATCAGCAGCAGCTTCTCCGTGCACTCAAAGATGAGCTCCCAGTACTCATCGTACTCGTGCGTGTTGAGGAACTTGAAGACGCCCTGGAAGAGGCGCGCTAGCGGGCCGTCGGCCTTGATGGTTGCTGAGTATGCTGCTAGGTACCGCCACACCTCCTTGACGATGGCGTGGTTGTAGGCGTCGAGGTGGAAGATGAGCAGGTGTAGCAGCCCGTATATCGACGGCCGCTGCACCATTAGATGTAGTGACTTGAATCCCTGCTCGCACATGGCGCCGCCGCGCTCGTAATGTCCCACGTGAAACAGCCAGTCAGCGTTAGTGAGATCGGTGATGGCGCAACGCAGCTCGTCGCCGCGGTACACGGCGGCTGAAGTAACGAGGGGGAAGTCGGGAGGGCAGTAGGGGTTCCAGGCAAGGTCGCGCGCGCACTGGAGCACGAGTTCCTGCAGCGAGAGTGCGCCGCCGGCGGGGATCAGTATTGGGGCTTCGGGCGGCGGCGTGACACAGCGCAGATGCTCGGGTAGCTTTTCGGCAAGACCCGGTTCCGCGAGGTCATACTGTGAGATGCCTTTGCGCTTGAGGTAGGCGTCGATGGCGACCTCGCGCCCGTTGCGCTGGAACGTGGTCCGCTTGCCGAGCGCATTGCGCTGGCGCTGCACCTGCAGCATGGTGATGACCTCCTTCTTGCTGTTGTTCTTGCTGAACCCCCACTTGTCGAACCGCGATTTGTACATTCGCACACTACAGGGCCGGGGCGCGAAATGCGCGCATCATGTTAGACCAGCCAAGACTCTACACACCAGGGACTGGGGGGATTTCATTGTCACTTACGTTGCTCTGAACCCCCGCTGGCGCATTATGGCCATGACCTCCTTCAATGGCCGGTTCTCGTCCAGATACAACTGGCGGATCTCCTCCTTGTGGGTTTCCCATACCTGGGCCGAGTGCTGCTGAGACCGATATGCTTCTCCCGTCTGCGAGGAAAAGACGGATTGCATCTGGTTGGGCGTCGGCTTGACCGGTTCGAGGTCATGGCTTCGGACGATGGTGGGTTCGCTGGCGGGGGGAGGAGGAGAGGAGTGCTTGGGTGGTGAAAGTGAGGACTGGGTGGAGGCGGGCGAGATGGGCATCTGCTGAGGCCGATGTGCGATGATCATGTTGGGGCTCACTGCCGCCGTCATGGGCGGTGGCGGGATATAATTATTCGCAATGAAAGTGTAATCGTTCATTGTGATTATCTAATCCCTTTCCAGCTTAGGCAAGGGGGAGAATGAGATGGCTGACGGAGTAAGTGAGGTTGCGATAGATAGGATCTTGAAAAAGTTCAAGTTATCGCATAGTAGAATGACTTGGCTGGTTGATTGGTTGATGGGATAAGATAGATGGATGCAAGTAGTCAATGTGGTTTAGTAAGAGGATAAGGTTGATGTAAGGAGTAAGTCTAAAGTGTACAACATTGAACAGGGTGAAGTAAGACGAGGGAGGATTGTAGGGTAGATAACTAAGGTTTAAAAAAGAGAGGAGAACCGGGGGGGGGGGAAGAGAAAAGTAAAATAAAATAAAAGGAAGTACAAAAGAAAAAAAGAAAAAGAAAAGAAAGAAAAGAGAAGTCAAGAAACCGGTTAGTGTATAATGAAATATTTAGCGACTTTTTTTTTTTCTTTAATGGAGGCTTACAATTTGTCGCGGTATACGGAGTACGGGATACGGGAGCGAGTAAGAATCCGACTAGGTTAGAATTACACGATGTGACGTTGAGAGAGGGACTCGAAACTAATACATTATTAAAACACACAACTTAAGATGCATGTGTAGTATAGTGTGTAGTGTAGTAATATAAAATAATAACTAAAAAATAAAATAAAAGTAAAAAAGACAAGAAAAGAAACATCAAAGCTGGGGCATTCTTCATGGGTCCGGTATGGGGCGTGTTAATCGGAGAACGTTATTACCGATCTTTGTCTATCAATCACAGAAGAGGAATAGCGAGTGGTAACAAAAGGGTGGGGTTTTTTTACTTTTACCTTACATAGGTTACAAAACCTTACATACCTAGGACAAGGTCAATCAACACCAGAGGTTATCCACTAAACATATTAACCTAGTGTAGTAGTATAGCGTAGTGTAGCAGCATCATATCATATCATTTCCTTGGTCACTTGGCTTCTACCACTATAGAACCAACATACGTATTATTGCGTTTTAACCTACGACGCGTCTACACTACACGGGAAACCTACATACTTATGGCTTAATAATTGGGTCCAGATCGGCCGAGGGACGGACGGTTGTTTAAGATGACGTGATACCATTGGTTCTGGGCTAGCGAATGGGAATAGCTTCAACCGTCACCGACCCAAACCCTTCAACTGAATTGAACCAAAACAGCGCCCCCTTTTACCCCTCCCTTTTGAACTGCGATTATAGTATACTGCTAGTGTAATGCAGCGCATGTCATGTCATGTCATGTCATGTCATGTAATGTAGTGTAGATAAGAAGTAAGTATGTAATTAGCAGCATGATCCATCAGATCGATCCATTTATAGTGTATTCACTTACATACACTTACACTAGGTAACTCACTTACATAGGTTACACGCATATTCTTTAGGGACCTAAAGGTAGGTTTTAGTTTGGGAATCATGGGGTCTAACCTCCGTTACGGGACCCCGGCCCTAGGTTAGGCGCCCTATAAGAATGCCGCCCACAGGGCTGCAAGGGGGGTGCCGGGACCGTCCACTGTCCCTCCCCTTCAACCCCCTGACTATCTCGATCCTCAACCTCACCTCATCTGCAAGTAAACCGGGTTTTGGGTGGTAGCGTAGGTACGAAGCACGGAATACCAATGGAGATACCTAGGTTGGGTTAGGTACTTTACCTTACATTACACAGATTTAAGCAAGTACCGTGCCATGTACCTCACTCAAGTTCTTGGGAGAGGAGGAGGGGGGAAAGGGGACTGGGGGGGTTTTAAAGGTCCTACCGCAGTAGCGCACGCCCCTCCCTTGCTTGGCGCAGCATACAAAAGTCCCAGACTACCGTATTTGGACTAGTGCTCTGTTTCCCCCCCTTAGTCATCCACCACCCGCGGCCGAGACAATGGGTTCTGACTATCTTCTTGCCTCGATATTTCGATATTTCTAGAATTACATTACTACTTACCTACTACTTTTCTCACCTTCCTCATATCGACTCTTCTCCCTGTCTCACCACCCCTCCTCCAAACCCTTTCCCCCCCACCTTCATGTACATAGAAGTAAGAAGGAATGTCTTCCTTGTCTGCCACGAGGACGCGCGACCTATCTGCGATCATCCCCAAGCACGACTTCCGCAGGATCGTTTTACGCCCCGAGGACTAGGTTTAGTGTTAGTGCAGTGGTAGGAATCTCTACTGGATGCTTCGTCCGATTTGTTCGGCTGGACACGTGTGCATAAGAAGGGGGGGACAGGGACGGCCTCTTTCTGTTAGTCGTACCTGGTGTACGGCAGACCGTTTCTTCATGCAGGGTCTCGGGGCAATGTGTGTAATGTCTATCATCTTTAACATGTCATCTTCCCGGCTATCCCTTGCTTGTATTTGTGTAGAGATGGTGGAATGCAGTGAGGTGGCTAAGTTAAATACAACATCTTATACACATACATACATGCATATATCGGTACGAGTTAGACAGAGATTGCCCTGATATTGTTCTACTCTCCTCTCCTAGTCTAGCTAGGGACAGGAGCCGTCTTACTTTATATAGGGATCCTCCTATTCTATTGGCTGGTGCTTGATCCCCCATCCTTCGCGGTCTTCTTATCATCCCGGCGGGTCAGGATCTCGTCTACGATACCCACTTCCTTCGCCTCCTCGGCCGTCAAGTACTTGTCCCGCTCCATCATGTCCTCGACGTCCTTCAGGTTATATTTCTCGTGTCCGATGGCATCATTCAGGTGCTTCCTGTAGATTTCGTTGACTTGCTCGCGGGTCCGTTGGATCTGGTTCGCGTAAATTAGGATGTCTGATGCCGGACCCTGCGTCCCTCCCAGAGGTTGGTGTATCATGATGCTGCTGTGCGGCAGAGCGAACCGCTTCCCCTTCTCTCCGCCGGTAAGTAGCAGCGATCCCATGGACGCCGCCTGGCCTAGACACACCGTGGACACGGGCGATCGAATGTAGGTCATGGTGTCGTAGATGGAGAGCCCGGCCGTGACGCTACCGCCGGGGGAGTCTATGTACATGGTAATAGGCTTGTCGGGGTTGTCAGACTCGAGCCAAAGCAGCTGGGCAACGATCGAGGCGGAGACGGTGTCGTCGATGGGTCCATTGAGGCATATTATGCGTTCCTAGTAGTGAATGGAGGTTAGGTAAAGCAATAAACACAGATGCGTTGCAAGAGAGCTTAGGTAGGTATAACTTACTTGCAACAGCTTAGAAAAGATATCATCTGCGCGGGGTTGGTCAGTCATATCAACCTCTTCTTAGAATTCGCTTCAGTTACGAACATGTTCTCCAGCCACCAGACTAGCCTGTTAGCTTGGCTCATCTATAAGAGTTTGCGATTCCCATCACACGGTAGCTGAACTTACGGTTACCTCTGTGATATAGGGTAGAGGGATGGCACCGCGGGGTCCTTGGGGTAGATTGGTGGGGAATTGGGAGAAGCTCCGAGCTTGCCTCGTCGGCAGCGTTCGTAATAATCGCCACAGCGGTGGGCGACAATTCATGGTGTGGAAATGGGGTGATAAGTGAGGATGAAGGCTGAGCAACGAAGGAAGCAAGATCGTTTTGTTAGTGGCGTTGTGGTTCTATAGTATGGTTCAATGGATCTTATCGGATGAAATAAAACTAGAAGCTATGGCCTCCTATCGGCATTTCAGCTTATCTTTAGTTCCGTCCTCCGGCTGCGGCCCGGCAGCTATTTAGTAAGTAGTAGTACATAGTGGACCCGATCCAACTGGCAGAAAAGCTTGGCCTTCCTGATTCTTTAAGCTGTCGCTATACCTACAGCTGAACTTTAGTGGCCGTAGACCTTTTTAACATAGCTATCGAGTTCTATTACGTAGGGCTTATAGAGAGAGACCCGCTGGATATTACTTTGATACATTATGAATACCTACACATTTACCTGGGTAACCTAGCGAATTTGATCAGATGGTGCACTATAGCCTCGATTAGAAAGTGAAGATATCTATATCAAAAAGTGAGGTGATGCAAACTATATATAATTTAAATGCTCCAAGTTACTAAAGAGAGTGCTTTAACTAAAATTTTTTTTTTTTTTTTTTTTTTTTTTTTTTTTTTTTTTTTTTTTTTTTTTTTTTTTTTTTTTTGGAAACGGTAATAAATGGCATTAAAAAACTGATAACTTATAGGTTACGGGACAGATGGGTGTAATTAGGTCCGGTCCGCGGTGGGGAGATGAAGATTTTAGTGCATTATCCAGGTACAACCGGTTCTTATCGCTCTGGAAAAAAAAAATTGTTACTCCAATTATCTAATCAGAAATTAACATCTTAAAGTTTCAACTCTACTTAAAGCAATTCCCTTGTTTCCTGTTCTTTTCCTTTTTTTTCTTTCCCTTTAGTACGTTAATAAGTCAAAGTCATCTAACCCTCCAGGGGCTTATATGAGAGGTTATGAGACGGTGTACTGGTGCTGCACTGCGAAATTGCAGTGCTGCAAATGTTCGTAACCAATGGATCCAGCCATACGTAATTCGTCAATACACCACAAGCAATACTCATGGCGATGAGGATGGTACCAAAGCTTCTACAGCTCAGAATGAGAGCACATCTCCCAATGCTAGCCTTAACCAAGAGGCCATTGTCTCAAATAAAGACGGGATAGGTACTGCTGGCTCTGGCTCCCTTGACATTAATCAAACCGAAAAAACTATCAAAACGACAAGAGGAAGAAAATTACCACTGTCACCGGTCATGGACCCTTCCTACTGGGAAGCAAAACAGCGGCACCATAAGCAAAAGGCAGACCCGCGAAGGCCTAGGACTGAAATGGAGAGAATGGTTAGTCGTAACCCATTCGCGAAGGCTCTGGCGACATCCATTAGACTTTGCACAGCAAGCAAGACTCGACTGCCCAGGTTCTTCCTGCAAGAGTTTAAGCTCCTCTCTCATCCTGAGACCCAGCAGCCTTGGTGGGTGCCCCGAAGCTTAGCGCCAGGGCAGCCTCCTCCGCATCTTGCTCGGGATGAGAACAGCACCAAGAACAAGCTAGGTACGAAGGAGTACAACCCGTCATGGGATGAAGATAGCTCCCCAGCCGCAGGTCAGCCCGACAAAGGGGATAAGCTGATATACGCCCCCGCCGGCCACGTCCTAGCAAGGAAGGACCTCATCCATTCCTTCACGGTGAAGAAATCCGGTTTTGACAATCACAACAAGAAGATATATGGCCCATTAACTTCCCCCTATAAGAACTTACAGAAAAAGGCGATTTGGCGCGAGGATATGGACGAGTTCATGCTGGATTTGATGCGTGACGACATTTGCAGCTTCATACACCACTTGGCCAAGGTCAGCTTCTATATGGGCGTGGACCGCGTTTCCGAGCGCCATATCGTCCCGTTCACCAATTGGGATGACCTGAATGTTTCTATCCAAGGTGCTGTGCTGTGGTTTGGTGACAATGGCGAAGCTACAGATCCTGATAGTGCACGACAGCAGCCAGGACCATTGGCCACATATGATGTCAAAAATGGAGCCATACAAGAAACGATTCTTGTGCACAACATGCCTTTGCTTCTAGGCGCAGAACTGGCTGAGAAGCTTAAGACAGAAAGCATAGGCCTGAACGAGGGCACGATGTTTTATCTGGCAGGCACAAATACCACCCGTCTGCAGTACAAGCTTTGGAGGCTACAGGGCTATTTATTTCCAGACCCCCAACAAGAACATAGCTCAACCACGTGATACCCAGGTTGACATCACGAAGACAGTCCAATCAGAGTTCAAGGTTCCAAGTTCTTGCAGTGCAAACTTGGAGATTACCACGCACGCATATCTGCTGCATTGTCCGCTTTAGTATCTGGATCATATAGCATCTCATTGGCCATGTGTCTGTCACTGCCACAACCCCAGCCTTGTCAGAAAAAATAATAATCGAGGGAGCCCAATCTTCCTTTGACTTCCTCTCGTCTCTTCCTCTTTGCCACGACCACCCCAAGCATAAATGGACCCCTTTGCTGCTCTTTCATTCTCTTGCAACGTGATTGACCTAGTCGATCGGTCGAGAAAAATCTTCAATGCCTGCAAGCGTATCTATGACTCTGCAGATGGCCAAGACGACAAAGACCTACATGCTATTCAACACGCCGAGGAGCTTATCGCCTTATGGAAGGACGATAGAAGAAACCTCACACAGACAAATCAGCCCGACCACGATGAGCTAATTAGTAACGTCCTGTCGCAAACTAGTTATGTTCTCGGCGACCTACAGCTGGTCCTTGGCAAATGCAAAGCCAAAAAGTCACGAAGCATTCGAGCTGCCGCTGGTGCTGTACTGAAATCTTGGAAATATAAGGATGACTTAGAGCAACACCGGGCGAAGTTGGACGCATGTCGGCGCCAATTAGATTCTCTTTTGGTCAGTGATGTTTCCCAGCAGGTGGCGAACATCACTCGGATTCTCGATCAGTTCGGCAATACCCAAAGCGACATTCGAAACGCTCTCCAGAATGTGTCCCACAACTTCAGTACGGCAAAGGTTAAAGAAGCCCGGGATGCCTCCATAAAAGCCAAGCAGTACATACTTGCAAGACGGATACTTGAAGCATTACAACCTCCCGGTGAAAGATACGATACGGTGAAAAATGCAGCCGATACCACTTATAATTGGCTATTTGAAGCTCATTATACCTCATCAAAAGATGAGTATCCCATGTCAAACGAGGTGGATAATTCTTCCCGACTTGAGGCTCGCAAAAGATTCACAACATGGTTGCAACACGGTACAGGGATCTTTCATATCTCAGGCAAGCCAGGATCTGGAAAGTCAGTCCTGATGAAATTCATCACGGAACACAAACGCACTAAAGAGCTCCTTTGCGAATGGGCAGAGGGGAAACGACTGGTGTGTTCGAAGTTTTTTTTCTGGAAGCCAGGAGATTGGCGTCAAAACTCACTGAGAGGCCTAATACGCGGCATTCTATATGACGTTCTTGACAATCAACCTGATTTAGTATCTGTCCTTTTCCCTCAATGGTCAAGTATCACTCTTCAAGATGGGAACACGCACACATATCCTTCAACGATGACCCTGTCCGAAAAGCAACACTCAGCTGCGTTCCAGAAATTACTCGGGAGTGAAGATATATTAGAAGGGAAGAAAATATGTTTCTTCATTGATGGCTTGGACGAATTAGAGGAGGGCCATGACTGTATGTACACTTCTTTAGTACAAAAGCTTCGGCGATGGTCAGATGGGTCAAACGGAAGAATCAAAATGTGCGTCTCCAGCAGAGAACTTCCAGAATTCGAAAATATTTCTCTAGGCAATAAAATCCGCCTACACGAGCTTACAGCCCTTGATATACATAAATGTGTACTGAGCACCTTACTCGAAAATGAGAACTATCTCCGAATGGCTGCTACGCATCCTGAAGGCTGCGCCAGTCTAGTTCGCGAGATCGTGAAAAGAGCTGATGGGGTTTTCCTTTGGACTGTTTTAGTTGTACAGTCGATCTTGAAAGGAATCGCCAACGCGGATTCTCTATCTACATTGAAAGGCCGGCTTCAAGCTATGCCAAAGCAAGTAGAGGATCTATTCGAAAAGATTTGGGATTCTATTGATAAATGTTACCGCTGGAGTGTTGTTCTAATACTTGCCATTCTTATTCGACAGTATGGCATTCTTCTTGATGGTCGTTCAGTTTCCGTACACTGTCATATTATGCAAGGACCTGAGAAAGCTGGCCCCGAAAACCAATTCTCGGATAAATGGGCGTTGGGCTGGCTTCCTTCATGTTGATCATCAGTCAGAAGTGAAATTAAATCACCGCTCTATTGTTGAGTTTTTGGGAACACGGTTGCCTCAAAGCGCACAGTCTTTGGGAATCATAGATAGTGACGTTGAAACGGCTATGTGTTGGATGCTTGCTGGACGGATCAAGAAGAATGTCATGGAATCGAAATCTCTGGATGAACTAAAATGGAATGCCTTGAAAGACCAAATACCGAAACTCTTGAGCCAATTGTCCGTTTCAAACAAACGCCTCTCTGATGGTACATTGGAATTACTGGATTATATCGATGAAATTATCAAAGAGAACCGCAATTTTTTGATCTCCGATATCAAGTTTAGATTTTTGGGTCCTATTGTATCCTACGAGATTCCCGTGGCGTGGGCTAAAGGGCCTGTTTCATATATTGTTGCTCAATCATTGATTTGTGGTCTCTCCCAATTCGTTTCTTGGAAGGTCACTCGTCATTCTTTTATTGTTTATGGTTGTGAACAATTAAATTACTTACTTCCCTTCGTGTACTCTGGTACACTTGCTGGTTTGGGGGACATGACGGATGCTCTCATAATGCTCTACGACCGTGCCATTGATTTTAATTGTAGAGATCTCATGAAACAGGGGAGGTTAAAGATCGCACCGTTTGACTCGTTGTGGATGACCTTCTGCTTGTCATATCACATTTCAGAAAAGTACTATAAACATCGACATTTCACTTGGTATGGGATCGAGCAATGGCTTAAATGTGGTGCGAAGCCCACCGCTCTAATCTCATTCGAGGAACCTAAACAGCCTCAGAAATGTCATATCATCCGTAATGTAAGGGGCAGATACTCCGTTGAAGGAGATATTGATGAGAAGGAGATGTACATAAAGCCCAAGAAAACCGGGGTCAATGCGATTTTGATCCCACATAGACCTCCAGAGGAATACGGGTGGTCGACCGATTGCGAACAAATCACATTCGAGGACTTCGTCAACCGCCGTAACCCTCCAAACAGAGACTCTATCCTAGCAATTCTACGCTCCCAAGAGAAGGAAGCAGCGGCCTGCATGCTCGAGGACTCTCCCAACCAGAGTCCTAATGATGATGACGATGAGCATGCTCCCCACAATAGCCTCGAAGAGGACGGCGGCCAAGCCAAGGAGGACACAGCACCCCGCGACGATGACCTCAAGGGGGAAGACAAGAAAGCCGAAATAGATGCTATACCGCACAGGGATCTCTCTGGACCTGTATTGCTCCTCTTGGCCGCGGCTGCACCCATCGTGGCTTGTGGGCTGTATTTCTGGCTCAGAACACAGAATGGATGCGCGTCAACAAACCATGTCAATCATGCGTAGGTGTGAGACTGGGGATTTCAGAATGGGATCGGGTGTTGTATCACACCTATATGTGCTCTGTCGAGGACCGGCAGGACGAGGACCCTTGAGGCGTGGGTTGAGAATAGGGGTAGAAATAGGGGTAAAGGGGGAGGGGGGGGATGGAGAACTCAGATTGATGGCACTTGGGTCTGGCTTAATGAGGGGCTTCGTGTGGGAGACTGCAATGCGAAAAGGGAGTAGTTGATAGAGAAGCTTTGATCTTTCTTTTTGTTGACTCTCGAATTCTCTACTTTTCCTATCTGTCTTTTTCTTTCCCCCTTTCTTTTTCGCCCCATAGCAATCTCAGTATTATTTCCTTTTTTATATAGTACGGTTCATGAATTAAGTAGTCACATTCACCCTTCCTCTGGTGCTTGTTCTGTGTGTGCTTGGGAGGATGTGAGGTATTCTTTCCTTGTGCTCTCTAATATATAGCGGTCACGTCTCTGGTCTCCTCATATTTGCCACAGACCTCGTACCATCCACGCTTCCGCGGAAAGAAAAGATCGTCTAGCATACTCTTCACTGCTCCTTTCAGAATCCACTAGGTTAGTAAAGAGTTGCTATAAGAATGAACGCGTGTATAGGTACAGTTGGGGAGACTGAAGCATAACGAAAGAAGATGTGGTGAGAATCCTCCTTGAATAGGGGTAGAGAGCAACTCACACAGATGTCTACTCAATATATCGTGCGCTTTCTAGTTAAGCCTAGATTTGCCTTGAATCCTAGGACGTCAACCTAACCTAACACATAAAGTACAAAATTTTGAACCCCCCTAACCCTCTCCCGAAGCATACCCCTAATCTATAAATAGGGGTCTGAACCCCGGATTCCTTCAGAAGAGCAGCACAGCACAACACGGGGGGGGGCGGGGGGGGGGGGGGGGGGGGGGGGGGGGGGGGGGGGGGGGGGGGGGGGGGGGGGGGGGGGGGGGGGGGGGGGGGGGGGCGCGGGCC
>MU394067.1:347101-554395 GCA_022578605.1 Camillea tinctor | reverse complement strand
ATTCCACATCCAACTCCAATGCCCCCCCCGGGGCCCCCCCCCCCCCCCCCAACCACCCACCCCCCCCCCCCACCCCCCCCGCACCCCCCCCCCCACCCACCCCCACCCCAAAACCCCCCCCCCCCCCCCCCCCCCCCCCTCCTTCTCCTTCTGCTCTGTCCCCTTCCCTGTCACCATACTCTGACGAGCCTCTCCCTATCTCAGACTTAAAATATCAATATAGCACCTCACACACCCCCCCTCCTCTCCTACCACCCTATCGCACTTATACATCACAGGCCATAGTATCTAGCCACAAGTAACCCCCAAACCGTAAAGCCGACCCCCATTTCCTTTTTCCCTTCCCCCTCCCTTCCCCTTCCTCCCATCTTCCTCTCACTCCATACACAATCATCACCAACCTAAAACCAACAATCAATGACCAACGATCATAATCTCAGCTCCGCAGGTAGGGTGACTGACATGAAAACAACCCCCGTCAGAACATAGGGACGGGGACGGGGGCGGAGATGGGGATAGTATTCCCACCTCCCTAAATTATACAAAGTTATACTACCATAACCTGGCCTACTATACACATACACGCGTGCTCCTATCAAGACCACACACCCTGCCCCCTAGAACCGATCTCCTGAGCTAATCAACCTAATACCCTTCATCTCCATCTTCATTTTATCCTCACCATCACCCCCCGCTCCCCGTCACCAGTCTCATTATGCGCTCGCAGTATCCCCCCTCCCCCCTTTCCATCGACTCAGCTGTAAGAAAACGCAACAACACAAACTGAAACAAAACTAAACTAAAGTTCAAAGCCAAAAGAAGATAATATTAAAGAAAACACCCACAGTTTATCATCAAAAAGAAACAAACAAGGGAAAAAAAAACCAGAAAGAAAAAAAACCACAAGGAAAAAAGGAGGAAGCGAGAGAGGAGACCGAAATATCAACATTTGGCGAAGACCATACCGGGACGAAGAGAGAGGAAGAGGCTATTTCGTGTATGTTAATGGCATCCCAGGCCCTCTTAGTACTTTTCACAAGAGACAAAATTAGTGACATGATTCGATATTTTGAAAACCTAAAGAAAGGATAATATCTAATCTAGGCGCGATAATTTGAGTAACTGAACAAACTTTTACTAATGTATAACCTTACATTATTCCCAAGAGAGATACGATAGTATATATGGGATTTAGAACATGCTCACGTTCCTATCTAGTCAATCTCTAGCTATTCTAGGAGGTAAACTCCGCTGTCTACGAGCAAATGATCACATTAGCACATTAAGAAAACTAGTTAAGATATTTTTTTTATTCATCTACCGAATTTATCCCGGTCTTTGTTCGTAAAGGGCATCAAGTGAGTTAGAGTACATGAGACCTAATGGATCTGACCATAGGTCTTAAAAACCCGTGCAAGGCAACGGGCTCTAAAATCATCGAGGGTATGTGATGTATTACGAAGTATGCGCGCCCATTAGACGATACACCGTTGGCAAGAGAAAAAAACCTGAAACCATCCAAACTCCGAATGAACTTTTCGTGTCCCGTGCATGAACCATCCCGCTCTAAGGAATTTAGTCAACCTCCTCCATAGCGCTGTCACCAGTCTCGGCAGCAGCAGTCTCGGCAGTGGCCGGGACCTCCTCAACCTCAGCCTCCTCGTCAAGGTTAAGACCGAGCGAGACAAGCTTGTGGATGCGTTCGGCAAAACCGGCGGGCTCGTCAATGGTGAAGCCAGAGACTAGCAGAGAGGTCTCGAAGAGAAGCTGAACGATAGACTTGACGGTCTTGTCGTTCTCGCCATCGGCCTCGACCTTCTTCTTGAGCTCCTTAATGATAGGAGACTTGGGCGAGATCTCGAAGGTCTTCTTGGAGCTCATGTAGCTGCTCATCGAGGTATCGCGGAGAGCCTGAGCCTTCATGATACGCTCCATGTTAGCGGACCAACCGAACTGGCCAGTTCGGATGGCACAAGGAGAGCCGACGAGCTTGTGAGAGACGACGACCTTCTCAACCTTGTCGCCGAGAACGTTCTTGAGAGCCTTGGCAAGGTCCTCGTACTCCTTCTCCTCGGCCTCACGAGCCTTCTTCTCCTCCTCAGTCTCCTCGAGGTCGAAGTCCTTGGTGATATCAACGAGCTTCTTGCCCTCGAACTCCTTCAGCTGAGTCATGGCGTACTCGTCAATAGGGTCAACTAGGAAGAGAACCTCGAAGTTCTTCTCCTTGAGGGCGTCCAAGAAGGGAGACTTCTGAACAGCCTTGAGAGACTCGCCAGTGATGTAGTACATGTTCTTCTGGTGCTCAGCCATGCGGGTGACGTAGTCAGACAGCGAGGTCTGCTCATCGCCAGACTTGGTCGAGTTGAAGCGGAGAAGCTTGGCAAGAACCTGTCGGTTCTGCGAGTCCTCGTGGATACCCAGCTTCAGGTTCTTGGAGAAGGCGCTGTAGAACTTGTCGAACTGCTCCTTGTCCTCAGCAATCTCGTTGAAGAGCTCTAGGGCCTTCTTGACAATGTTCTTCTTGATGACCTTCATGATCTTGTTCTGCTGAAGGGTCTCACGAGACAGGTTGAGAGGGAGATCCTCAGAGTCGACAACACCCTTGACGAAGCCGAGCCACTCGGGGATGAGGTCGGTGGCATCGTCAGTGATGAAGACACGGCGGACGTAGAGCTTGATGTTGTTCTTGGTCTTCTTGGTCTCGAAGAGGTCGAAGGGAGCACGCTTGGGAACGAACAGAATGGCACGGAACTCAAGCTGACCCTCGACCGAGAAGTGCTTGACACCAAGGTGGTCCTCCCAGTCGTTGGAGAGAGACTTGTAGAAGGCAGCATACTCCTCCTGGGTGATGTCCTGGGGGTTGCGGGTCCAGATGGGCTTCTGCTTGTTGAGCTCCTCCTCCTCGATGGAGGTCTCAGTGATCTTCTTAGTCTTCTTCTTCTTCTCTTTCTCCTCACCCTCATCATCGACCTCCTCGATCTTGGGCTTCTTGTCATCTTCACCCTCCTTAACCTCTTCAGCATCCTCAGCATCCTCATCAGGGATCTCCTTCTCGGTCTCCTTCTTGACGTGGAGGTAGATGGGGTAGGAGATGAACTCGGAGTGCTTCTTGATGACTTCCTTGATCTTGCTCTCGTTGAGGTACTCAGACTGCTCATCCTTGAGGTGGAGAATCATCTTGCTACCACGGCCAAGTTTCTCACCCTCGGTGTCAGGGCGGACGCTGAAGGTACCACCAGCAGACGACTCCCAGATGTACTGCTCGTCATCGTTGTGCTTGGAGATAACGGTAACCCGGTCGGCAACGAGGTAGGCAGAGTAGAAACCAACACCAAACTGACCAATCATGGAGACATCAGCACCGGCAGTGAGAGCCTCCATAAACTGCTTGGTACCAGATCGGGCAATGGTACCCAGGTTGTTGACAAGGTCCTATTCATGTAAGGTTAGTTACGGGTCACAAAGTAGGGTGCAGAAGCAAAGGCAAGGGATTATGTGGGTAACTACTTACAGCCTTGGTCATACCAATACCGGTATCCCGGATGGTAAGGGTCTTGTTCTCCTTGTCGGGGATGATGTCGATGCGGAGGTCCTTAGCAGAGTCAAGCTTGCTAGGGTCGGACAGAGCCTCATATCGGATCTTGTCGAGGGCATCGGAGGCATTGGACACCAATTCTCTAAGGAAGATCTCCTTGTTGGAGTAGACGGTGTTGATAATGAGAGACAGGAGCTGAGAGATCTCAGCCTGAAACTCGAAGGTCTCCGACATCTTGAATGAGTGATGTGTATGTGTGTGGTGGTGGAGTGTAAGAGAGAGATAGGAGAACTCTGAGTAATTAGAATATTAGTCTTGTTATTGTTTAGGTTGTTTCGTTTTTATTTTATTTTGTTTTGTTTTGTTTTGTTTGCTTGATTCCCGGGATAGGTATGAATAGAGATGTGGGAAGGTGCAAGTAAGTGGTTGCTATGGTGGTGGTGGTGCACAATTAAAAATAAATCAAAAGGTGGGATGTACAGCGGGGGCGGGGCAGAGACTTGTATAGAGTCTTGCAACTTCTCAGTCTTGCACCCGACTCGTCTGTAACGTAGTTGGTTGGCAGACCAGAAATCTTGAATGCCAAAATATTCAACTTTGCGAATAATAATTGTAGGCTTGGTTCAGAGATTTCCTTGGGCGAGAAGAGGGAAAAACCCAGGTAGAGAAAGAGACAAGGCTGATTGCGGGGGAGCTGGTTGTAATGTGTAGATGTGTAGATGGGATGGGTGAAATAGATGAATGCTTACCAGAAAAGAAAAGAAAAAGAGGCGTTCAACGTAGAAGGAGAAGGGGTATCAACGGTATTGGTTCTTCACAAGAGAAGAAATTCTTGAGAAGTGAAGAGGGATTCTCGGTGGTTTATGAAGAGAAGAAGAGATGGTGAGAGAGATGGGGAAGGAAGAGAAAAGAAAAAAAGTACTTCCAGATGAAGACCCGTTCTGCCTGCTTCTAAAGGTTCTTACTTTCCGTGCACGGACCCCATGCTCTGGTGGTTTCTATCGAATTCTACGGAGAGAGAACGGGAAACCTTTCTGATTGGTTGTTCTTACCTCCACACCAACGCATTCGAGCTTATTGATTGGACGGATGCAGCAAAAGTAACTTTGCATTCCAAAACCCCATTGCAGCAAGAGCAACAGCCTCCTTCCTCCATCCTCCTCCCCTCCTCCCCTCCTCCCCTCCTCCAATTCTCCAAATTTCTAGAAGGCAACAGCACCCTCCCGCAGCAGCTTGCACTGCACTGCCCTAAAGGTAGGTAGTACACCAGATACATATTGTACATAGGCAGGCACCTGTCCCAAGCTTTTTTAAAGTTAGAGAAATCCCAGGTAGGAGATATCTACAATTAAAGGTGAAAATGCATTTTGTTGCTATGTACATTCCCTTTACTGGTGGGGTCAAGCTACAGTACATAGTAGGTACCATATGCTTGTAACACACACCATTCTCCTTCATTCTTGCCATGTAATACTAGGTATACCGAGAGGAGAAAGGAGAGGAAAGAGGTGGGGTTGCATATGGAAACGGAAGTAGTAATACCTACATAGTACTACTTCTTACTCCTCAATCTATGGTCATATGGACTTATAAAAAAAATTACTCGTTTGTTGTCTTGACAATCATCAAACCATCACTTAAATGATTCATGTCAATAGAAAAGTTTTTTTATTTCCCCTGACTATTTTTTTGGTCTTTTTTCCTTTACTTCTTTCTCTGCCTACTACTTGTGTCATGACATTGCATCTATTTTGCCCCCCTTCTTTTTATTTTTACCGTTTTTAAAACGATCGAGGCAAAGGAAGTTCTCTTAGGTAGCTTTACCACACGGCACTAACCTGGCCGCCTCCCAAGTAAATTCCAAGCCCAGGACAAGTAAGGTAAGGCTGAATCGTACGGGAGAGACCCCACCCCGCTAGATACCCTTAGATGCGGATGGAAGAAAAGAAATTTCAATGGTACAACAGGAACCCGAAGGTGGGGAGAGTAAGATTCTCTGTCAGCCAATCATGTCACGAGAAAGCGAGACAACTCATATGAAAATGGCAACATCAAAGTCAAAGAAGTTTGGTTCGCCTGTGATTGTGCAAGGCGGCGCAAAGTGTATCATCCACATCCACATCCACATCTACATCTACATCCACACTCACACTCACACTGCCCTGAACATTACCCCGGTCTGTCAGCCGGCTATTAAACCAACAGTACGTCTTCATGCCTTCTAAGTTTGAAACTAAATGCGAGCAGAATACTCAAGCCGAGGCTGTCTATTTATTTTAACTGACCTAGTACCTATGCAGGTATTGTCACCTAGGTATATGACATAGGCCAAGCTTACTTGAATATAACTCCTACTCCTACTCTCTATAAAATATAATCTAATCATTGCCTTCACGAGTGAGTTTTACTTGACCCTGAAACTTGAGTGAACCACCGTTGAATCTTGATGAGCATACATCAATACAGGTATAACCATATATACGTTCGAGTTCACTATACAGTAGTTGGTCATTATTATCAATTCATGATAGCTAAACCTAACAAAGCCCACATTCCCTTACACAACAACCTTGGAAGTTATAACTGTAACGTGTTAATAAAGTGTTAGAACCGATCGATCATGAGATGTACATGGGATTCCGTGCCTCTTTAAAGACAAAGAGGGCGTTTCTATGAATATACAACGGTATCGTATGTAGTTGCAGTTTTATACCCTCTCACAAGGGCAATAACCTGGATACTTAAGGTCGTGTCAGATTCTGTTCATATGAGGAGAAAATGATTCACCTATATCGACATATGTCAACAGTGATACAGAAACCATCAAGACCTATGAGTTATCCCTAGAGGGAGAGAAAAAAAAACATCACGAGCGCCATCAAACCAGAATCTCTATAAAACCCTCACCTCCTCTCGAAAGTGCTCCTATCCTGATCTTTCTCCCTCATCCACTTCAGTCACACCGAGCAATAAAAAGAAAAACCCGATCACCATACATACTAGCTACGCAGCCACCTGGCATATTAAGAAAAGAAAATTTCTGCAACAAACTCACTCAATCGTCCTCACTATGTCTGACACCAACCCCGGCACCCCCAACCCACCGGGTAAGTAATTCCACTCAGCACGTTATTTGATTCTGCTTCCCCCTCCCTCCTTCCCCCCCTTTTCCCCACGAAAAGAAAAGCTTCCTATATTTATGGTTTCCTGTCCCGAGTATCCACTCCCGCTATGGCATGGCATATATAAAGAAGGAGGAAGTGCTGCAGGCTGGAGCATCCTAGGCAATCTCCACCCGCTTGTAGGTTGCAGGCATCATCTATCTTTAATACATCATCCATTTTCCATTCCTCTCAGCTGTCCCCTAGCCTGCAACAGGAAGATAAAAGAAAATGGGGGAACGCAATTATCAGCCAATATGGGGGGAGAAAAAAAACAACCTTACCGACTTTGCACGTGCAAATATAGCCGAGACGGACAACTCGCAACCCCCCGTCAATAACAACCCGGACCAAAAGCTGCCGATCCTTGAGCCTAAGGCGCAGACCACGGCGGAGAAGGAGGAAGCTGATCAGTTAGTTTGCCTTGCTTTGCTCTGCTCTGCTCTCCCCCCCTCTCTCCCCTTCTCTTGTCGAGGGTATAGGTGTTAACATTGCGAATAGGCGGGCCGAGGGACAACGAAGGGCGCATCAGGATCAGTTAAAGAAAATAGGTACTTAGAGAGGTTCTCAGTCGAGAGGTTCATACACGCACGAGAAAATCACAGCATCAAGTAGGGAGATATTTCTTTGGGACTTGGGTCTGGGGTTTGAAGGGGGGCGTTACCCGGCAGCTGCCTTCTCGGCGGATAGAGGTAGTTAGTGTTTCTTGCTTTTGGAAGGGATAGGGAGACGTTGAGATACGTATCCCCAATTATCAGCGATGGCGCAGTAATATATATAATTTTGGCACATACCGTCCTTGAAGCATCCCTATAGTTAGTCGTAATGTGTTCCCGTATCAGGCTGTGCTTAGTAATGTGTAGGATTACTAGAGTTGGGCTTTTCGAAAATCGAAATAGCAATTTACATGCTGTCAGTCTTTTATAAATTCTTCACACAAAAGTAATAATGCGGAAGGATAAGAGTTATACAAAAACGATTTAAAATAAATTTTAAGGCCTTCCAATACTTTCCTACTACCCTGAGCTGACACGTATATTACATCTTCAGGATTAATTCCATCTTGGGTCTATATAGTCATGGAGAATGTGAATATTATGAAACAAGCGCTAGGAAAGACGCATCTGCGTAGTCATGAGTGAAGTCAGCTGATATAAGCAGACGGATTCTAGATCGATTAATACGCAACAGCTTCCCCCCTTTTCCCCTCCACAAAATGTTTGAAGTTACCGCCGTGGTCCTGACCCCCACGACCTGTCACATAGCTGTGGAGTCGGGGAGCCGGGGTTCATACCTGCGCAGAAATCGCTGGGCAAACGGCGGTTGAAGTCTACGTTGCGGACGGATGATACCGTTGTAGTGGGATTTACCTTCCTGAAAGAAATGAAATGTAAAACAACTAACTAGCTCCAACTGAGCATCATCGCCTTCATATTTGTGCCTGGAATACCACCAAGTCTAACCCCATGGGCGACACATTCCACTGGAAGCTTGACGGCTTAGATCGACAGCGCTTCGAAGCGTACACCAAGCTGCTCAGCCTTCGACATGGAGGCCAAGCAAGTGACCCCGTCACATTTGAACCCCACGATGAAGACCTCGACGTTGTCGAGCCCCCTGATGACAACGACTCGGTTGTCGGGCAGCAACTCACGAGTCACGATGAGAACGAGATCAAACGTGCGTTCTTAGATAGATTATCTGAGGTTTTGTCATCGGCAAAAGGCGGCTTACACGTCGCCGCCGCCTTGATGGTTCAGAGCCCCGATAGGATCGAAATTAGCGTTGCTAAGAACCGCGGGATCAAGCCGAAGGACAAAGAGTTTACTGAGGTCTTCGAAAAGGTTCTTAGGAAGATCCCAAATATTAGACGTAAAGTTGGCCCGATATTTTAGAGTTAACATCTCACTAACTAGAATGGAACCAGCCTGCGCCTCATGCGCTGAATATGATGAGCTCTGGGGGTTACTTGTTGATCAGTATGAAACAAGAATTAATGGGTATATCTCGGATCTTCGACAAGCTCTAGACCCAAAGCAACTGGAGCAGTTGAAGCAACGCCGCTTAGAGGAAAACGATGAAGCGATCGACTGTGTTGATAAATTCTTTGTTCTGTTGCACGACGACAAAACTGATGTAAATAATGTCCTCTTGCCCGAGGCTTACGCAATCCGGAAGCTATTCACCATCTCTCAGTTCGAGAGCATCAATCCAAACAAGCCGTCCGTTGGCCGGAAGATTTACGAAACCATCAACCTCCTTGGGAGACTACGCGGGGCCTTCTGGACCTTTATCCGGGCTGCTGAAAGAGTTGAGGGGTTCGACCAGCTGCGATTACGTTGCGTAGAATTAGAGTCCCTGGCAAGAGCATCCTCAAAGAAGAAAAAGAAGACATTGAAGACTCGGGCTTGGACAGTTGGCCAAGCGTTCAAGTCGCTGGACTTGCCGTTCACAGACGACCAGACGAATGCATTGATGAGCTCAGGGGCAGGCAAAGTGCATGTCAACACAAAATCAAAGCTGGTCGGAAGATTCGATAAACTTAAAGCTCCGGATGATGAAATTCATGCTGAGGTCCAGCTGGTTCTCGACCTAGCTCGGAGAGCCTCATCATTTGATGATGCTTTCAAATACATCGGTTGTAGCAAGCGATCTTGTCTCCTGTGTGCTTCGTTAATATCGAACATCGGGTCTTTCACTACCCGGGGTTGCCATGGGAAGGTTTACGGATTGTGGGTTGTCCCTGAGTTGAATAACCTAAGCACAAAGGCCGTGGAATCGATTCATTCCGCGGTGCAGAAGCTCGAAAACGATGTCAAGGAGATAATCCTTGGTCGTCAAGGTAAACTCATACACCGCGCCAAAGAGTCGACTATTGGTGGTTCTTCGATCGCAACCGCTATCCCCGCCACGGATGATGAGCATCTGGCTTCGCTGATAGCAAACCGTCTGAACATTGAAAGGCAGCACGCAGCATCCGGACAGGACATGCAAAGGTGAATATACACTAGAAGGCACATTTCCAATGCTAACTATTTTCGCGGCTTAGACCACTTTCCCCCGAATATAGCACAAGTTCCGATGAAGAATCGCTTCCATCCCAGATGGCTGAACCCTCTGAGACCAAGGAATCACAAGGGGAGTGTGAGGAATGTGAAGAAATGACGGACAGACACTGCTCCTTATGTGGCACAGATTGGTTTTGTAGCTTGTCCTGCCAGAGTAAAATGGGCATCTACCATTTGTTCCAATGCAACGCCCGGCCGCTCACCACCGCGGATTACCTCTACCGGTCCTGTCTTTCGGACGAGTTCCCCAACGAAATCGAGGTGTTGGAAGACTACGGATTCAACCGCTGCAAGAGCTCCGAGAAACCGTACCTGCTCGGCGTATACATCGGGCTGTTCATCCACATGGACGTGTCCAGCGAGACAGTCGACCAGTGGCGGCGCGAAGGCACTCTCCTCGAGAACATCAAGCAGCAATACGCGACCATCCCCCCGCGGTCGCAGGGGCGGTACTTCCCATGGCTCCTGCGCAACCCGCACGTGCTCAGCGGCGCAGCGCCGGCCCCCAGCCCCGACGCGGGCGCCGACGAGATGCAGCGCATGGTGGACGCGGCGCGGCCGTACCTCGAGGGCGCGGACCAGGGCACGGAGTACGCGCAGCTGGCGCCGGCGGCCAAGCGGTACTGCTTCCTCTTCGTGGCCGTCACGGCGAGCAACCAGCACCCGCCGCCGACGGAGTACGCGCAGGACATGTGGTACCAGTTCGGGTTCGCGGCGTGCGTGCCGCCGCGGTGGGGCGGCGGCGTCGTCGAGCAGCGCGCCCTCGCGCACGCCGAGGGCGCGCTCGGCGCGTTTTACAACGCCCTGCTCTGCGGCAACCGCGTGCACCGCGAGCGCGCGGCCGACTTGCACATGCCGTACGACGGCCCCGCCGACCGCCCCACGTGCTCGTTCCGCGAGTTCTGGTCCTTCTGGAGCGCGTCCTTGCTGCCGCTGCTGTTCGACAAGTACGGCTACGGCGCCGAGGCCGACGCGCAGTGGCCGCACCTGCGCAAGTTCCTGTCGACGCCGCCGCGCGAGCGCCCGCTTGTGTGGCGGCTGTGCCATTACCTCGCGATCTGGGATGTGAACGCGGTGGATACGGTGCCGGTGATTAGGGAGGCGGCGGAAGCGTATGGGATACGCCCGGGTTTGAATGCGAGGGATCGGTTGATGATGTATGAGTTTTATCGTCGGCTGATTCCTGCCGTGGACCCGCTGCAACTCGATGAGGCGTGCCGGAAGGGCAGGTTGTTGCAGTTTGCTACGATACATCTGGAGAACAAATTTGACCCGGGAATCAAAGGGATATTGGTTAGGCTGGATCTATCCAAAAGGAAGTAACGTAGATATATCATGATTCTGTGTTGATGTAGGTAGGTTAAGGGGGTATCAAACCTGTGCGGCTCTCTGGATGTATTTTTACAAATTTGGTAGTTATAATGACTTTGGCCCTGCTACACTAATACTGAGACCATGTCTATGCTTAAATACCTATTTTCTAGGTTCCTATACTCGGATCACCGCAACAGCATTTACACATTCCTGCTTCTCCCTTGTGTATTGCGAATGACTTCGGATTTTAGGTGACTTGTGGCTATTTATAGGGGGTCGCTAACTGACTTAATCGTATAGAAAAAGTTCATGACACAATTTGCTGGTTTCCAGCGTTATACCTTAGAAACACACACACATATATATATACCCGTTTAAGAAGAACTAGCAGCTAGGCCCTCAGATTTCGAGACGCTGTTGGGATCGAGGTACGGCCGCTCTCCGATACCAACCGCACGGTTACCAAACCGCTCGCCCAGTCCATCATAGTCAAACGTCGCAGTGTGGAACACGCTGCGGTTATCCCAGATAGCTATCAATCGTATTAGCAACAGATCACGAACTCCCCCTTGGTCAGACTTTTAGTAGTGGTGGCTCGCTTACCGATATCGTTCTTGTTCCGCCACTTGAACCGGACCTGTATATCATGGTTCTCCAGGATCACGTCGCGGAATTTCTTTAGGAGATCATCCGACTCCTGCGGCGCAAGCTCATTGATGCGCTTGGGGAAGGGTCCGAGCGCGAAGATGCTCTTCCACCCGGTGACGGGGTTCGTCCGCACGACGGGGTGGACGGCGGCCAGCTCGGCGCCCGCGTTCAGCGGGCTGCCGCGCGGCTTCTCGTAGATCTGGATCTTGTCAGGGCGCGCGGCGGCGACACGGTGGAACCCGTCGCCTATGAAGGTCGCGGTCAGCCCTTCGAAGAACTTCTGGTACGGCTTCGAGAAGCGCTCGTAGATCTCGTAGCCCGATGCCCAGAGTGTGTCGCCGCCCGTCTTCGGAAGCTGGGTTAGGCGGAGAGACGTGTAGTCCGCCGGGACGGGCTCGAACTGGATGTCTGAGTGCCATTGCGCGGCGTCGTACCGGCGCGAGTCCACCGGCCGCTCGTGGTCGTAATATTTCTTGCGCTGGAGCGAACTGATGGTGCTGATCTCGGCATCGCCTACGCCAAACTCAGATGTGTCATTGAGAATTGGGTGGATGTGTAGAGTTGAGTCAGAGGGTTTGCCGCTGAGTTGGCCGAGCCTGTGGACGAACTCCTTCTGAAGTCCATCGGTCAGGTTGTCCTGAGCTCGGAAGAATACCACGCCACGTTGTGAAACTATATAGAACTTAATACATATATCCTTCTATCCTTGTAAGAGAACACTTACTAGTGATGGCAAGGTCACGGAGTAGTTCGTCGGAGTTCTCCGCATGAAGTAAATCATCAACAATGTTGGTAGTAGGGAACTCGCGGCCGATCACGGGGGTTACCTCTTCGTAAGTGAACTTATCAAGGGCTCCGGATAGCTTCAAAGGCTTTGGATATGAGTTTCCCTTCCCCGTATGAATGGGGAGAGAGTCAGCGACTTTGTCTAATGTGAGGGCGGGTGCCATAGCTGCGCTTAGAATCGTGAGTGTATTGTGGAGTAGGGATGGAGTTGAATGGTAATCTAAGGACCAACTACAATCGCAATGTTCGTCATCTATACGTTTATATACATCTATTCATCCCGCATTATCTTGCGTAGCAGTATCGAGTTTACCCCGCGGTTATCGGTCTGAGTCTTGTAGTATAGGCCGGGGATGATCACGCAATTGGTCTATGGAGCACGCAAGGAATTCTATAATTCCGTCAACTTACTAGGTACTATTCTCTGTAGCAATGCCTACGCTGCGGATTCCTACGGAGTCCGGAATGTCAGGTATGAGCAAGGGCTATCCCGTACTCTAAGCTTTGTTGTGCTATGAGTGCAGACTCCCCTCATCTCTTCGCCTTACAGTATACCACCTCTCCTCCAATCAACAATTGCACATTTAAATGCTATCTTATTACACCATAAATCGGCCAGATTACCACATCGGAGAGAATTATGTATACGGGTAGATAAGAGGTCTAGAATATTGGAGATATCATAATGAGTTTTGCAACTTGGTCGTTTGAAAAGAAACTTGAGGTACTTACACCAATATTGTCTAGATGCTTGGCAGAATGCGGTTAAGGAGAGGAGACAGAAGCTGACCTATAAACCTTGCTTTTTGGCCGGTGACTCACAGGCGTGGGATATCATATTGATATGCATGCATACAATTACGGTATTCGTTTATTCACTTCAAAAAAGTTGAAATACTAACTTATAAGCAATGTTATCTCCGAGCTAAACGACCATGCACTTTTAATACTTGACCCCTTAATACTATGGGGCTTTAGATCTTGATAACTCCACCCACCAACGATCCTCAAATTGTGGAATTTCCCCATGGTGCTTCAGGGACGAAAGCGTGGGGGATATGATGCATCATTACATATCAAGGTTACTCTATTTAATCTACATAGTCTCCTAAAAACTTATAGGTAATCAGTCTATTTGAAATGTGTTACTTTCTAAACTTACTGAAGACAACATAACTGGTTCGCATCGTGTCATTAAGTGCTCCTCTTATTCAGAAAAGTCACAACCTCGAAGGAAACACGAGAGAACACATTCTGCGCCATGTTGTACGCCATCATCAGTTATATTAGTATATAGCTGTGATTTCCCAAGGAGCCAAAGCACCACCTCAGTCTGTCTTCGCAATATTCGAAACACTAGGTTAGATAAGTCACTATGGAGTTGTGAATGGCTTAGGATTAACGTGGAACAACGAAAGACTTGACACTTGCCCTTTGCAAGGCGGCCTTGTGATCATGGCTTATGATAGTACGGTATTTATTTAAGAAGATAAGGGACTAAGGTCACACTCGAAAACATGATTAAAGATATTTCTTAATAATATAGATTCGTGTACTCATTCATACTACGTATATACCCGCTACCATACATCGTATAGGGCTCTATATGAACCACATCATTCTCTTTTCACTAATACACAAGAGCGCGCTTCGATCTTGCCCGCAGCTTAGGACCGAACACGAACATGACGAAAGCAATCATACTGAGGCCAGTGGCCACAAGCGAGAGCAGGAGACCGGCGTACTGACTGCCGAGGTTGTGGAAGAAAGCGCTAGCGAACAGAGGCGACACAGCGCCAAGCATGTTCCGCACGAGACCCTGACCCGCGATCGCCGACGACGCGCTCTGCCCGTAGCAGTCGGCCGTGTAGCTGTATGTGCTCTCAAAGACGAAGAAGATGCCGACGGCGATGAGCACGAGGCCGACGCAGGGGCCGATCCAGTGCACGAAGCCGTACTGCGTGAAGCTGTAGATGAAGAGCCCGATGGGCAGCCACACAGCGCCGAACATGGCGCCGTACAGGCGGTGCTCGGGCGTCGCCTTCATGCTCGGGTCCGCGCGGATCTGGTCGTACTTGCGCATCTGCAGGTGGTGCGCGGCCCAGCCGATGGTCGTGCCGATGCAGAGGCAGATGTAGGGCAGGCCAGCGATGCCCTCGGACCAGCCGTGGTTCTCCTGGAAGGTGATGGGGATCACGCTCAGGAACAGGAACGTCACGAACCACGCGAACCCGATCCACATGCCGAACGCTAGCACCACGGGCTCGGTCGCCAGCATGCGGATGGCCTTGACGGACGACACCTTCAGCATCTCCTTGACGGAACGCGTGTCCAGGTCGTCGGGCCCGGCCCAGCGCTCGTCGCCGGTGGCTTTGCGCAGCTGCTTCGCGCGCTTGTGCAGGTATGCGCCACCGCGGGTCTCGGGGAAGAACAGGAACACGCAGATCAGGAGGGGGATGTTGGACAGGCCCTGGATACCCTCGATCCAGCGCCAGCCGATGGTCTCGTCGATGAAGCCGGCGTAGATGGGCGCGCCCACGGTGCCGAGGATGGCGACGTACGTGAACATAGCCATCGGGGGGCCGCGCAGGTGCGGCTCGTACATGTCGTCGAAGGTGCCGCCGACGAGGATGGTGCCGACGCAGCCGAAGAGGCCGAGCAGCATGCGCAGGATGACGATGGTAGTGATGTTCTGGCCGAGCGCCAGGCCGATGAACAGCAGCGAGAAGCACAGGTACGCTCCGGCGTATACGACTTTCCGGCCGACCAGCTCGCAGAAGGGCGCGAGGAAAAGGGGCGCGAGGGCGCACGCGGCGTTGAAGGTGAAGAGGCCGAGCTGGCCCAGGATTGTCGGGACGCCAAATTCGGTGGTCATGCTCGTGATGCCGGAGCTGTACGCGGTCGTGGCTAGACCGATGAACAGTGTCATCAGATTCAGCATAGTACAGACGAATATTTTCCGCGATGGTGCCCAGTTGAATGGGTTCTCGCAGTCGCCCTGGGCGAAGCTTAGGACGAGGTAGTCCTGGCCGTCTTTGTTGACGAGCTCCGTGAGGGTAAGGGGCATGTCCACATCGACTGTCTTGAGGGGCCCATGGTCGCCATGAAGATTTGTCTCCTTATTTAGTTCGATATATCGGCCGCCTACGACGCGGCCGTATCTGGCCTCTGGCTGTTTCTCGACATGGCCAACCTCTGACTGGACGTCAGGAGTAAGTGTTTCGGGGGTTTCTGAGTCGCTAAGGTCTAGCCGTTTGCTCTCGGCTTTCTTGTTTCCGATGGCCTCCATGATGAAAGATGCGAGGTAGGCTGGGCTGTGATGATAGACAGACAAGGAGTGAGGATATCTGGATGAGGCGAATTCCAGATGAGAGAGTGCCGAAGCCGTATCTTTTGTGTCCGTATCATAGCTGATACGATAACTACCTCCTCCCGATCGTGGTGCAAGAGCCACTAGACGATGGTCGTCACAACAGTGGACCACCTGGGTCGCGGTCCACCATATCGCCGTGATCTCGCCGTGGATGCATCAAGGCGAGCCAAACTCCGACATAACCGCTCAGCTCTCCTGACGATGCATCGTATAAAAGCCGGTCAAGCCATTTTACCCCCCATTTGACCAGACTTTGAATCGTGCGAGTGTTCTCATGATTTGATTTTCTTTTCAACACCACGCAAACACTCCATACGGGGTTGAAGTCGGAGATCGTCAGGCCAGAGGTGAGTAGTGAGGGTCTGCTGCTAGAGCCTCAACAAGCGTGACCCACATAGAGCAGGCCGGATCCGTCGCCCGAGAATACGGCGACCAGGGGGGATACATTGACCCATTGTCTCTCCTCTCGGTGCTTCTAACAACGGGTCCAGCGCGAGTATAACCCTTATGCAAGCTTTTATGTCCGTTCAGTCTCCAGGGCTGACTTCATAGTGGATTATTTAGGCATTATTTTTGCACGTACGTGGTATGTTGGTCGTGATACTAGCTGAAGACACTAGTAAGCAGCCCTAGCCTCCGTCTGATTTTCGTGAAGATTTTGTATAGTTGGTGTGAAGCATTTCCACATAAGACGTCATTTCTTCAAGCTATACGGCTTTGAGTTACTAAAAAGAGACTTCGTAGACGCGTCGTCCATTAAAAATTTCGAAAAATTCTGGCAGAACTCTGAATGAAAAAGGATAACACCGTCATTAATTTTACCTCCTCAATGCAGAGAAAAAACGTGGTCGGAGCTCGAGCCATCCCTGACTATAGTGTGATAGCAATAGCCAATAAGTAGTTGCATTGGTTGGTGAACCGTAGATTCGAGAGACGCCGAAGATTCTAAGTAAACAGATTTGCACCACAGTAGGTAGATATTACCTAGATTTTTGATCTGAGTTGTTATTCCCGCTCTCTAACATTTTGGTGACCGGAACTAAAAGTACACCAATGAACAGACTATTTGCACCATCCAATCCTCACCGCCGCACGCCTCACATTACAACAGCCACGGCCAACAGTGGGTTGCGATCTGCGAAGATTTAAACAGTTTGCACCTATGCAGTATGACTACATTCAACTCCTCAACTTAAAAATGTTAGGAAATAGAGCCGCGAATAGCGCGAAATGCTGATACAACTCGTGTCTTTTACAAACGGAAATTATCCGAACTTCTCTGGACCCATGGCTCGTCGGACCAGTAATGGAACAATGATAGGAAATATGTGGTACACTAGCTGGAACCAGTTATCCTGCTCGAAACGATACTTTGTTGTCTCGAGTTAAACACTTGATGCCTCTATGAAATTTGGCTTGTTCATCATGTGTAGTACGATGTCTGGTCGATGAGAGCTTGTACTAAATGTGAGTGATTTGGTTTCAATACCTACCCGAAGTATAAACAAATGTCTTTACAGTGCTAGATAAAGTACGCAACTTGGACATAACTCCTTTGTGATTCCCCATATTAACCAAATGATTTGCCTATCATTGGACTATACCAAATCGTGAATCACCATACATATAAAACTTGACAGTGTTGTGTGTTGTGGCAATTAATGAGCCCCTTTTTGACTTTATAGGTGCCCTAAAGCAGGTACGTATCTAGGATGCACCATGTTAAACCCAGCAGTTCTTGAAGACTGCGTAATCAGATCGCGAGAAACTAGAGTTATTGTAAACTTGAAAAACTCTAGACAATGGTTTTACTGGTGAACATCTAAGTTGTGTATTTTTCATGTTGCCGAAATATTTCAAAATCTTATTCCCACTTATATGGGAAGTATATGGATTATTTTAAGCCTTTATTGTTTCCATCGAGCATCAGAAAGTCGATCGCAGAGTTTTCACTTGCAGGGATCTACCAGCATCTCTCAAATGGTCGAGTGGCCCAATGGCAAGGCGTCTGACTACGAACTCATATTGAGTTTAGTTAATCAGAAGATTGTGGGTTCGATCCCCATCTTGATCAGCATAGCAGAAAACATGAAATTCTTTTTGCATTATAAATGTCCTTCGGAAAGGAATTCCCCCTTTTTTTTCTTTTCCGGGCTTTTTCTTTTTCCATCTCTAGTGGACCCTACCAGAACTAGACGACGCATGCATCCACTAGCGTCGCCTTCAACTCATACACATAGGTTAGGTGTATATATATGTCTTGATACCATCTTCTTGCTTATATATAAGAGAGATAATACTAGAATTCCAGCTTTAAGCTCGTTTATTCAAGACAGCGTACTAATTAAGACAATCTAAATATAATGAATTAACATTCTATACACTACTCTGCACATCTTCGGGCATTTCCGCATGCTATTTTCAATTACTTGCGTTATTTCAAAAAAGTCTTCCAAAGTAGGTTGGAATCTCAATATAAAGAAAATAATGTGAATATCAAATCTAGAGGGTATAGTATATAACCTGCCGGTATGTAGTCTTTCTCAGCCTCCTCCTATACCAAATCTACCGTAATAGGATACATGATTGAACAACTATAATGGCGTATAGATGGGCGGTTATTGTGTTTCCATCGCTATCTTGCTAACTAATTTAAAAGGTTTGGCAGTTACCGATAGTCTCTGTAACCATCAGGCATGAAGTGCAGTTGTAACCGTAGATCGATAGGCCTTGGCAGTATGAATCGTAAGGGCAGAACTCGCTCACACAACTAGGCTGCTGTCTGTCTGCCAACACACTGCGAGTTCGAGGGTTAGATGTCTGGGCCTCCGAATTAGCCCTGGCCCTCTTCGCTTCCTCCAACACGGCATTACTTGGCGTCCTAGGCCAGTCTCCAGAAGGGGCGCGGGAGTCGAGTTGCGCAAAGTCTATCACGTTAAAGCGGCTGTCGAAGGAGCGTACGACGTTGTCGGAGCCAACGTGGGTGAAACCCATCCCAGATGCATCGCGCTTTAGGCTGGGGACAACATCTCCGACTGATCGAGTGTTCTAAAGACGAAACAGATTAGTATCAAAGTTTAAGTCCCTTACCATAATTAGGAACTCACCTTTTCGGCCGACGGCATGGCTACTGCAGAGCCAGCAGCGGCAAGGACATATGCTACGGAGGAAAACTTCATCGTGTTTTATCTTAACGCTCCGTCTATGTTTGAGTTCAGGTATGACTTCAATAAGCTAGGAATCAAAAGTTTTTCAAGAAGAGGAAGCGCAGGGTTCTTTGTTGTCTTGTTTGACGATAAGACAGAGATGCACAGTACTCGTAGCATTTGAATCGTGAGAGCTTTATAATACTTGAAACCTCATACGATCGGCAGGACTTGGTTCGCCTTTGGCGGACTTGGTCGGCATGTCTGATCAGACGTGACACGTCGGACGCGGAAGTTGACAAGCTTACACCTCCACAAGACCAAGAAAAAGGCGGTATCCATATATGCATCTACCATTAGCCTGGGGAATAGCATGTAGGGCTGAGGAACAACAAGCCTCGATGGTGTTTTACTATTCGACAGCCCAACTACAGACTAGATGTAAAGACCATAAATTGATTGGCCCCGTTTCAAAGCTGGGTGATCCTACTCTTCGTTAGAGACATCCACGCGTATTGTTTTCTGCATAGCCCCATTTGTCGGTCTTATAACGTTCCTTTGACCTTGAGTTGTGATGTCAGACCCGGCTGACCCGCAAAGGAATAAGCTTCTAAGATATGAGAGGCTTGGTGGCCTCGTGTAAAATCTGACTCTATGGGATTGGGCAACCCTTTGTGCGGCTGCAACAAGAACATAATCATATCGTGATAACGAGTAACGCGATGATCAAAAGATCAAGCCTCGTATTCCCGCAAACCATGTGAAATGTTGCTTTTCTGAATATTGTGCCGCACTCGCTTCGCCACCTTCACACGTTACATATTACGATACATCATTCACAAGTTTAAATAGATCAGTAAATCATTGATAGGTAAGCAAGGGACGCCAACTAAATCGAAGTACCGTGTATTGAAACATAATAAATGATTTGGTGGTGACAACAGAATTTCTGAGTTATCACATCGGAGAAATTGTCACTCTTTGGAAAGATAAGGCTGGTTAGAAAGACAAACACTAATATTGATATCTACGAGAGTGATTCCTAGTTTGAAGAACTTAACTTCTCGATAAATAAAAGCGCCAGAGATGGTAAATGTAATGTTTATATAATGGGAATAAATTATTAGTCAATCAGTCGTAGATTGAACAAAATCGATTTCGTATTTCACGTAAGATTTATATTTCCCGCACCGCTTTGCAGCGCAGCTATAGATTAAATCTTCTCAGATTCATTGATGGCGAAATAGTGGTAATCAGTTCATATGGGAATAACCTATTTTCAGAGTCCGGGTTTAGACTCACATAGAGGGCATTAGATATTAAAGCATTCGAAATCGAGGTTAGTAGTTTTAAAGCAGGAAATTCCAAAAATGTAATTGCAAAAATTATTCTTCCGTACTTAGCTCACGCTGTTATCATTCGACAAGCGCTACTCTACGATTTGTGATTGAACAGTGCCGTACCATCGCGAATAGGGGTAAAAATGGTTGGCCCAGAGACCCTATCAAATGGCCCAATTGACAAACGACATAGCCACTAAAAAAAATAAATTCGACTTCTAAAAAGTATTCAATGAGATGGAAGACGCTATTTTAGACTATGTCACTCACTATATAGTAATATTGGGAGATGGTGAATATTTGAAGCTATGATATAGACCCTTACTATGTACAAATGAATGCATCGTGAACTTCATTCTGGGGGGATTCACATTGAATGCCATACCTATTCTACCTAAGTTTGAAAACATATATAAGGGGGCAGCCTACCACAGTACCCTCACCTCTCCCACTTCCCATCCATCAATCTACTTGATAACAGAACCAACCGTACCATCGACATCGTCACCATTATCACTACCAACCACACTACAACAAATAAACAACACAATGCCTGGTTATCCACGCGGCCATTCGCAACCTAAAATGAGCGGACCAGTACGTAACTTCCCCATTCTCAGCCCCCTTCTTCCCTTCCCACAGCTTATCTCGAACAACTAACTCACTCCCAATCTAGCAGCCCGTTCCCGCCACCCCAGCAAGGCGACAAGCCCCGCCATCAAGCTCGTCGAGCAGTCCACCGACAACCTCCTGCCTCAAGAGGGGAGGAAGCTCCTCCAAGGAGAACAGCCCGCCCAAGCAGGTCAGTTTCGGCGGGTATGCGCAGGTGAACACGATCGACACGTCTGGGCGGAGGCAGTCGACGTACCAGCCGCTCAAACAGGACACCAGCGTACCGTCTGACAGGACCAATGCCAGTAGTAGCAGCAGCAACAGCAAGGGCAAGGGAGTGCAGAAGTAGAGGGACGACGCCTGACTAAACGAGGGGGAAAAAGCAAACGGAACTAGAGGAAGAAAGAAAAAATCACGTGTTTTGGTAATTCGCGGGAGAATTATGCACGACAGGATGAGGTGAATGGGAGAATGATAGGGGGGGGGGGGGGTCCGGAAAAGGTTTTGATACCCCCTTTTTACTTTTTTGGTTTCATATTGCTTTCCTTTAGATATACATACTTGAGCTTCGCGATATCCGTTTACACCCCTATCACTATAAGTGTTTAGGGCAGCATTTACCTTGGAGTTACAGAGAAAATAGATTAAGGGGAAAGGCGGTAGATAAATTTACATCGAGTTTCCCACATACACCTTTGCAACCAACACAGTGTGATGCTTCTTTTTTATTTTTTGGTTTTCTATAATGGCTTGGGCTAGACTACCTATTCTGTGAATTTGTTCATAGGGAGGGTAACTGATGTTAAGTAACAATGTATAAAATAAAGGGATATATACATGAAGGCATTAAGGCCACTGAGTACGTTCAAATGACTGCGAAGCCTATGTACCCTGCTAGAGGTGCATACCTCGGTGAGTTAATACCCACATAGCCATATACCCCCTTCTCCCCTGATCACGCTACCTCGCAAGCCCTCTTCTTACGCAGAACGCCAAGATAAAAGTTATAATCCATCGTCCCACGGGACATTACATAAAACCAAGGAAGAAGAGCATACATGGAAAAAGAAGTATTCGAACCCGACGGTCTTCTTTTTCAATCCCTTATGTACCAGTCCCTGTTTCTTTTCATTACCAATTCGATCCACACCACCATCCTTTCAACCTTTCAAATATACCACGATCAATATTTTTTTTATTTGCAGATAGGATTCCAGGCGCCGACCCAGGACTCGTTATGAGTGACGAAGGTATCCGGGTCGATTCTACGGGATTTCACGTTAGCACATAACCGCCGCCTATACCATTATACATCAGGTGTTAAGGGGGTAGGGGAAGAGAGCAAAGAAAAGCCCAGAAGCCAGGAAAGGTAAGGTAAGAGAACTACTAACAGGTCGTCAAAGCAAACACAGTTTGACCCGGCCGTGGCGTCGGGGCCGGGGTAGTCCACGAAGAAACCGCCGGCCCCGTTGTTAGCGCAGTAGTGCTGGCACTTGAACTGGGCGTAGGCGAAGCCGGTTTCTATGGGCTCGGGGACGCCGAAGGACTATGTTTTTTTGTTGTTAGTTATCGGGCGAGTAGGCGACCGGAGGCTTGATATGAGCATCATGCTACTAGGTTTATAAGGCAGTATAGTAACGGTGGTGATTATATAGGGGGGGAAGCTTGTATAGGATGAATATGATAAGGAGATCGTGAATAGAGAGAGGCAAAAGAGGAAATATGGAGGGGGAAAGCTCACATATGTGGCTGCGACATGGCTGCTCGCCCACGCGGGCTCGGGCTTGTACCCTTCCTCAAAGGCGATGGTCGGCTTAGCCGGGGCGTAGTCAATAGTGTAGCCGGCGGTCACGGTGGGCGTCCCGGTGGTGCAAGGGCTGGCGGCCAGGCCGAGGGTGGAGAGGGCAGCGAGGATGAGGGCACGGGAGAGCATTGCGGGTGAACCAGATAGATTTATGGGAATATACGTTTGGGGTCAAGATAGCTCCTAGAATGCTAAGGTGAAAGGTGGATGGGAATAAGTGCTTGGCTGGCTGGGCTTAGATAGAGTGATTATACTCCGGGGTATATGGTCTGGCAATGACGTCGCAATGGAATATTCTTTTTCTTATAAAAATAAAGAAACAAGAGCTGTTTCTTTGTTACATATAAAGTATTGTATGAGGTATCATATATGCATGCAAGCGAAGGAGAGGACGGGTTTCGAGAGGGAAGCAGGAAGATCGGCTGGGTGCGTACATATATATAACTTATACTCACCTAATACTTATATTTACTCACTTACATATATACTTCCCTGTCTGTGTCTATTATAGATGATTCACACACACCTCTTTTCTAGAAAGAAACAGCCCTACCTAGTTAAGCTAATTGGGAAAGAAAGGGAGAAGCCGTAGTAAGCCAAGACTTAGCCGACCATATATAGACAGTGGATCTACAAATACCGAAAGGCAAACAAACCACAGTATGTACTACGTTAGTGTAATAGGAAGCTAGGTAAAGATATATTAACGGGCTCCGGGCTAGACCAGACCGGGATATTGTGTTATAAGCGAAAAAAGGCTTGTTTCGATTCCTTCGCTCAGCTTAACGTCACCTACCTAATTTGTGTATATGTAACAGCCTCCCTTCATGTGTGCAAATGCAGGAACGGGCAGATATACCTCTTGGTCTCACTACATACATAACATACATACATGCAGAACCCTGTGGAGGGGTTGATGAACAAGGGTAAGATTTAAGTTGGTGAATGGGTAACGGCAGCACCGCAAGATAGAGAAGGCAAAAAAAAAAAAGAAAAAAAGAAACAAAACAGCCTCAAGTACCGACTGTACTACTTAACAACGTATCTCAACTCCAGTAAAGGCTCATGCTTCAAGTTGTTACACTGACACAACGGAGTCTTGCAAGTTATGTGTCATCTTCTCAAGTTGTATGTACTTTTTGAATGTATATTATTATGTATGATTATCACGGTCAACTCAAGCAATCATCATCAACATGTATCTACTCCTGACCTTCAGGTGTTCATCTGGCCTTTTTGGTATATTTCCTTTTTCAAAACAACTAACACATTTCGGGTAACATGGAGTATCTAAATTAAGGTTCTCTCACCTCATATATATAATACATACTACCTTTCAACTTTCTATATTCTTCTCTCTTACTTCACTTAAGCATGATCCTTACTCGTGTCTGGTACACCCTAACTCCCTTGATCCATTATTGATGACATGGGCAAGGAAACCTATCATATAATTTCTCTGAAGCAAATGAAGGAATAAAATAAGCAAGAAAAAAGCAATTATTGATTACATCTTGAAACAAATAATTTGAAGTGTTTGCTACTCATAGTAGCAAGGATCGGATACAAGTGGGAAGAAGAGCAAAAATAGAAATAAGAGAAGATCTTAAAGATTCCCCCCCAATGCCGCTGTAAAAGTTATCTCATCCTGGGAAGAGAGGAGAATCGGAGAACCTGTACTCTCCCCCACCGTTTCATTTACATATTCAATCACCCGTTTTCTTTTTAATTTATCCAGTCGCCCACTCCCGCATCTCTCGAGTTTTATCAAAGGTATCCATCGCCTCCCTCGTCAACATCTTGTCATGTTTATATAAGTTGACCATTGGACCCCCTTTTCCTTTTCTCTTACCTTCCTCCCTACCTAACTTATATAAATTGTCCACCCATCTTCACTGACAAACAATCTTTCGTTCGTTACTGTAGGTAGGGATTATCACGAGCGAATCAGATCGCCGGCTACAAGAAGATTGTTTGATTAAAACCCCCTCCCCCTCCCCCCTTCTCCCGATATTTACATCCATCCAGCTACCCCCAGTTACTACCATTCTATACTAATCCATATTAAATCCATACTACTCTACAAAGACACACTATACCAAAGACACTGTGTATAGGCAAAATCCCCCCAGGCAACTTTCGTCTAGAACGCGGATCGAATTGTTGAGATGGGATCGTTCGCGTCGCTGTAGACCGACCGGCCAACCAGTCCACATCCCTCCCGATTCGGAAGTAGATGCGCCGGCACCTCGACGTCGTAGTGCAGCAGCCAGCATCTGAAGTCGCAACTCCCATCCTCTCTTCCTTGTTAGCATATCATTTCTATTTCGAGACTATCTGTCAACGGTGTTCTCTTTTTCTCTTCCTTTCTTTCTTTCTATTTGGTGGAAGAGTTGGGAGGGCAAGCTCTGGATAGAATCACACACACAGAGCAGAAAATGACAACGTACCCTTGGATTGAAGTCTAGACAGGTCTTGAGATCTATTGCTCCCCTCCCATTCATTCCCCGGCTTGCTGCTCTATAGAAGAAATATCATGTGAAAAGGTAGGTAGGACGCTAGATCCCCAACAGATTTGACCCGGGATGGAGATTTCTTTTCCCAGGAGATGTAAAACAAGCCGCCGGTCAGTAATCCAGTCAGTTGTCTACCCACAATATACACGCATATCCAGAGAGAAAGAGAATGTCTCGGGGAAGCTCTTTAGCTACCTAGGTTATATCAACTCGTCGTCCTCACCTGTCTACCTACTTAGCCGGACGAACCGCATGGTCCGGAGGGCAGTCCGGATGAATACTCCCCAGCAGATCTATCGATCTGATCCAGCACCCTACACAGACACCTCCCTCGACACACATCACGCCACATTTCAAATAACTACCTCCCAGAAAGAGAGGCAGAGACAGATACGCAGATAACCTATACACACTCGCCACACCTCTCTACCTCTCTATATGCCCAGTTATCGACTCTAACCCCCATTCCCTACCAGCACAAGCGCATCCGTCGCATATCTCAAAGTCCGCAAGAGCAAAGCAAGCAGTTCATAACAATCCCCCATACAATCCCCCCATACATCCCAATCCCACTCCCACAAGTAAAAAAGCGTGTCCCTAACCAACCTCCCAGACCTCCCATTCATTCCATTCCATACCATATATCCCATATACCCCCCTCCCTCCTCCCCTCCCTGCCCCGAGCTAAGTAGGTGACGTTTTTACAACGATCCCACAGCAGGAGGCCTATAACCCATCCAAACTTAGCTATACCGTTAAACCCCCTAGCCCCCTAACCTATCTCCCAGCTCCTCCCCACCCCCCAACTCCGAGGTAAGTCGGCCTACCCCGGGTAGATACTTATATCCCAGCCGTCACTGCGTACCTAGTTGCAGATCCACAAAGCCGTCCGTACAACACCTACCGTAGATAAACCACCTACCGTAGGCAGCTAACCGAGGCAATGCCTATCCCGGCATCTCTGCGCACGCTTCGCGTGGAACTCGTCCCGCTTAGAATGCGCAGTTCCCCAATCCGAATCCAGCTCTAGCTTGATACGATATAATATCTGCCCTACCCGCTACGCCTCTCTTCGCCCATCCCGCCTACCTCACAGCCCGATTCATTCTATTTTATTCCATTTTTGTTTTCCATTCAATCGAATCTTTTTCAATCAAGACAACCGCCACGCGACGTGAATTATTCAATCAATTCTACCTACCCTACCCTACCCTAAGCCAACCCAACCCAACCAAGTGATCCCTACAATTACACCTCCCCCCCTAATCCCCCTCTCCCATCTCATCTGGTATTATTCCTTTTCCTTCCCTCCCCCTCCTTTCTTCCCTCTTCACTTTCCACTTCGCCCATGCCATGCTATACCATTCTAAGCCCTAAACGCCTTACCCGCCTCGCACAGTCCCGAAGTCAATTTCGTGAGCGCGACCCACGTAGGCGCGAACTTGATGCCCTCGTCGAACGCGGGGATGGCGCCCTGCTGGTTAACATCGTCCCAGGAGCACAGCACGCGGCCTTGGATCCCCTCTCCCTCTTGATCCCCCTGCTCCTCCCACTTCACGTCCACGACCCACGGCGTCTCCCAGTCGCGGCGGTACAGCTTGATTTTGCTCAGCCCGCCGTCCGGCGCGCTGCCGAAGCGTTCGTCCGGCTCGTTGGCCCCGAGCACGTGGAACGAGGTTATCGGCTTCTCGAACGCGATCGCGCAGGATCTCGTTTCCCTGCCGTCGATCTCGAAGCGCGCCGCGTTCTTGCCGTCGGCGCGCGTGATGTTGTAGTGCAGCCATTGATCTAGTCCCTCGCGCGGGGGAAGCCCCGTGTCGACAACGTTAGGTAGGATATCCGAACCATCGTAAGAACAAGTAGCAAGTCCGGAACGTAGGCTTCCCGCGTCACAATTCAATTTCTTGCCCATGGCCGACGGCAGCTCAGCAACGGCCTTCTCGACATATTCTCGGATTCCGGCATAATGGACCGTGGAGTCGCCTGTATCCAGGTCGACAGTCTGCTGGAAATAGATCTTATACCGGTTGTCTTGTGAGAACGGGAAAGCCGCAAGGTTGTATATTAGAGTTGCAATGAATACCATAATCAGGAATAAAGGAATATGATGTGTCACTCGGTGCATGAAGGGGGTAATCGGGAGCACCAGGAATATACTGAAGAATGCCATGAGAAGGTACGGTGTCAGTAGGCTGGAACCGTCAGCTCCAGTCTGCGCGACAGCAGAGACCAATACAAGCCCGTTCTGAGCGATGAGGATGGTCAAGAACGGTACAAGGATAAGTAACTGAAAAATCCACGCCCAGCTCGGAAGACTGCTTGACCAAGGCTGTTCAAATTCATACTGATTGTCCTTGTCACTCCCATTCGACCGTGCCTTGTTTACGAGCGCTGAAATAGAGCGTCGATAGGTTGTGGCAAAAGTAGTTTTGCGCGTGCCGCTAGGGCTAGCGCCGACCAAAGGAGTCCGTTCGGTGGCAGGGGAGTGTTGTTCATCTTCATTGCTACTCTCATCTCCACTCAATTCCTCACGACTCGGGGATATGAGATTGTCAGCATGCGGAACAGCGTCGAAGTGATCTCTGATATCGTGTTCTTCATGGACCCGCTGTGCATATGAAAACTTCGTTGGCAAGGCAAACAGTTCACAGAGGCTAATAGTCAAAGCGAGGAAGGTTGCTGCTTGGAAAAAGACGAATATGTATCCGCCTCCAATCCGGTAGCGGTCTTCGAAGACAGTGTTGGCGACTAGCATGGCCCATCCAATGATGAACAACCACATAAGGGTGTACCCTCGATGAAGTGCACTGGGCCTTGCAAAATTCGCACTGCCCATTATAGTCCAAAAGACGAAATAGAAGAGAGATATCATCATTGCCCATCTAGTTTTCCCGTTAGATCCTAGATCGAGATTCAAACAACAAAGATGACTTACACCGTATACTCGCTGCTATAAACGATGAGGGGGTTAATCTTGGTGATCAAATAGGCGGAGCCGACCACTAGCCCCCCCGCTACGAGGAAAGCGAAGGGGAATCTGATGATCCCTTTGCGACCACCAAGCAGGACAGGGTTGAAGACGGCCCCCTCATAAGCAGACGTTCTCACGGAAAAGAAGTAGTACTTGTCCTGTTTACTGAGTAGGTATGTGAGGGCGAGGAGGATTAGTGGCGTGGCAATTAGGAGGGTCAGGGACCATGCAAATAGAGACCTCAATTCGAACAAGGCGAACGACTTTCCGAAAAGGTCGAACCAAACAGCATCGCTGCCCTTACCGTTGAACACCTTTTTGCGGTTGCCATCACTTGGCTCACCGATGAAGGTACGACCTGTATCTCCTGAGAGCTTTGTCACGGTGTGGAGAGAATTGCTCAACATATGCCAAAGACTAGCCCTGGAAGCATGGGTGACATCATCCTGGTTCGTGTGATAACGCGCTCGAGGACGGTAGAAAGCCATGTCAAGACCTCTTATACCGAAGATTCCATTGAACACTATGTAGTCCGTATTGCTCCTGATAGCACCCATACCGAAGGCATCTGAGGTGATGACAGTCCCAAATGGATCCGGGCTTCCTTGGTAAGCCCTTGTGACCTCGGTATCTGAAGTACGAAACACGAAGGCACGACCGCCAGCGCCGGCGCCTTCGAGGTTCAGAAAGGTATGACAGAATGGCATAAAGGGGCTATATCCGAAAGCTTGAGCTCCCCATAGAAAATCTTCCTCGTTGTTGTTGAACAAAGCAACAATGCCTCGCTTCGGCTGGTTCTCGGGGCGCGAGAAGTAGTCAACCAACGCCATGAGGGTGATGCATCCCATTCCATCGTCGGTTGCTCCATAGCCAGTGGAAACCCTGGATCACAATTATTAGCAAACCTGGAACCAAACCTCGCATATACAGATCACCCGAGTGTGGCATACGAGTCGTAATGAGCATTGAGCAAGACGCCGCCCTTTCCGATGACCTTGTCAGCACCGCGTCTACCATCCTCCCACCATTTTCCAGGCGGGTCATCCTGGCCACGGATATAGACCATTATGTTGGTGCCCTCAAAGTACGTGCCAGTTGTTGAGGCTCCCCAGACGGTATCAAAAGCCGTAATATTGGAGACCATATCTTCAATAACGACCACATTGCTATCATCGGCCTGGTTCCCTCTCTTAATCTCCCCCAGCTCGTGTAGAAGCCAATCGTGCACGTCGTCATTCTCACGGCTGTTGAATGGATGGTAGTAGCGCGACAGCTTAGTTAGGTCAACCCATGATTTGGTCAGGTTCAGGCCAGAGTATAAAGTCGGTTTACTAGGCGGAGAGGGTACGGTTTCGTGTATGATGAGAAGCGGAATCAGAATGGCGAGATATATTATAGTGGTCCAGAAGGTGACCGCGAACGGCTTGAAGGCGACAGGGTTCGGTATGGCCATGGTTGTCGGTTACCAGGTAGGGATGTATATATATATAACCTATATATATGTGCAGCTGCTATTTTGCAATCGGCCTACCGGGAAGAGGCCAGCATGCAGCAAACTGCAGAAGCGTAGCACTGTAGATTAGGAAGAAAGCCAGTGAAGGGACTCGGAAGAGATCTAGGTGGGGAAACGGAACGCCCAGGGGGGGAGATAGAAGAACAATCGAACAATAGGACATGTAATACTACACGATAGCGACACCAATGCAAGGAAAACAAATACGTAGGGGGATGAACTTGATGATTATTCTCGGACGTTGAACTAGAAGGAGAGTTTGGCTTGGGCCATATTGAAACCGCGGCCAGCGAATTGCCTTGAAAGACCAGTGTTGAATAGGTACAGGAGGCTTTTCGATGTCTACACTAGACTACAGCTGAAATATAGAAGGGGGAAAAAAAGGATGGAATGGTCCAAGTTGAAGAAGCAGCCTGTAACCTTGGAGATGACCTGCGTTATTACACTAGAAGCACGCCAATGCGGGGCCCTGGCCCGAGCTCCTTGCCTTAGCTCCCTTATCCATCCCCTACTTAAGCATGTATATAGGTACCCTTAAGACGCTACAATTAAGTCATAGTCTTGTTACCTCCTACATGTTAAACCAAACATAGGAGGTATCTAGCCATGTCCCTTCCCTGTGTACTGTTTATAGGAGAATATTACTGCATGCATACTTCTTGCATACATAACAGTCTAGTAGCTATTAATAGGAAATACGTGTAATATCTCACAAGGTTTCAAACCAAATATATAAGACATATATACGGTAGCAGCATCATCAACTATCATTTTCTGTTTTTATCACTGTTTACAGATTAGTCCTATTCATACATATTCAGACCACCACATAGGGTGACTATCTTATTTGTGTGTTCTTTTTTTGCTAAAAAGGAAAGAAAACCGCAGTCTGATATTATTCCATACGTGAGGATACCGATTGAACGAGCCTGCCGATGTTAAAGCAACGCATACATGTGCAGTTAGTGAATCCTATCAGGACGATGACCTCAAGTAGTAATTCTTTTTTAACAAGGATTAGTAACGAAATTTGTTAGTAAATAGCAGGCTAGTCGGTCCTCTAGCCAACACATTCTAAGCACCAGGAGGGGGAGGAGGCTGATCACTCGGAGGGGGTGGAGGTGCATCGCCAGCAGGCGGCGGAGGTGGTGCCGCACCACCGGCGTACTGTTGAATCAAGGCATTAAGGTTACCAGGCAGTCCGGGAGGTGCACCGAGAGAATTTCCAGGGAGACCAGGCGGGGGGCCCATGCCGGGAGCCGCACCGTAGGCCCCAGAATAGCCGGGGTAGCTCGGATAGCCGGATTGAGCTGCAGGTGCTTGGTGCCAAGGAGCAGCACCAGGAGCAGAGGCACCACCAGCACCACTACCGCCGGCGGCACCATTGTTATAGTCTCGACCGCCGTAGTAGTCTGAACCTCCACGGTTATCGCCGCCTCGGTTACGCTCACGCCACGGGGCAGAACCACCACCGCCGCCGCCATCACCGCCATTACCGCCGCCTTCATTGCCATGGTCGTTGTTGCGAGAGCGCCACGGAGCGGCAGCGCCAGTCGGTCCTCGTTGCCAGGGCTTAGCGTCACTGCCTCCCCCATTGTTGTAAGAGCCAGGACCGGCCTCAATCCGAGCTGGCGGTCCGCTAGATCCGCCACCAAGTTCTTGCATGAATTGCTGAGAGACGTTAGCATCAAGCAGACCCTTTGCATAGCACCGCAGGATCCGTAGAAAGAAATCCTTACCTCATATTCACGGTCGACGGCGTCTCCTCCGCCGATGCGGCCCGCTGCGCGAGGTCCGTCATTGCGCCAGCTAGCGCCTTTCTGTCTATCCGGACAATCACGAGCCATGTGGCCAGCGTTGCCACAGACACGACAGATGATATTGGCAGTAAAGTTCTGTTTCTCGGGACAATCATACTTGCGGTGGCCGATTTGACCACAGTTCTGGCAAGCCTGATTCTCATCATCACGCAGCGTACCGTTGAGAGCAGCCAGCTCACGAAGCTGGTTTCTCTTGAGCTCATTCTGACCCTCAGGGATAGAGGCGGCCTGGACTAGCATTAGTGCATATTCGGTAACAAAACCCCAGCGGGAAGCTTACGGTTTCAATGACGTTGTGGATCAGCTTCTTGGCCTTGTTGACTTTCTCCTCGGTATCTGCCATGATCAAGCAATGGAGGTCCTCCTCCTGGTTACTGGCATGTGCGGCATCAGACCGACCCTTGCCTTCCTTGACGGAACCTTTTCCGCGGATGGCAATCTTGGCACCGGATTCTGTCTCCATCTTCTTCAATGTGTTGCCACGAGGGCCGATAAGTAGACCAACTTTAGGAAGAAGAAGCTAGGTGTTAGTACATGTAGGAATAAGGTTAGAGCACGTGTATAGGATTAGATGTAGCCAGGATTTAAATATCATCCACCGAGATACGATGGCGCTGCTAGCAAAATCCTGAACGAGAGGGGGCAGAAGTATAGTTAGAAAGGTTAGAGGGTTAGCAATCTCACTGAAGTTAATCTCCGGGTAATCGTTGACCGGCACGTAGACCTTTTCTTGGGTCTTGGTAGGCCGGCGGTAATCCTGCGGTGGGTGGTAGTTAGGAATCGTCTTCATAGCCTTCTCAATCAACTTGTGTCTCTCGTCTTCGAGACGCTTCCGGTAGCGGTATTCTCTGGTGTTGACACGGCGACCGTGGTTATCGTACTGCGGCGGCGGCGAAGGGGATCTAGGAATATACAGGTTAGCTTCATGTGCTTGGCGGTCTCGGGGGAAACCGTTCATAGAGTAAGGATGTAAATATAGAGCATACCTATCGCCATCAGCAGGAACGACATCATCAATCCTCAGCTTCTGGCTGATCTCCTCGATACGCAGATGTAAAGTGTAAGCCTCGAGTTGCTCGCTGGTCATGTTGGCAACGATAGCTGTCGGAAGACCCATAAGCCCGGCAGCTTTGTTTTCCGAAGCATCACCCCATCGGTTCCGCTTCTTTCGTCGTCGAGGGCCATCGGCATCGGTTCCTACAATGGTTACAAGTTCGGTTAGTCTGCCATTTATCCGAATCCCGATAGAATATGAATGATGCAAATGGATACTAAATTAGAAAAGGAAGAGAGAGAGAGGAACGTACTGGGTTCGGGGCTGCGACCGCGCTTCAAATCGCGATCGCCGTTAGAATAGTCATCAATGCTGCCTTCATTCTTAACATCTTCTTCGTCCTCGCCACCAAAGCGTCTACTCTTCCCCAGAGGGATGTTGTTGGATCCGGTAATGCCCTGGTTTCTCCACGACATAATGAAGGCAACGGCGACAAGAGATGTGGAGATGTATAAGAGGGACTAGAAATGCGACGCGACGAGTTGGTAGTTGATGGAGTTGAACTGGGCAGAATTTAAAGGGTTTCAAAAGCGGCGAACTTTTTTCTGTCTTAAGACTAGAGAAGTGGAGCTTGGGCCTCAATTTGGTGGGAAGACCACGTGATTGCACTGCAGGTTAAATAAATAAACAACTTTAATCCATCATTTTATCACTAATAATGCATATAGGAGGAATATTGGGTTGACAAGTACTTTAGGTTTACAAGGCAACGCTGCAGGCGCTGCAGGTCAGGTATTAATTGGGAAAGAAAGGTCGTTAAAGTTTCCCCTTCCCTTTTTTTAAGAGAGCTTTACTTACCTTAGTACCATGCTACTACTGCTTCCTCGAAATAGGGGAAAGGGGGAGTACAAAGCGTCTCTAACCTTAGGTACCTAACTAGGTTAGTATATATATCCATGTCCATAGCCTATATCAAGATCACTAACAAGAACATTTGAAGTCATTATTCTCCCTTGAAACTCGTAGCTTAGCAAGCGAAAAATATCTCTTACATTAAATCTGGTACATATGCAACTCGAAACAATGCACCCATTACCACTACCTAGCTATTTACTTAATTATTAGGCTTTATGGTTAGGTATATCACCATAACGTTGACTAGAAGGGCTCAAATACTAATATGAATACCATCACGAGTTATTCTTTAACACTTTGGATAGAAAGTTTATTGCCAAGCTTATGTGATAACCATAAACCATACATACTACCTATTTGAGTTCATCCTAATACTAAGCTTCAACCAGGTGTACCTGAACCTACACTGGCATACCAACTAGTAAGAACCCAATCAGTTCTTACAACCGATCAATCATTTTTTGGTATCCTCCTTCATTCCTTGCAGAATCCAGCCCCGATTAGCTGCAGCCTTCTTCTCGAAGTCCTCCTCCGTCATCTTCAGCTGATCCTCATAGCCATGCTTAGAAGGCACATGGCGTCCCTTCTCAACTCCTGGGCGTTTGAGCATCCTCTGTACCCACTCAGCTAGGGTCGGGAATTCGTTGATATCGACACCAGAACCCTCTGTGATAACCGGTCAGTCATTTGCAGGCGTCACATCAAGGAGAACACGATGACTTACTAGCGACAACGATCCATCCCCAGCAGGAGATGTCGGCGATGGTGCATCGATCACCGACAATGTAGCCCGAAGTAGAGTTCTGAAGGTGAGTGTCCAAGGTCTTGTACAGACGACGGGTCTCGTTCTTGTAGCGATCAATGCCATACGGGATCTTCTCAGGTGCGTATCCTAGAGAGATTCAGCATTAAAAAAATAATCACCAACCAGTATAGACAGCTACCACATAACACTTACGGTTAAAATGGTTCAGTTGTCTATCAAATGTTAGTCTATCTCTCCGGTACAATTTCAGGAGCCTACATAGTACATACCCTTGCATCGGACCCAAGCCGCCCATTTGCCACATAAGCTACTTTACATGAGCGCAAGACTCAAGAGTTTATAGTATATCAGACGGAGTGCTTACCCAGCTGTTGACCTCGTAGTACTCTCTGCTGCCGAAGGGGTAGGACACTTTGTGGTCCTTGTCGTAGCGGTCAACTAGATACTGCAGTATGGCACCACTTTCAAAGATGCGAATGGGCTTGCCATCGGTGAAGGTGTCTGTCAGGGCAGGAATACGGCCATTTGGGTTGATCTCCAAGAACCACGGTTCCTATTGTCGTAGTTCAGTACAGATGCCTCTTGGTCAATCGCTAGATCAACCTCGGCTAGTTACCTTCTGGGTATTCTTGCTGAATTCAATCGTAGTGGTCTTCGAAAACGTTAGTGACTACAACATGCCTCATCGAAAGGGGGGGAGGACCAAACAAACCTTGTACTTTAGTCCTAATTCCTCGAGCAGAATAGACACCTTGATACCATTCGGGGTCTGGGCAGTGTACAAGTGGATGTCGGATTGTTCGGCCATTTTGAGTGATAATTGTTTTGCAAGTTTTGCGATTCTCTGTGTCATACCAGGTAGGAAGCAGTATTACTCGGCAGAGAACTATGAGACGAAAGCTACCTCCTCTCCAAATATATAGAAAATACTGAGTAGCACGCCGACCTAAAGAGGTTCTAATGATTATAAATCAGCTAGACCCACGCAAAGCGGGTAAAACCGATCGATCTTTGGCCCGACAAATTGTAAGCCACTTACAATTCATTATATGCCTACAATATCAGGGGGTAGCTATACACACCAATATATCGAATTTGTCTTAACAATCAAACACGTAACCTGTATAATTATGTATGCTTTGGACCCCGAAGTAACAAATGTACACGGTATATTTCTATTATCCAAGATAAACAACGATTCGATCCAAATTGGTGGTTTACTATTCAACACTAGTAACTGCGCCTTGATGCTTTAGTGTTCTAAAATCGCCTGCGTCTTATTTAAGTAACTCCGCACTTCACTGTAGTATAATAGATGTAACCTTAGGTAAGATCATATGTTCACATACTAACCATGACGACATAATGTGTGAACGAATAACATCCCAGGCGTAAGTAACCTAACCAAGTAGACACTCTGCCTCGTACTCCTACCTCCTATTTCGTGAGAGACGGGAATGTGTTATGCTCCACAGATTCAGGCGGGAAGAAGTCAACATCGGAATATAATATCTCCTAGGTGTAAATCGGAACTTGGGTACGAGATAGGTACGAATCTATCCAAAACGTCCAAGGTATCTTATAAGAGGGTCTGGGGGTAGCTTTCCATACGTTATTACTAAAGCTGTATGTGAAACTAGTAACCCGTAAGCATATAGTAGATGCAATCAGCAGTTTTCCAACTTACACATCCTATCACAAATCCGGTTCAATCCATCATCGGGCTTACAAATAGCTAAATCGTCTGTGCGGCCGGGATGACCTCCACAGGTAGAAAAAGGATGTTTTAGATGTAAAGATGATGGTTGTGCTAGGTATCTGGACTGTGTGTGAATCCCCATTTATATCCTTAGGGTACTTGTAACACCTTCCTTCCACTGACCCCCTAGCTACAGGTAAGCAATCTAGGTCAGGATGGATACTAGTTATGTATGTAGTGCCGTCCGGGGTCTCGGTAGCGGGCCGTACCCCAACTCCACTTTACAACGACAAACCATGTTGATATGCTACGTCTAGATTCCGTGAGGTTTACCCACAGATGAACTTCACATAAAAAGGGAGGGGGCCGAAGAAGACATTATCACACCACACCAGGAAATTTGCCGATAAGATATATATTGTTGCTACGAGGTACATCTATAACTAGCTGCTGTCGATAGAACATAAGAAATAAAACAGACAAATAAACCTCCAGTCCTGGTAGATTCAGACAAGGTGCGCAGCCAGCTAGACAAATAACCATTACCTCACAATAAGTAGCAACAAATCATCGCGTACAGAGTCCCCACGTACAGAACAACAACATGAGCACGCACATGACTCCCTCACATTCCCAGCCGCCCTCTACTCCGGCCCACACGGATCCTCCCCATAAACCACGGTGACCTCATCGGGGTACTCCCTCTCAAGCTTCAGCTTCGCCGCCGCAGCCTGGCACCTCCAGCTGCCGAACGCATACCTCACGACGGCGCGACCGGGCACGAAGCCGGCACCCGGCCGCTCCTCCACCTCATCCACATCCCACCAGAAGTGGCGGCGCCAGAAGTCCTCGAGCGCGGCGCGGTTCACGATGTGGCGCGGGCCGCGGATGACCAGCACGCGCGAGCGGCCGGCGGGCGCCTCGCCCGGCACGCGGTAGCGGTTCCAGGTCACGCGGGGCTTCCTGCCGCGGACCCAGAAGCGGCCGGCGGCGGCGGCGGCGACGACGGCCTCGGCGGCGCGGCGCGTGAAGAAGATGATCTTGGCGGCGACGTGGGGGTCCGCTTCGGTGGCGGGGTTGATGTGCAGTTGCTTGATGGGGCCGGCGCCGCGGATCTGCTTCAGGAGGTCGTGGTGGGTGACGTCGGGGGGGAGGGAGTCGATCCAGAGCGCGGTGTTCTCGTCCTCCGGGATGTCCTTGGGCCAGTTCTCGAGGATCCGGGGGTTGCCGTGGTACTTGGGGTATATAGGATGCTCGTACTGGCGCTTGACCTTAGAGAGGTCGCTTGGGACCACGTCGCCGGAGCCTGTAGATTGAGAAGTTGTAGACTTGCAGGCTACGGATTTGCTGCAAGCCATTGGTGGTTGACTTACAGGTGCCCGGGCGACGACAGCTGTGCTACCGGGGCCTCCGAGAACCGGAGCTCCGGTGAAGGGACCCTGTCTACGGCCCTGGACGGCTCCACCTCGAGCAGCTGGGGGTCGGTAAGCCGGCACTCGAGGAGCCGGAGTCTGGGGTGCCGGGGTTCGCGGGACCGGAGTCCGAGGCGCTGGAATCTGTGGTGCTGGGGCTTCGGGAGCCGGAGCCTGAGGAGCTCGAGGAGCCTGAGCAGCTTGAGGAGCCTGGGCAGCTTGAGGAGTTTGGGTAGCGCGGGGAACCTCGGGAGCTGCACTTGTCGGACTTGTCGGGGCTTGAACATTAGGAGTAAGGTAGGTAGTAGAATTCTGGTCAAGAATCGCCGTGAATGGACCCGTTACTATCTCCGTGAATTGTCCCGGGAAAATAAAAGCCATATATAAGCCCAGCTAGAAGGACAATTAGTAATATTCCGTGTTTACGAATAAGAGATATGCTGTAACTAACATGGGCAATGTGAAGGCATGGCCTATTGCCAAACTGCTGAAATGTAGCAGCAGCCTGCTCAGGCCGAGGAAATACAGTAAATATATCGACTAGGTAGACTGGGCCCAGATTGGCCTCGGTAAGACGATGGTACATCTCGGTAGCCAGAGCAAGACGGGTATCAGGATCTTGTCCAGGGGCAAGAGGGATACCATTTGGCTCCTCAGCTAGGGGGACCATCATCATGGTCACCTCGCCATGGAACAGAGACAGCCAATTGATAGCATGTCTGTGCCAGGAGAACGTGACTACAGGTTGTGAAGCCATGTTGAACTAGAGATAATCATTGGATCATATAATTAGCATAGTGATTGAAGAGAATAGTGACTACCTAAGTATCCCAAAACAAATTTCGGATAAGGCACAAGGGTGGCAATGACTTACGCAAATGTTAGACCTGTGATGCTGATATGAATCTTTGTTGCTTTGGCGTGGTGAGGAACGATAAGAGCGTTGTTAACCTCTAGTGGTGGAAAGCTATGGTTAGATAGGTTGTTGCTGTTGCAGGTGGAAAAGTGTGTACAGAATCTGAGAGTCTACACTGAAGAGTTAAATAGTTTTTTTTCTTTTGCCTTTTTTTCCAATGTAGGAGAAATTTCTATTGTGCGAGTGGGGAAGATGTCCTGTTTCTAGGGGTGATTAGGTATACGACATATGTATACACAGTGGGAGAGGAGGGAAGATACCAACTGCCACACTCATTGAATGACCAACAAGCCCTATAGCAGTCATTCACCCTCTCTGAAAACTTAGTTATGGGTCATATTTCCACTGTTGCCCCCGTGGAGCTGCCATGTAGTGCTATTTGGTATCTCCTATATGCTATCATTCCATGGAATGACTCTGGCATTGAGTGAAAATTTGATATCGTGATATTGACCTTAACAATGGTGCTTAGGCCACACCTTAGCACACCTTATCTTCAGTATATTTGGGATTTACCCCTATAAAATTCTCCATCACTCTACCATATTACTCATGTAGTGAGTGCCCAATCTACGATGACAAAATGTGCAAGCCTGCATGCAAATTTGTTTGTTCGCGCTGCTTATCGTGTAACCAGATATCTCCCCTGGCAACAAGTCAACAAGTACTTATCGTAGTTGTTGTCAACGCAGCAGCCTCTAAGTTCTGTGGGAAAAGAAGTCAACTCCCCTCTCCTGCCTTCCTAGTTCATCTTTTCTCCCCTTATCTGCACATAATTCTTTTTCATTTTATTTTGTTTCCTTTCCCATCGTTTGTCTACTACCATACTAACCTCCTCCTCTTTTCTATTATTCTACTAACCCTACCTATCACTAAGCTTATCATCTTCATTGTCGTCCCTCTCGTCGCTATAAGGCCAGCCGCAATGGCGGACCCAAATGCGAGAAGGTTCTCATACACCTTCACTGATCCCTCTAAGGAGGACCTTGTGCTGGAGGCTAGCGAGCCTGAAGAATCCCATGAAACGACGGGACAGGCCTCCCCTCCCAATGTTTCCAAGTTCTGGAAGCCCGAAGATGATCCTTTTCGTCTCTGGATCAGTACAATTCCTAGTCCCATCAAGCGTAAAAGATCATTTACTCCAGCTCGTATCCAGACACCAAAGCCTGATCTGGTGCGTATTTGCCTAATCAGCATTCATATTTGAGATATACACATTCGTGTCGCCTGCCTCTACCTACTTACTTATGCAGCATCGTTATATTTTCCATCATCACTTTTATTTCAATGTCTAACATTGTTGTCAACCTAGGTACAATATTACTCAGACGACGACTTGGACGAAGAAGGACCCGATAGAGATGCCCATCGCGACAAGCGCACTCGGATCAGCTCAGTATTATCCCGTCATGATAGCCAGACTTCGCAGGGCTCACGGATCCGCTCGTCCGGTCGTGAAATTGTACGCCGTGTATCGAATGCTTGTCGACGTGCTGTGAGCTCGGGTTCAATCCGCTCCAAGTCCAACCGGTACTCCACCGGTAGTCTCTCACGTCGAGAATCAACTCAGCTGCCTATCACCCCCACCTCCATCCCGGACCGACCTAGGATGAGAATCATTCTTGTCGGTGACTCGGAATGTGGCAAGTCAAGCTTGCTTCTGTATGTTGAATCAATTTCATCTTATTCCTGTACTTTATTTTCTTCATCTAGCCAAGAGAGAGACAGTGTGACCTCTGCTAATTATATTGGTCGTATCAGTCGCTACTATCGCGATTCGTTCACCCTGGTAAGTTCCAATCCCATTCCTTTCTCTCTGGATGTTCCCTTATTCAGAACATTGGCTAACCTAATGATTATACTAGAGCTATAAGCCAACTCGATACGAGATGTTCACTAAAGTTGCCGGGATTGATGGCCAGGAGGTTGAGCTTGAGCTGTGGGACACTTGCGGCAACATCAAGTTGAACCAACTGAAACTACTCTCTTACATGGTCTGGGACGTGGTGCTCATCTGCTTTGATGTCAGCAGCTCGAAGTGCTACAAACATGCCAAGACACAGGTACGATCTAGCATCATCCAAACACCGCGCGTGCATTTATCTCCCCTCACCTTTTCCCCTTTTAGGAAGTTAGTCTACTAACAATAAAATCGTAGTGGCTTGACGAAGTCCAGAAGTATTACCCCAATGTCCCCTTTATCCTGGTCGGCTTGAAGAAAGACGAGCGTCTAGGTAAAGGACTCCGAGTACCTCCTCTAGGTCAGCTTGAAACTCGCATTCCCGCCGCCGAGGTATGTGATCCAACACTTTATCCTACAACCGTATTTTCTCCACGAACACAAATAAGGCGCTATTACTTAGAGGAGTCTGACAATTATCACGTAGGGCACTTTCGGGGCAGCCACGATGGGAGCCATCAAGTACCTGGAGTGCTCAGCCAAGACAGGCGAAGGCGTCAACCGGGTCTTCACCGAAGCCGCGCGCACTGTTCTCGACGAGCGTGCCGCAGAAGAGGAAACCAAGAAACTAGCCAAAGAGAAGGGCAAGGAGAAAGAGAGGGCGCGCGGATCGGGTAGCAACATTGCCTCAATGCTCTGCTTCCAGTAACCAACCATCGACTAAGACGATTGGAGGGCGATTCTAATGATCATGTCAAAGTAACGGAAAACTGGTGTTTGGGAGGTTGACTGGGCTGAGAGAAGCTTTTCATTGCTTTTCTATCTTTCTTTTCTTTCTACTCCTCCTCTACCCTCTCTCAGCCTTCTCTACTTATCGCATATACACGGCGATAACGTAAGGAGAATGCCGAACACATCCTCTTATGCACACAACGAGAAGTGGAGGGAAGAAGAGGAAGGAGAGCCTTGATAGTGCATCACGAGCACTCAGTGATGAAGGCGACCTTACATGACGTTTCCTGCACAAACAATCGCAGGAAGGGGGTTTCATAAGGTAGCAACATTACACGCATGTACTCTTTTCTACAACGGGGCTCAAAGAGTTGCCTCACATGGGAGATTTAGCTTATAGGTCAGTTTCTATAGAGCTGCTAGTCTTTCTAGTAATTGATGCTATAAATTAACTCAAGTCGACAAGCATTGCGTCGTTTCTGCTTGTGCGCATAATATTTTAGTAGTTGTGATAGGTCCATCGCAATATGTGATACACAATTAGAAAAATATCGTAAACCTTACACCCAAGCATCGTGAGAGGTGCGTGTGTAACAATCGTAGAAAGTCGCGGTATTCCTCTCCATAGCTCACGGGGCTAGATAGAACATGATCAATGTTTACTGGCAAAGTGTGAATAAATATTCCTACCTAGGCATATAAGTGACATATCAGATATTCAAGGTCACTAAAAAGGTAGGCACCCATATAAATATGTCGAGACAATCTTCTTCGCAACCCTGGGCAAGCCAGAGATAGCAATGAAAATCGGGGGATTCGCATCGCCTGGAGGCAGTGTAATACCAGGGACACTGTGGGAGCGGGTCATGCGCAAGCACAGAGGACAGCGCGCTCCCGGGATAAACAAAAATTAGAATAATCACGATTGAGTCCACATGGGACTCTTTCAGAGATTAAACTGAAAAGAACAGATACTACACTTGATCTAAGCCAAAAGGCAACTGTATAGTAGAGCCTGGTTAGCCATCGTGATGCGGAATGGTATGGTAGGGTGTCGGAGTGTGTACTTACAGAGAGCTGAGGAAAGAAAAAAAGAGGGAAAGGAAATTTGGAAGAGGTGCGCGGGGGGGCGCAGGTCTTAAATAGACAGATTTCCTAGGGCGGTGTGAGGGACGGGCAGAATTCAGATCGCATTATTGAATGGAGCAAACATTGTATTGTTGGTGAATGGGAAGGAACGGTATTGTTGATAAGGTAAACAATAGACTAATTGTGTTTGCGCGGGGGGCTTCCTTCCTCTGCTAGAAATCTTATTACACGGCACCTACCAATATTATCATTCATGTACTTTGGTAGATACGTAGGTACTTACTTACCCTGGTATTTATAGAATCTTGTATTTTTAAAGAATATCCTTAAAGAATGAGAGAACTTTTACTAGGCTTATACGATAAATGTACCTGGCTTTTGCTATAACATTATAATATCGCCTTTCACCTTCATAAATATCCCAACAATCTACAGCTACAAGGCTACACCATCCCCGGGATTGGTATATAAGTAACCTGAGTATGCAACCTAAGATGATATAGTTGAAATATCGCGAAAGATTGCGTTAACCCATATAAATCTTAAACTATAAGTTGTGTTCAGCATCAAATTAGCTATGATAAGAAAATGAAACATGGTTCTCGGTCTATTTCTTCTACCACACACTCTGTGCGTCTAACTGCCATTGTATGGGAACAGCAGTCATTGGAGCCTGGGATTCTGTTCTGGGATTCTGTTCTGGGTTGGTCTCTCGATCCTGGCTATACAATGACAAAAAAAATAAGAGAATTACTTACCTCCGGGCCACCCCAAGTCTGTCAATACATATGTTTATGCAACTATCCAGAAACGACGTTCTTATAGTGGAGAGAACTAACGTGGCAGAAAAAGGCGGTATCCCGATGGGGAAATACCGTTATAAGTCGTACATGCGCATGTGATAAGTTAGCGGTGATACGATCGAGAATCTTGAGACTATGCAGTGTAACCAACGGTATTGTGTTAGAATTCTTCTCCCTCCGCCGCTCCAGGAATCGGAAGAGCATACGTATAGCAGATATCAAGTTCGGAAACGAAAAATCCATTCCATGATACCTATGAGAATCCATCATCGCTATGGCACTCAACACCCTAATAATAAGTGGGGTTACCCGAGGCTTAGTCAATATACCGAGGTTCCCGTGTCATTCATAAGACAAGGGAAGATCAACCTTCCTTCCTGTGTAACCAGACAATTTAATGGAAGAACCTTATGTCCTTTGGGATTCTTGATGACTTCAATTATTGATGAATTCTAGTTTTATTGCATCCATCGAACAGTGATATTTTCTCATTCGCCCTAGATTGTAATATCCCTAATCCACCATTGAGTACTAGGTTACTTGGATATCTATTCTCCATTGTCCACATCTGCATACCTAATCTAATTACCCACTAATTCATCCATCATCTATCTATCCACCATGTCATCCTCCCCCAAAGAACTCTTCACCATCCCCATCGCGCCCCTGGAATCCCACCCAGGCGGCAACATAGTCTGCACCCAGCCCGCGCCGCAAGTGTACCTCCTAACCTTCACCTCCCCGCCAGACAACCGGCTCACGCCGTCCTTCTGCCGCGCGCTCATCGCCGCGCTCGACACCATCGAGCTCTCGCACCCCGCGGGCGTAGTCCTCACCTCCTCGGGGATAACCAAGTTCTACTCGAACGGGCTGGACCTCGCGCTGGCGGTGCGCACGCCGGGGTTCTGGGACGAGAGCCTGTACCCGCTGTTCCGGCGGCTGCTGACGTACCCGATGCCGACGGTGGCGCTGGTGGGCGGGCACGCGTTCGCGGGGGGCCTCATGCTCGCCATGCACCACGACTACCGGGTGTTCACCGACTCCGGCAAGGGCTACGCGTGCGTCAACGAGCTCGAGTTCGGGGCCCCGCTGCTGCCGCCCATGAGCTCCATTTTCCGCATCAAGCTCGCGCCGGCCGCGTACCGGGACCTGGTGCTGGAGGCGCGGCGGTTCGACGCGCGGGGCGCGCAGGCGGCCGGGATCGTGGACGCGCTGGGGGGCCTGGAGGAGGCGCTGAAGATGGTTGCTGAGAGAGGGCTCGTGAAGAAGGGGACTACGGGGGTGTATGGCGTGTTGAAGGCGGAGATGTACCGCGAGAGCGTGGCGTTGCTGGATACGAAGGAGACGGCGGAGTTGGGGGCGTGGAAGGTCGACGAAAAGAAGAGGAAGGAGGCGGCGGCGAAGAGACTGGAATTGTGGAAGGAGAGCCAGACTGGGAAGGCTAAGTTGTAAGATTGGATAGGATAGGGGGAGGGCAAAATACGTGTAGATTACTCTACCGGCATCTGTGGGACACTGGTTACGTGTGTTATGTTCTAGGTTTTGAAGACTTCGATAATTCCCTGTCTGATGCTCAGAGGAATATAGATATTACCTAGATATCTAGCCACCTCTCGATTTAGACCTATAGAACATTACGTTCATAATCAACAATATCGTATCCCTCTATGATAATATATAGGGTGGCATGGCCCGGGGTTGTTCAATATTTACGTCGTCGATATGGTCGTCTATCTTCCTTCTAGACCGAACCCCTTATGGGTCTAATTGTCCTTTACTCCATCTTATCATCATCCTTTCTATCTTAAATAATTGTTGATGGTAGTTTACTCTCCTCATAACCCTCTCACCGCGATAATGTCTCTCCCCACCGAACTGAAGACATTCTCTAGAAGTTGGGTTTAAAAGTACAAAGTATTAACTATGTACTTATTGAGCTCTATACCGCAATAACTCCTCTACTCTTCTAACGCGTACATCGTCAACTATTCACACCCAGTAGCAAGCTAGAGCAGTACGAAACTATATTTAAGGGCATCATTCTGGCCTCGGTGATAGGGGAAATCATCATGAGTGACGCCGGCCAGGCGAAATACCGGCAGTGTCGACATTAAGAGCATAATGAGGTGCATTAGTACTACTATGCAGACATACGCGGCCGAGAATGTGGCACTAGGTTGGAGGATAAAAATGAAGATGGGTTGGGTGCCTAAAGGAAGGAAGAGGTTTAACCAATCATTTTTATCTAGGTTCGGGAGTGAGCGGACTTTTCATATCTGTGAGGTCTCTCCAAGCTGTACTAGGAAGCACGACTAAATGGGTGGGATAACTGGAGTTCCCCGGACTATGTTGACAAGTTCAGGGGAACACTAAAAACAGGGATTTGGTTCTCTAGGAAATGTGTTAGTATACCTCTCGGCACTTGAAAGGAGGTAGCTAGATTAATCATCTGTTATTATACTGGACGGTTGTACGTATAATGGAAATGCACAGAGACCATATGATATAGGCCAACATATTCGAGGTCCACGTTTTACGTCAGTAGTTCATCCATGAGCCGAACGACTTTAAATAAATTGACCAGGCTTGGACAACTAGATACTGACTATTTGCGTATATATGGGTTAGGTCAGGCCAATCCTTGGTGATTTGCAGGCACTAATAACCTAAGGTGTTAGTGATTGCACTGTACATTAGGGCTGGTCTAGCGATGTCGTGACCAACCTAAGGTGAGTGAAGTGCCTCCTATCCCCTGTCTGAGCCGCTAGCTCCGCTAGGTTCCGGGAGTTCTTCAGTGTCCCGGCGCCTGGATCCAGAACTTGAGGCAAAATGTTACGATGTATGGTGATCTATATAACGCGTTGTTATTGTCCGAATCTCACCTGAGAAGCCTTGGCTAGATTTACTCTATCTTATCACTAGAGGTTACCTGTCGCTTAGAGACCAAAGTCAATCCTACTATAGGGAGATGTTGTCATAGCGTGTATATAAACAACACCCCTCACCGGTCTGATACCGACTTGTCTAGTGCACCCAGTACATAGTCACTATCTCGTAGCCAAGACGTCGCAGTGGCACGGCTCTTCTAGCAAGAAAGTTGATGAATCGCCGCTTGTGCAGTAGCTCCATGGCGCACTTACTAACTACCTACTTTCTTGTTTATTTGTTTGTTTGATATACGTGAGATGTCTACGGATATGCGGCAGTTTTAGTGCGATAGCGGCGACGCGCAAGTGTAGTTTCGCAGGTGGCATTGCGGCCATGTGAAATCTATCTAACCTACAAATGTTGAGATTCGTATAGGAAAAGTGGATATCCCATGTAAGGAGGTCGAATTGCTGAGTTGTAAATGCCATTTCATGTATAGAGTCTAGACACCGACAAGTATCCAAGATACCAAGGCGATATGCTCTTTACATACCTACGTGCATGATGAATTGGGCATTTGCGGGACGGTAGATTCGATTACCACAACAATAACAGAAACAACAACAGGCGATTGGATAATCAGGTGAGATGCACTGTACGTCTTTTAGGGATTAATTGAAGTTTGGTATATGCCCCCTTTTTGAGTCTGCCACCGCTGATTGGATAAGATGCAATATAGATTCTGTATACATACCGTACTTCGGTGAAATGCGTGTCTGGTGCCACGCGCCTCATAGATCCAGCTTGGTGGTCGCAAAGGAAAAAAAAAGGAAAAAAAGGAAGGGAATGTGCTATCAGAAATATAATGTGTGTTATAACGCTTAGATGGAAATAATGTACGGAGTAAAGAGTGAATAAGATGGCACTAGGTTAAGCCACTGGATGTGGGAAGAAGCCCGAGGAGATCACGATTGGCTACATATGCCATCGTAGTCACAAACCATCAAGGGTTAGTCTCAGAAGCGTGTTCCATGGTTGCCCCTCAAAATGCCCAAAACGTATATGGGAAAACGGCGTGTCAGGCTCGGGATCTAGTGAAGCCGCAACAACGCGATGGATGATAAGAGGCCGCTCAATCGCTGTTCGACATGGCACTAAAGCAGCAAAGTGCTTGGTTCTGCCAACTATTCATGGTGACATTGATGGTGTGTAAGATTCAAGGATGACATCAGGAAAAGCCTCCCACTGTTGAGAGGTCAGCCGACTTCCAACTTTTGCGGTAGGTGAACCAACAAAGCTGCCATTCAGTGATGACGATTGCAATGGAAACACGATTTGGATGGGGACCAGTACACAAGAAGAGGGAGAGATACCCGTCCCTTTTCTCCTTTTCTCTTTTTCAAGACTTTTCAAGACAGTTTAACATAGTAAAGCGGTGATGATGATTGTTGTTGTTGCATATGGTTGTACACGTCGTTCTACCTGTCTCGGATAGCTCATAGTCCATTAGCCCATATTAAGTGGAAGAACAATGGAAGCCACCAAGAATGGATAGTGTATACATACTATTTAAGTTAACCTACGGAATAACACACACTGCAGTTACCTAAGGAGAGGTATCAATAATGGATTCTTCTTGCAGGGATCCCAGGGCGAAGGAGGGGCACTGGCAGGACTAAGCAAAGAAAATGAAGCAGCTAATTCGTTAGGCTTGCTTTCCCAGTTTTCGCGCTGCGCTGCGCTACGGTAGTGTGGGAGGTACATTGCACTAGAGGAGTACGTACATGATGTACGGAGCACCTATTTAGAGCTGCAAGCGCTGCAAGGTTACAGGGGTTGAGCAAGCTGTGGCTGGCACAACAAGAACGATCCCGGCCACCTTCCCATGGCATTGTTTACCCCCACCTCCCTTTTGTTGCTATAGTGGTCGAGACGACGTAGCAACCAAATCAGATACAGACACACATGCAGCGAAGCCATCAGCTCTTTCCGCAGAACTTGAAGAACCAGATGGGCACTTCCATGCTGCATACACGGACCCAAACTTTGCTTTCCTTCCCACATTAACTTCTGATCCAAACCTAATCTACGTCTATTCAATTACACATCTTTTTTTTTCTCTCTTCTACCAAACAACATCCAAAGCAATAAAAAAGGAAAAGAAAAAGAAAAATCGTTCGTTCGCCCATCTGCTGCTCGCTCGTTTGTTTGTTCGTTCGTCGTCACTCATCTTGCACCTCATCGCATATCCATTCCTTTTTCTACTTGCGTCTTGGGACCTCATTGGTCACTTTTCTCGACAACCTGCTCCCCTTTATAATACACTCCCTTACCGACCTTTAAAACTTTCTACCGTCCAATCCGGACTTTCGTCATTTTCCCAGCCACGTTCCTTCGTCATGCCGTCTTCTAGATATCATGAGTTCAGGTGAGTAATTCATCGCGGTGTTGCTTTGCCACAGCCGCCAATCCGGCTGGCGCGGGAACGATTTGAGGTACTAAAACCTATCATTACGTTCACCAGAACATGACATCCCCGAACCCCACCGAAGAAGGCGATCCTTCGGGTCCCCAGGGTTCTAGTTCTGATGCTACTGCAACGGGCCAGAAATCTAACCCCGAAGATGATGCTGCCGCTGCCGCCGCCGGCGGGCCAACCCCTGAGGCGTCAACGCCTGACGGGAATACCGGTCCCAAGAAAGCGCCCGCCAACCGTCCACGCGCAGCTACGATGAAGGCTCACCCTACGCTACTAGGTGATTTTTTACTGGGTCGACCATCTGCAGCCCGCGTCGCCGCCGACCGACAAGCCGCCCGGGAAGCCGCCCGACAGAGAAGACAGAGCTTGGAACTGGTCAAACAGGAGATGCGCCAGGCGGCGTTGCTACGTGTGCAGGCTCCTGGGGGTGTACATGATCGTGTAAAAAAGTGGCAGAAAGCAAATGCGGAGGCGATGGCAAAAGCAGATCCTCTCGCGACCCCAACCGAACCTAGCGAGGTCAATATTCAGGTTGAGGAAGAGAGTGTGACAGAGGAGGATCGGGTCAGGATAAAAATGCGACAGAAGAGAAAACCACACCCAAAAGGTCTTGCCGTCGAGCAAAAGAGCGCCGCTGGCGACAATGAGGAGAACCAAAAGGAGATGCGATCGAGTAGCCCGCCTAAGAAGCGCGTCGTTAGCGATACCAATTGGGTCAAGAATCAGGGGAAGAGTCCTCCTAAAAAACAGGTGCCGAAGCCTAAACCAAACGAGGGTTCCGGCATGCCACTACCAAAGGACTTCCTGCTGCGCCCAACCGCCAATCCGTCCGTCTCCAAGAAAATCAAGGACTGGGCTAGCAGGGTCGAAATACCGGACGAACCTATCAAGCGTCCGGGTGGCTATGCCAGATCTACGGGTAGTGCAAGTCACAGTCGCGTGAGATCCATGCCGAGCGTGAGCGACATTACCAGTGGAGGATCTGAGACTACACAAATTACCGTAGGGCGTGCCAATCCCCCAAAGTCCCCAAAACCTCAAGACGATGGAATTCGGGTGAGACCTATACGTGCGAGTACAAGTAAAGACGACAGTATCAGAGTCAAGCCACAACCGAGGTCACTTCCGGACGACGGTATCAGGATCAGACCAATGCCTTCCTCAACGCCTAATACCGCAGCTAAGGGCAAAGCAAAGGCATCGGCAACCCAGCAAGATGAAGGGATCAGAGTTAAGCCACCAACAACCCGGCTCCCTGATGATGGTATCAGAGTCCGCGCTATCCGCCAACCGTCGATTAAGGCGACCCCTCGAGCTATCCCTGTAAGGCAAACACCGAAGGTGACGGTCACTCGCAGGACGAGTGGACGTAAAGCACCGTCACCCCCGCCATGTATCGTGGTGATAGAGGAAAAGGTGGTCGAAAAGCCCAAAGTACCAGCAAGAGCAAGCTCATCTGCCCGACCGGGCCCGAGGGGGTCCTTGAAGCTGCGCCCGAAACCTGCAGCAAGTTACACCGATACCAGCACCGTTACTGGTACCGAGATCACAGGGACATCAGCAACCGTCACCGACGTGACTGGCACTGAAGTAACCGGTACCACAGGAACAACTGATAGCAGGGTAACGGGCACGGGTACATACACGACGGGCTCGTATATGACGAGTTCGTACATGACGGGCACCGATGTGACGGGTACCGAAGTAACAGGTAGCGAAGAGACCGCAACCAAGAGGACGCGCATTGAGGTCATTGAAGACATTTCCGATAGTGAATCATGGACTAGTAGTGAATCGGAAGCCGAACCAGAAAGGCCGTCCAGTGCGCCGGGGAAATCGTTGGCGGACATCCCCTTTGGATATTCTGCATTTAGCGAGTTGGAATTACCGATGCGTCCCGGCGGTCGACCCATGCAGAGATCTAAAACTACAAAGCATTCAGGCTTGAAGGGCGCTACTAACGTCCTGAGAAGAGCGCTGACAGAAGGCAAAAAGATTCTGACGGAGAAAACTGAGCCTCCTAAGCCTGTCCATAACCAACCGCCAAATATTGAAAATTGGTTAAAGGATACGGTCGATCCGTTTGTTGAAGGGGCAAAGCAAACCGAAAAAGAACCACAAAGGAAATCGTCTGAAGACGAATGGGTAGATGAGCCTACACCACCACCAAAACGCCGGGCATCAACGCCACGACGTAGATCTGCTGAGCAGAAGCACGTGCCCACGAGCGCAAAAAAGGAGGACCGTCATGCTGAGCCAAAACATACTGAACCAAAGCCTAATACGAAGCCCAAAGTTGATGAGCCTACTCCGAAACAAGAGGTAGCAATTCCGCTGTCCCCCACGCTCAGAAGAAGCAGGGCAACCAGAGTATCTTCGTCCTCCTTGAAGAGTGCAAACAAGAAGGGCTTTAAAGATGTGCTGAGAGATGCGTTCCGTGGCGAATCAACCGGCCATACCCCACCAACTCTAGAATACTCCAGTTATGAAGAAGTGAAACATGTTGACGAGCCGCACATCGATGATTATCAAGAGCGGCGTCGTTCTTCTAGCGTGAGAAGAAGCCAACAGTACGATGATGATCATAGCACAAGAAGGAGCCAACAGCACGACGATGACCATAGCACGAGGAGGAGCCAGCAACAAGACGACGACTATAGTGACGATGATTCTTCCGTTACAATCGAGCCTGTGAGAGCGGTACCACCTCCTCTCTATCCAAAGCGGAGGCCGCCTACCAACGGCTTCCATGAGCTGTCAACAATCGTGTCCGGTGGTGATGATGCGTTTAGCACTCTAGAATCCGAGATCTCGTCTATGGTCTCAGATACAACTATAACTCATACCACTGGGTTGACGAGAAGCACTGCTTTATCTCGTAAGAGAAGCCAAAACCCTGGCCTAAAAAGACGTCTCACCAAGCACTCAGATTTGGTGTCAGTACTGTCTTTGCCGGACAACACTGCTACTCTTCGCAGTAGCAGAAGCCTTCGAGCGACACGCAGCGTCCGGAGGCCGACCAACCACCTAGACCATGCTACAGTGGAAGGTCTCTTGCAAGAATTTGCAAACGACGAAGATCTCTACCAGCGTGAGCTGAAGACCGTCGTGGACGGCGTTATTCCTGTCCTTTTAACCCATCTCGTCTACGGGGACGGGAGTTCAGCAAAAGATCTCTTCGGACCATCCTGCAGCAACCCCAAAGAGGATAAAATGTCAAAGGCCGTCGTCAACATGGGCGTGTTCCTCGAAAAGTTGAAGAATCAGCACCGCCGCTGCCCCTTATCCGATGTCCACCGACTCCCACAATGGCTCGAGAGTGTACAAGGCATCTACGAAAGCTACTTAGATGTGTGGCGACTTGGATTTCAAGGAATTATCGTAAACCTAGCTCCAGCATCCCCAGACGATATGGACTCGCTTGTGAATGCAATGCCTCGTAATGAGCAAGGTGACGTTGTCAACGAACATGGAGATCGTATCGATGTAGCCCATCTTCTCAAGCGTCCGCTAGTTCGCGTTAAGTGGATTGCAAGATTCATCAAGGTAACCCCCAATACAAACCCCCTCTGTGTACAGCAGAATGAAACTAACAAATACAGGGTTACCGTGCCGTTACAGGTACCAACCAGTACGAAGCCCTTGCTTCGAAATGGGAAGCGCTTCAGCTCAAAGCGCGACGAAGATATAAAGAAGAAGTCGCAAGGGTAGTTGATGACGATGCTAAATATACAGATACGAGTCGAGTTAGAGACTTGAGAACTATGGGAGCTCTTGACAACGTCAGGATTGATCGTTTCCGCCAAGTCTACGCCAAAGATGAGTTTTCGCTAAACCTTCGACACTCGAATGGACAGCGCATCGATTGTCAAGTTGAGCTCATCTACCGTGATAATCAATACTACAAGACTGATCCCGGAGATCTTCTCATTCGAGAGGCCGGCAGCGAAGGCCGCTCATGGTTACTGTTCGCTCCCGTTACTGGCGGTCACTACTCTGCTAGAAGAGGAGATGGTAGACTGCAATTAGTTGTCATGATTAGAGGATACAACAACGAGTGGTACGAACTCATAACGTTGACCACCGATAGTGAGGAACAGGTGCTAGATTGGTTGAATATCCTGGGCAGCGATCCAATGCCACCTGAGCTAAGCGCAGGAGTACCATTAGGAAGACAATCATCCGTTCTATCACAAAAGGCATCAACCGGCGATGCTCCCTTGGGTGAAAGGAGATCATTACGACAGAAATCCAGAACTTCTCCTGCGCCAATCAAGGTAACGGATGATTATGAGGAGAGACCCAAAACCCCATCACGATACCATCGTCGGAATGGTAGCTTTCCGACGACTCCAACATCTTCCTCCCCGAAGACATCCACCCACTCTCCCCAACGAACACCCACACAAGACTCATACATGAAGCCACGACATGGATCGCCAGAGGCCCACTCAGAGGATGACTATGAGGACCACTCACTGCCATTACGAGAAGACCTACGACCTAAGCCTCTTACGCTACGTAAAGCGTCTCCTAACAGCACGCCATTCCGTCAAGATGGCGCACCACCACCACCAATTCATCGAACCCTGGGCAGTCAGAAGTCACCAACGCTTGCCCCTCCTCCTGAGAAGGGCCATCCTACTCTCAAGCGACGTACCTCTTCTCCGCTGAAGCACGAATACCACCCATCCGACATTTCTTCGGAGAGCTCCTTTTCAACATCGGAATCCGAGGATGACATCTCAATCTCAGACGAGTCATCGGATGACGAACTAGAGGCGGCTGATATGCCAAATACTGCTCCGGCCATTAGTATCAAGAGAGAGACCGACATACCCACAGATTCTCTCATTTCAGAAAGCGTAGTCAGTCTCACTCCTTCGGCATCCGCCTCTCAGGCTGGCATGTCTGCAGGTGCCAGCCAACACCCAGATTACCTTTTCAAATCTCTTGCCACCATCTCTTACTGGGACAACAAACATGGATGCTGGAAGGATCTCTGGCCTGACGTATGCTCCATTGTCACTACACCTGGCTTAATCGAGGCTTATCCCCTCCGGAGGTCACACACATCATCAGATGACCCACGGCAAGATGAAGAACGGCCGCTCATCGCATTAGACCTCACGCCTTTAGTCATGCTACGAAACAGCACAGCTCTGGACCTCGAAATAAGATCTCCCGTACTAAGCTATGCTAGGCTGTACTCCAAGGTAACTAAGGTTGAAACCTCGTTCTTCCGTTTCCGAGCTCCTTCATTCCAAGAGTGCGAAACCCTCTATATGGCAGCTCACCGAGCTCGTATGGACAATGCCAAGTACAAGGCACTCGAAGAGGAAACCCGTGTCCGATCTTTTGGACAACACCGTGCTGTTGAAACAGATGATGAAGCAGCCAGCCAGCACCGCAGCTGGTTTGGCCGAAAGAACAGTTACCGAGCATCGGCTCGTGCGCCCTCGCAATCAGCCGGCAGCATATCACACTCAAGCATCTCTGCCACGTCGTTCCTAAAGAGGATCTTAGGCGGCGCTGGTAACTCCTTTAACATCGCTATGTCGTCAGTCGACCGGCCGTCCCGATCAGGCAGCCGCGAAAACTCACTCTACTCATCCGAATCGCCGCCACGCTCGCCGTCTGTCAGCGCCGCTAACAGCAGCCGTACGATGAAGATGAGCCTGACAACGAATAACCTAAAGATCCGACTACACCTGCTTATATCAGCCAGCAAGTGGGAGGACCACGGTAACTGCTACCTCGAAGTGGCACGTCCCGATCGGGGCACGCGACAGAACCTGCGCAAGTACCAGGGCATGGAGAAGCGCATCATCGTCACCAGCATACCGAAGAAAGATAAGGACGCGGATAAAGCGGTGGTCAAGCTTGACGTCGTACTGGGGAGCCGCTGCTTCTCGCGCCTAGGCAGCAGAGGTATCCTACTCAATGTCTGGGAGGAGGTTAAGGACGAGAGCGGCGAGACGGGAGTAGCACCCAAGGGTGGCAATACCGGGGGTAATGTGAATAAGTGGTGCTTCCAATGCGCGTCGGTTATGGAAGCGAGCTGGATATTCGGACTCGTTACGCAGGAGGTGGTTATTGGTTGATGCCCCCATTATTTTTTTTCTCATTTTTCTTTTTATTATATTGATATATCACCTATGGGAGTTGCTGCTTCGTGGCATTATACAGGAGTTTTAGGACTGGTTTGGGGGAGAATAGTACGGGGGCTTTTAGGGTCCAAGCATTTTCTTTTCTTTTTTTTTCTTTTTTAACCCCGGTCCAACTCGACACAACTCGACTCCGCGCGACTCTAGGCTATCATTCAGCCCATACCCGAAGCCATTTTTTTCTTTTCTACATACCACCTACCACTACCTTTAAAGTTACTGAGGGGTCATATACCCCTTTTTTTCATGTGCATTAGATACACGGCGAAAACACCAACGGAAAAAAACAAAAGGATGGTTTTTCTTTTTTTCTTTGAGTCACTCTGACTCCGGGGTTCTAGGTTCAAGGTCTAGGACGGTTTAGGGAGGGAGGGTTTCTAGAGAGGGGCGAAGAAGGGATATGGATGGAAAGGGGCGGTTGGCATGGAATTGCGCATTTTTACCTATCTTCAGGGGAGTTACTTAGATGGAAACTACAGTTTTCAGATTTTCCCTCTCCCCCTTTTTTCCTTTCTTGTTTCGCTTTGAGGACGGGAAGGGAGAAGAGGCTTGAAGAAAGATGGGATCATCCCCTACACACGCCCTTGTATTGTTACTTACCTATCTATGTTATGTGTTGCTATTGATATGTTAGGTGCTCACTGTACTTAGCTTGTACGTATGTATGGAAACGGAAGTGAGGAATGAGGGATAGAGGGGTGGATGAATGGAGGATGGGGGATGATGAGAAGGGTTATGAGAGATGGTAGAGAAGAGATGAGGAAGGAAAAAGAAAGATATATATGCTGCATAAAAATTAATCTTATAATCACGTTCAAAACGTCCTTCTGATCGATCCGTTTGTTGGTTTATTGTGAGGTCTACAGGTTATGCGTGGTTTGTTGCGGGATACTCTGTCTTTGCGTGTATTTACTATAAATAGGAGGTAATAGAGAATAAGGTGCTGTGATTTATTTCTTTTCAAAATGTGTGAATATCTTCTGCATACCTACCTCCTCTCTTTGTCTTCTTCGCTCACCTAACTAGTTACCTAAGCCTGACGCGACGGTAGATATACTATGCATTGCTGCGCGGACTGAGCTGGCGAACTAGGGACTATAGTAGGGCTCAGACGTATATGCTTAACTCGACGGTTAACTAACCTAGAAGACTGGGTGGCGTGGTCTGATGAGCGTTTTCTAGTCTCTTAACGTCTTACACCGCTGAGTGTGGCCGGTATGTCTTCCATATCTCTAGGTTAGTAGGCTATTACGATGGCAAAGCTATACTCCTCACTTTGCTGCTCTGATTCGTTCACCGAGGACTATAAGCCTTTTCCTTTTTCCTTTTTTTTTTTTTTTGCGCATTGGACCAGCCTTGGGTCGGTCAAGAAGTCATCGCATCGGGTGAATGGTTGGTTGGTTGGTTGGTCCCCCCCCCCTTTTTTTTTCCCCCCCGATGGCCAAGAATCCGAGCCCGGACCAATCAGGAGGCGAGGAAGTTACTGGATCTAGTAACCTCCGCGGTCCGGACCCCGTTTTTCTATTTCCCTCGTTGGAGTCTAATTACCTCAGCTACATCTATAGTATTCGGCCTCAAGAATCTGCCTAGCTTTAGGTGTACAGGTGGGACATAGGTAAGTAGGCTTTTGTACCAGAGCTTGGCTATCTCATGTTCTGTGAACCTTACGCGGCATGTGTTTCGGTACGTTGTTGGCGTCTTAGTCAGATTTGCTGTGTAAGTGTCCCCGGAGTAGGTAGGCAAGTAAGTAAGTACCGGTGAGAAACTGGAGGAAGAAAATAACAATTGCATAGGCCAAGAGCTATGTAGCTGGTGGATTTAGGTAGTTTTCTTGGGAATTTCCCAAGGGAATAATGAACATGGTTTGGAAACGAGTCAGCCGGTTTTCAAGGAGCCCGAGAGGAGGTACGCTTGTATGATATTGCAGTTAAGGTAGTACCTAAGATACATGTACCCAAGGGTGCTGCTATCCGTTATAATCACGTTTATGACGTTCACCCCCTCCCCTGTCCTTCCCCAACACACTGCATACACACCTACTATAGATGTATGGTAAGCACTTCCAAGGCTTTTCCAGGACCATCTGAACTCCAAAAACTGTAAATTTGAGTTAAGAATTAGGGTTCATTCATAATGTAAGTTCAGACGAATGGTCAGGGCTTCGTCTCATGTTTCCACCAGTTAGGTTATTTCGATTCAGTTCGCCGGCGAGAAGAGTGTACTTCGGTCATCATTTCGCTGTTAGATGCCCAGGTACCTACTTATCTAACCTACGTAGGTGAAGTGGACCCAGCGGTACGATATCAATTCTACTCAGTCCGATATTTTTTCCTTTCAGTCCTGCATGGCCGAATACTCACGCAATCACGTTTTGAATTTACACGGGACTCAGTAACGATAAACGATACCATCTCACATTAGAAAAAAAAGGCTTGTGAGGTTGTTGTTTCTTTTCTGATATTCAATATACGCTTCGATATAATGTGATAATAACACTAGTGATGCGCTATATCCATTGCCTTTCTTGGAAAATTCCTGATCAGAGGTCTGCGGTCGCTTCATATCTCCCGCTATTATAACAGCTAGTCTGACGATTTCCTTCACTCCATCGCGGTCCGGCTTCCTGATAGTCCTGGGAAATTGCCTCGTCTGGAGTGTCGGGTTCGGTGTCTGTTCCTGAATCCCACCTCCCGATCCAGCTTGCCCATCGCCAGAGTCTATTTTTATGCCTAGTTCCCGTATCATCGCTTTTCCTGTGTTCTTATAATGCTCATTCTTCCTTTCCTGAGCCATTGTCGGTCTCGTCGCTATCCTCGTCACTATCCTCCTCACTGACCCTGTTGAGCCCAACAGACAATTCGAAAAGTGAGCCCCAGAAGGGTGGGATTCCTAAATCCCCCGCGTATTCCCAAAAGATCGACCTTATCGTTCTGTCCATATTCAGAAGGGAATATAGCAAGAAAAGTCGGTGGGGTCTGCATTTCGTTTGGTATTGTATGTCGCCGAGCACTATCAGATGAAGAGGTTAATAATAATTATTATTATATTACGCAACTTGTCGTGCTCATCATGATGTGCCCCGAGAGCCAGAACTCATATATGAACTTAGTATACTTCATTAAAATAGCCACCATGTTCACTCCTAGAACAGGTTCAAAAATTTGAGAGGGAGCGGGGCAGCCAACACAAAAAGTCACTCACTAGGAAAGCCTATCCGCTGGCGTATCTTGAATGCCACCTCGTGTGGCTCAGTAGTGAAGTATTCCGCTATGTGCAGGCACAGGAACGTCGACATCAATACGGTTGAGCGCTCAAGGTGGCTGCAACCGTCGTCTAGGTCCTCTATAGAAGCTCGATCCTTCCAGCTCAGATTATTTGCCTCCATATATTTCCTCAGCCGCATTGAAACAAGTGGCCCTTTCGGATATTCTTCTTCAATGGTGCGAGTGAAGTATTCGAAGCGGAGGTTGTGTCTGAACGCTAGACTCGTAACGTCGATATCGTGGTTGACGACCCCTAGCTTGGTCCGGAGCCATTTCTCATGCTCCATGTTGCTGTACTCTGATCGTAAGGAGAAGGCTAAGTCATCAGCTTCCTGGTAGTAGTCCTCGTTATACATAAGGCATCTAGCGATGTCTTCTGGGGTTTCACTATAAACACTCAGGACAGCTCTCATGTGATCTAACATGTTCGAACCGAAATTGGCGGTGAATAGGAGGGGTTGGTTGGAATCGAGCGCCCTGGATAATACCGTCGTGTGCTTCTCCATGTTGCGTTTCATTTGTTGTATAAGAGAGCCAGCGATGATTAATTTGCGGCTCAGTTCCAGGCCCGCTATCAGGAGGCAGCTTTCTATGCTACGCAGCATCTTCGATCTTTCAAACTCAATCTCGCTCTTGAAGATTGACTCAAACTCCGCTTGCGGAAACCTGGTTGCAAGTAAATCAAATAGAGCCACAATAGCTTCGCCTAGTCTTTCTTGTCCGACTGCACGCTTGAAGGAGTCGCGCTCGGATTCGACGGTGGGGTTGGGGTCTCGACGCGCGAAAGCCATAGTGAACAAACGAAAAATCTTGGTGGATAAGTCATGAACTTCTGGAGCAATCCGGTCCTTTTCGGTGCATTCATCACAAGGGTGACTGTAAATGTCCCTTGGTAAGGAGCTGCCAGGCGTGAAATACATGTATGAAAGGACATGATTCCTTGGGCATTGAAATATAAGCATTTCGCGACAAGCAGGGCAACTAGGAGATGGTGCTCTTTCCAGCCATTGAATTATGCATGCTGGATGGTATCGATGGCTACATGGTAACCTGCATAGCTCAGCCGAACAATCAATGTCGTGGCAGATAATGCAGAAAGGTATCTCAAAGTCCTTGAGACACATTTGTGGGGATAGATTTAGAGGAGATCCCATAATGAGCTATACACAGGGGTTAAGGACGACGATGAGTAAAAGGCGAATATAAGGATTGTCTTGAAGGTGTGCTCCGATCAGATAAATAAACTGAAGAGACGTGTTTGTAGGAGGGGTTAGATCTATCAATTGGATAGAATATATCTAAAGATGATGAGCAGCTCGATTCTAATACAAGTAATTTGAGAGAATCATTGTGAAGTGGTGCTTTTATAAGAGATAGGCCTTGGGATGAAGTTACCATATTGGGATAAAAGTCTGAGCATTTTGAAGGCAGAGCTTTACTAAAGGACATGTCAAAGCAATATGCTACTTCCTATATGGAGACTGCTTTGATAGGTTGAGTATCTCGACTCGCGATGTTGGAACAAAAGCAGGAGAGAAAAGGAAAGTCTTCATGTGGTGTTCTTAGTAAACTACTACCTATTCCCATAGCTCTGAGATTGTTGTCAAGCAACTGCACTGACACATGCTTAGAAGGCAGTAGCTGCAACACAAGAAGTGCCTGATCTACATAAATGTAAATTTGTAAGTCCATATGTACCTAGGTAAAGTTCTTGATTATTCAGGTGAAAACTAATCTATGAACTGTTCTTTCTTCTTTCTAGATAGGTACTTACACTTATTGACTTACCTCGATAGATTCAATATTTAGTTACAGCTAATAGGTTATCTACATACATAGACTTGTCTGTGACCAATGAAACACTCTGATGCTCTTGTCCATAGCAGTTATTGCTTGCTTACTAAGGTATAAGGTAATACATAAACAACACCTCTCAGAGCATGCTTAATCGATATGTGCTCTACACTAGCTGATTGGAGGGTCCCGATTCAACTTGGCTCGTGCGTAAAGACTTGGCCCCCCAGTCGCATTGTTAAAGCAGGTAAAGCTGGTAAGATAGAGCTACTAGCGTCACCCAGCCAGCCGACGCGTTTTTTTACATTGTTCCCCGTTTCCGTCATAGTGTACAAAGATTTGATGTGCTGTGCTTGCTCAATTACCTACCAACTAGGTACTTACCGCGCCGCCAGCCTCTCACTCCTTTCAACTTTTTTTTTATTCCTTTCATCCTCGACCAACAACACCGCGCACCTACCCACACACACCCTTTAAATATATTTTTGGCACTCATTTAAGGGAGCTGTGTACACTTGCTCTTTTGCGCATCAACAACACGCTCATCTCTTGTGTCGTGGCCTTTCCCCCCCTTCATTTTCCATTTATCAAAAGTACCTCCAGTCGCGCACATATCCATCTTCCAACATGTCTGATTACGCCTCCCTCAAAGTCCCTGAACTGAAGAAGCTGCTTCAGGAAAAGTCGCTTCCCGTCACAGGGAATAAGGCTGACCTGATCGCGCGCCTTCAAGAGCATGATCAAGCGCAAACGAAGCCCAAGGCCCCAGCTGGTGAGTTTTCTTTTCTTCCTCTTCCCTGCCCTTTCATCTCATCTTATATCGTCTCATCAATATCTTCCGCACGACTTGCATGTCGTTACCTCTCAGTCCATTTGCTAGTGCTAGAAGAATAATAGTATGGTGATCATAATTTGTGCGTGCAAGTCCGCTGACCTATCATAGCCGCACCCGCCGTTGAAGAAGACCCTATCGACTATTCTGATGACGATGTGCCTGCAACTACAACTAAGCCTGCCGAGCCTGCCAAACCGGCTGAGGTAAATCCCGAACCTGCTGTCGAAGAAAAGAAGGATGCCGCTGAACCCGCCAAGGAAACATCTGCCGATGCGCCGGCAAGCACAGCCGAGACAGACAAAGCTGCTAAGACCACAGAGACCGAGAAAGATGCTTCGGCCGCCGCAGAGAAGCCAGCCGAATCAGAGGAATCAGCGGAGGCTGCCGCACCCAAGGCCGACTTCTCTGCGCACCTGCCTGCATCCACTGTAGACGAAGAGCAGCGCAAGCGGGCTGAGCGCGCCAAGCGCTTCGGTATTGTTGAGGAGAAGAACGACGACGACCAGAAGAAGGCTGCACGCGCCGAACGCTTCGGCCTCGACCAGACCACGTTGGTGAAGGGTCTCGACTCGGCGCTACCTGAGAAGCGCGAGCGGAAGCGAGGCCGTGAAGGCGGCGCTGGTGGTGCAGAGGGCGAGCGCAACGCCAAGAGGCCACACCAGCAGAACGGCGGTCGAGGCAACCGTGGCCGTCACGGCCGGCGAGGGGGTGGCCGGCAGGACGGTGGTCGCGGCCGTGGTGCCGACAACAGAAAGGAGGGTGGAAGGGGTAGAATCCTAGAAGACCCCAGCGAGAAGGCCAAGGCAGAGGCCAGGGCGAAGCGGTTCGGCGGTTCCTAGGGAGGTTCGTCCAACGCAAACAGTGTCCTCTCCGATGCGGCAGAGCAGGTGAAAGCGGAAGCGCGGGCGAGACGATTCGGACTCCGCTAAAAAAAGGAGGGAGGAAAAGGTCTACTATTGCTACTACTACTATCACCGACTTACACTCAACGACGTTGATTTTTCTACGCCGACAAAAAAACTCTCGCGAGACTGTTTGTCCCCTTTTTTTCGACTGCTTTCCTACTTCCTCGATGTACAGTACCAACACTACGCACTACTTCTAATCAACGGTCCTTCTTCCGGCTTCAAAAAAAAAAGACATTTACTACTCTATTGTTTTTCTTTCTTCCCATCGGAGTTGCGGCGTCCTTTATTCCCAGTCCCAAAGCTAGTACGATTACATATGTAAAAGACGATGAATTGACGTTATTAATCTTTTTGCGGTCGGGTTTCCGTGATGGTCTTGAGTATGATAAAGGTAAAAACTAGTACGCAATGGGGGTGGTTTTGCCTGGATGGGATGGTAAAAGTGGTCTATGGGGATAGAAAGGGGGGTGTAGTGTTTACTGGTACTACGGGTGGCCGTGTGTTGTTGGGTAATGCGAGGATAAAAAGATACCTGAGGGATTTTAAAATGGATTTCACAATTGGTTAAATGAAGAGAGAGAGAGATGATCGGAGTCATTAAAAGAAATACATATAATCTAAAACAAAAATGTGAACGGGAGATCTACGATAAGATAGGTAAAGAAGAAGAAAAAAAAGAAGAGCTTCTAGATAGCCTTGTGTGTGTTCCTCCTAATGGTGTGTATGTGTATGTGTATGTGTGTGTGGCAGTGGTAAACCAGTTTTCTGTATCACATTGTTTACCCAGGCCCTTTGAAATTCAGGGCCGAATGGCGACGCCTAGGCCATGGTCCTTGACACAGCTTGGCAAAAAGTTGGCATCAGGCGGCAAAGAGTGGAGTGGGTTGCGAAGAGTCGAGGTCCTCGCAGGTGCTCCCAGTTGTGAGCGAAAACAAGCTGACTTACTTACTTATATGCACTGCTCATTAGGTGGCATGGTTATGTCCATATGTACTTATTAGTAGGTACTACATGGTACATTACCTTATGGGCATCTCGCATCAGATCGCCCTAGCACGGACCCCCAGGTACTATTTGTAGCTGTTTTGTGGCTATTACGGGGTACGCTGACCCCTCTCCTACGTACCTAGGTACGTAACTCGTACATTAGCATTTCCCGGAGAGCTGTGTTTAGAAACCACAGACGGACGGACAGATGGACATACAATCAAAAAAAGATACAGGGCTTACTTACTGGTCTAACTAGGTAGTAATTTACCGTTATAAAGAATTGACTTTGAAAGTAAACTGCATAGAGAGACATTACTGGCAGATAGAATTTTTCTTTCCCATCCCGTGTCTTGGAGAGAGAAAAAGAAAAGAGAAAAGAAAAAATCAAACCAAAACAATACCCATTGCTGGGTGGATGGTAAAGTTGGGACGGGTCGATGGGTGATGAATGTGGTGGTGGTGGTGGTGGTGGTGGTGGTGTAGACCCGGTGGTAGGTTGAAGTGGATATGTCATGTATGTAGTTGAATGTACACACTACTCTGTACGATATAAGTAGTACCTATCTAGCGCAGTATAGCGTTAGTTATAGTGTACACCACTACTATGTAGAGAGCACATTGAGCACATTATGTGTGTATAGGTCATGTACATACATTACATACCAATGCGTGGTGGTGCGCGGGATAAGTATGGTATGGTATGGTTAAAACCGAGTACGTGCGATTAATGGTTGATAGATTTGGCAAGTTAGGTTATGGAGCTTCCCGAGACCCCTCTCTCCTCTCTCTCTCTCTTTCGATAGGTGGGTGGTGCACTGATGAGATTTATTATTTTTGGTTGGTTAAAATAAAAAAGGAAAAGTTCGTAATCGCACCACCCAGGGTATGTGTATGGGAAAATGATATCTAAACCAACCTACCTTATTGCTACATCAACTACGTATTGCGTACCCCCCATGTTTTTGTTGTTTCAACCTTCAGGGGGGGTGGACTGGGTAAGCTTCTTTCTCACGCTTTTGTGATAGGTAAAGTCCGTATTGGGAATTGTCTTGTCTAGGGTCTAGGTTAGGTACCTGGCTTGTTATTGTTTCCCTTCCCCTAGTCTTAAAGCGGACCACTTGACCACTACTTATTATCGTTTCCTTTGAGAAAGAGGGGAAGAGGAGGAGGGGGGAGGATAAGAAAAGGGAGAGAGACAAGAGACAGAAAGAAAGAGAGAGGAGTACCCCAGCCTTTGATCTTTGGTTAAGTCATGTAGCTAGTTTACGTATGTATCTCATTGATGTAAGTAGTTAAGTGCCTTATCGTCTTGCAGGATTCGTTTAGTGATTGTACATATCGGTATGCTTGCCAAGGCAGGGTAGCTCTGTACATACAGTAGTAGCCTGGTGGTAGCTTTGGGCTGATTTTTGAAAAAGGAACTTCCTCCCCGGTTTTATTGACCTTGGTTAGTACTAGGTAGTAAGTAGTATATGTAAGTTGGTTAGTAGTATAGTATTGATGTCAATCCTTTTTTTGTTGTCAATATCAATTCTGGTTACTCTGGTTATATTCAAAGAAGTAGGCAATAAAGGGCATGGAGAAAAGTAAGAGAAAAAAAGATAGAGAAAAGAAAGAGTGTAGAAGGTACTTCAGAGGTAGATAGGTATGTATGTAAGTGTAAGATTAGTGGATTTAGACATGGTTATAGCTACTTGAGGTTTCTCTCTCTCTCTCTCTTTCTTCTGGCTGGCGGGCTGTGTTTTAAGTTTCGCTCTTTCACTCGCTAAGGACACCTACGCACCAAAAACCTTAGCGTAAAAGGACCTACAGTACATGCATATACCTTGTCACCGTGCTGGGGGGAGACCCAGTGTACCGCCTTTGCTTCATTGCGTAGTCAGTAGCCAATGAGAGGACATCCTGGTCAAGCCAACCCCGGGAGGGCCAAGGCTTTTTGCCCCATCTTGGTGTGCTTGACCTCACACGTCCTCCTCTAAACCAAACCTGCCTGTCCTCGTCTCCAGGTTGTCCCGTTGTTGAAGATCCTCCCAAAACCCCAAGCTCCCCAAAAACTAAACTAAACTTCACTTCACATCAATCATCATCACCACTTCTCTTTCTCTCTCTTTCTCTCCCTCTTCCCCCCTACCTTATCTATCTTTCCCATCTTATCTATCCACCTTCTCTCACAACATCTCTTCTACATTCCTTCCCTTGGGGATTTTTTAAACAACATCCACCATCACAAAGCATTTTGTAGCCACATTTCCATCCTCTCATTTAACCATCCTTTCCAATTTATTTTTGCTGTCGCAAAGAGTTAAAAAAAAAAACAAGAGTCCACGCAATCACCAAAAAAAAGCACCTCTTCCCCCCTTAGACAATCAACCTGTCTGTCCATCGGCTTTTACATCGCTGAAGCTCTAAACTACATCGGCTCCCTCGCCTCTCATCATCTATCCAATTGTTTGACAACCAGATCAAACCAAATCCAATTTCAAATCCAGATTCAAAAAATCCCAACCCTCCAAAGAAACCCACCCCCCACTATCATCACCATCATCTACCAACCTAGTTGTTGTTGTCGCACCCGACGTGCAATTCCACTCTGCTGCTAGCCCATCATGGAGCAGCAGCAGCAGCCTCAGACCGGAGGCGTTCCCGGACCTGCTGGGCGTCGCCTTCACATTGCCCATCGCAGGAGCCCATCCGAGCTTACTCCACTGATGAGCATGTTCGCCAATCCCGGAAGTGAGTAGTGTCTTGTTCATTGTTCTTCCTGGCTTTCTGTCTTGTTGCTTTCTGCTCTTGTCGCTATTCCCGAGACTGACCTCTGTCCCTTTGTTCTTCTGTAGTGGAGCAACTTGCTATTCAGCAGCAGATCGAGCTGTTGCAGCAGCAGCAGCAGCAGCTTCAAGCTACCCACCAACAATACATGAATATGGGCATGATGCCGCCTGGCCAGCTTGGTCCTGGCGGCCAGTTCAACCCTCTGCAACCCAACATGGCTGGTATGTCGCCACAGACGGCCTTCCAGTTCCCCAACCAGATCCCACAGCAGAATCTTGCCATGGCCCCTCCAAGTCAGCCCATGTCCCACCGTCGTAACCAGTCGGCCATGCCCAATGTGAACATGGGGCCGCCCCCAGCTCCCTCCACCGGGGCTGCTGGGTCGTCCTATGGTCAGATGGACAACTCCGGCCACAATCGGGAAAATGCCCCTCGAGGTGGTGGCCGCGGTGGCGGGCATCAGCGAAGGCACTCTTTGGCCTTGGCCGATGCCAAAAAGGCTGCCGAGCTTGCCCAGCAGAAGCGGACCACCTCGGGCTTTCAATTCCCTGGCCCCGGTGCTACCGATTCTACTGCACCTGCCGAAGAACCGAAGGCTAGCACTGCGGATACCCCCATAGCACAGGGCTCGTCCACTCGAGGCGGGCGGGGCGGACACGGACGTAGTCAGAGCATGGCAGCAAATAGCCGAGGCGGTCGCGGTGGCGGCGGGTCCAACGATGGTGATTTCCCCCGCCGCGGCAGTGGTCAGGGCGGCCATGCTCGGTCCTCTTCGCGCAACTTCGAGGGCAATTGGCGTAACCAGCAAGGCCAGAACCAGGGTCAGGAGCAGGCTGGGCAGGTCCAGCAAGGCTTCCAGCCTGGCCACCGCTCTCGTGGTTCTGTGAACCAGTCGGTTAATTCTATTGGGGCGTTCCAATATCCCGGGCAGCCCCAGCTCATGCAGCTTCCCGGACAGATCCCCATGATGGCCCAGATGTACCCCGGCCAACAGCTTAATCCTATGCAATTGAACCAACTTCAAGCTCTGCAGGCCGCCCAGATGAACGGTCAGCATGTCGTCGGTCTCCAAGGCAGTCAGCATGCGCCCCAGCTCGGCGGTCAGCAGTCTCAGCAGCAGCAGAGAAAGACTCTCTTTACCCCTTACCTTCCTCAGGCCACCCTACCTGCCCTTCTGGGCGATGGGCAGCTTGTTTCTGGTATCCTTCGGGTCAACAAGAAGAACCGTAGCGATGCCTACGTGTCGACTTCTGATGGACTCTTGGATGCCGACATCTTCATCTGTGGTAGCAAGGACCGCAACCGAGCTTTGGAAGGGGATTTGGTTGCCGTGGAGCTCCTAGATGTTGATGAAGTCTGGTCGCAAAAGCGCGAGAAAGAAGAAAAGAAGAAGAGAAAGGACATCACTGATACACGTTCCGGGTCCACCAATGGCAATGCCCAATCGGGCTCTGCCAACGGTGAAGAAGCCAACACCGGCGAGGGAGGAATCCGTCGACGGGGCAGTCTTCGCCAGAGACCCACACAGAAGAAGAATGATGATGTGGAAGTTGAAGGCCAGAGCCTCCTTCTTGTGGAGGAAGAGGAAATCAACGACGAGTCCAAACCCCTTTACGCTGGACACATTGTCGCCGTCATTGAACGAGTTGCTGGCCAGATGTTTTCTGGCACGCTTGGTCTACTACGGCCTAGCAGCCAAGCTACGAAGGAGAAGCAGGAGGCCGAGAGAGCCGCCAGGGACGGTGGCCGTTCCCACGATAACCGCCAGCAAGACAAGCCCAAGATTGTTTGGTTCAAGCCCACTGACAAGCGTGTCCCACTGATCGCCATACCCACGGAGCAGGCACCGCGTGATTTCGTCGAAAAGCACCAAGAGTATGCTGACCGGATATTTGTCGCCTGCATTAAGCGGTGGCCTATTACATCTCTTCACCCCTTCGGTACTCTTGTTGAGCAGTTGGGCCGCATGGGCGACCTAAAGGTGGAGACTGATGCTCTACTCCGTGACAACAACTTTTCTTCGGATGAGTTTTCGGAGGCTGTTCTGCGTAGCGTTGGTCTTCAGGATTGGTCTATTGCTAAGGAGGATGAGGCGGCTATCAGCGCTCGCCGAGACTTCCGCGAGGAGAAGACATTCACCCTGGACCTAGCGGGCACTGAAGAGCTCAGCGACGCCGTCCACGTTAAGACCGAAGCCGATGGAAAGATTGAGATCGGTATCCACGTACCTGACATTACCCACTTTGTTAAGCCCAACTCGCTTGTCGACCGTGAGGCTAAAAAACGCGGCACTGCTGTTCACCTGGTGAACCGTACTTGTGCTTTACTTCCCCCTAAGATTTCCTCCGAGGTTTGCACCCTTACTCCAGGACAGGACAGGCTCACTGTTAGCGTTGTTTTCCGCGTGAACCCGCACACTGGTGCCATCGCAGAGGGTGACACGTGGATCGGGAAGAGCATTATCAAGAGCGCCGCCAAGTTATCTCTGAAAGAGATCGACGATGCCTTGGAAGGTGGCAACTTCAAGCATGAGGTTGCCCAAGTTAAGGACATTCAGATTCTCAATGTAAGTTTCTTTTCTTTCCTTATTCTATCTAGTAGTATTCTAATGTCCTCGCAGGCTATTGCACAGAAATTCCAGGAGGCCCGTTTAGGCTCCGATGGGGAACCAACTGCTCCCCTTCGCCTCCTCCACCAGCTCGATGATGAAAACATCCCCATCCAGCATAACATCTTTGATTCTACACCCGGAACCGAGCTTGTTGAAGAGCTTCTACACAAGGCCAATGCCTACGTTGCTCAAAAGCTTGCTCAGGGTCTTCCCGAGAAGGCCCTACTCAGACGCCAAGGACCGCCTAATGCCCGACGTCTGCAAACCTTTGTGGAGCGCATGGGTGCACTAGGATATGATATCGATATCACTAGCAGTGGAACGCTTCAAAACAGCTTATTCAAGGTTCACGATGCCGATGTGCGTAAGGGCATGGAGACTTTGCTTCTTAAAGGAATGCACCATGCCAAGTACTTTATTGCCGGGAAGACTAACAAACAGCTCTGGCCCCATTACGCTTTGAACCTTCCTTTGTACACCCACTTCACCAGCCCCACGAGGCGTTACGCTGACATTATTGTCCACCGCCAGCTGGAAGCTGTGCTTTCCGAGGGCAATATTGAATACAATGACGATATTGAGAACTTGGTGAAGACGATCGAGTCTTGTAACACCAAGAAGGAATCGGCCCAGAACGCCCAGGAGCAGAGCATTCATATCGAGTCTTGCAGAATTATGGACAAGAAACGACAGGAGGTCAATGGAGACCTTATCAGCGAAGGTATTGTTATCTGTGTCTACGAGTCTGCCTTCGATGTCCTCATTCCCGAATGGGGCTTCGAAAAGCGTGTTCACTGCGATCAGCTGCCCCTAAAGAAGGCCGAGTTCAGAAAAGAGAAGAGAGTCTTGGAGCTCTACTGGGAGAAGGGAGTGCCTAGTTCAGCTTATGTGCCGGAAGATGAACGGCCAAAGGCCGCAGCATCCCAGCGAGTATCGAATGCCATGGCAGCTGCCCGACAGCGGGAAGAGGCTGAACGGGCTAAGAAAGACCGCGAAGAGGCGGCAAGAAAACAAACCGAGACCGGCACGGTAAATACAGACGATGTTGACGCGCTATTTGATGACGACGACGACAATGCGTCGGATATCACAGAAGCTATGGCCGGTGCTTCGTTGGCTGAACGGCCGACGCAGAGCGTGCCTGGCTCGCCGACACGATCCTCCTCGAATGCCGCTGGCGTCCTTCACCGCACTCGGTCGGACTCTAAGGTGCCCATGGCAGAAGCTGTTGAGACACGTCTCACCAACAAAGAGAAATACTTGAAGCTCTTCACCCTAAGAGAAGAAGGTGGCGAGTATATCCAGGATGTGACTGAGATGGCCCGAGTCCCCGTAATACTCAAGACGGATCTTAGCAAGAGTCCACCGTAAGTTGAAACAAGCCTGACTACATTTTTATGTGATCAAAGAGCTAACCACTAAGCAGTTGTCTAACCATCCGCTCGCTAAACCCATATGCTCTTTAAGAAGCCATTACTTCGTATATGTATTGCCCCCCAAAGGTTAGCGAATGAGATCAGGGGCTAATGGAGTAATGGGGGTGTGTGACGATAAGTCTGGGGCTGCCCTAAGTGTACCGATCAGCTGTGCGTTGAATCAAAAAGCCAGGCAAATTGTTAGGCCGTATTATCTGGAGTGAAGTTGTGGATGTATCTCTTATCGTACCCATCCAAGTAGGTATTTTTTTTGAGGAGCAGATAGACTTAGGTAGCTTCAGAAGTTGATGATGATATACGAGACACTCTTAAGATGGATTATTATGCTGCTTGTCGGAATATGTCACGCACCCACAATACCGGTGCCGATGCTAGCTAATTAGCGAACGATCAAACGTGATCCATTATACGATGTTTGTCAAAAGACAGAGAAGAAAGGAGAGGATAGATCTACGAAACCTATTTTAGTATTCATGTAATACCCCTAAAGGCTACGGGAAAAGGGATCTTAGATCGCGATGTTGTATAAACGTGGCTCGGGAGGTGAAAAAGTCGTCGTGTTGACGCATTCACAGGGGGCCGATGTCGAGGATCATGATGTGCGCTTCAGACAAAGGAGGATCAGTAAGTTGGTCAGGTAGATTTCGAGATTGATAATCGGACGGGAGCTTCGTAACCTACTAAATACAGTGAAGTATGCGACCTTGGAGCCCCCCTGGCTCGTGGACTCGACCCCTGATCTCGTGTCGGGTACCTGCAGCTGCCGGTTTGTGCTTTGTGTCTTCTTCGTCAGGAATGAGCAGGGGTTCAGGAAGGGGGGTGGGGGCAAGGAGAGAAGCAGGAAGGGGAAAGGGAAGGGAAAAGGAGGGTAGAGGTTGTTCGTGGATCTCCACTTTTCAAGCTCAATTAACATGAACGGGATCTTGGTCTTGTTTGTCCTTTTTATTATTATTATTTCATGTTCTGGTCTCCTCCCATCTTCTTTTCTAACCTTAGTGCCCGTCCTCCTCTCACTTACCTAAACCACCTCCTCAACTCCACATCTACAACCACCCATGCTCCCGTATTAAGTACCTACTTCAAGTTGCTACTACCTACCTAATTGGGTCCTATACTGCATCTTATATTATCCGAAGCTAGTGTTTGACGTAACTTGATTCTGTGCTTATAAGCCTATATATAATCTCAAAAGCACTGCGCGCAGCAGGGCTTTGAGGCCAGCCACTACCTGAGCTCCATTGCCAACTGAATTGAATCTATCGTTAAGTAGGTACCCGAAGTGGTAAGGTAAAGTAAGTAAGGTAACTCGACTTGAAGAACTCATGGTGATACAATATCTAGCAATCCGGGATAAACCTGTACGGGAAAGGGACACTGCATATAGCTGCACGATTCAAAGTTCTTTTTTTCTCTGCGGTTCCCCTGACGAGCAAATATGGTGTAATTCCGCTCTTAATTTCATCCGTGCCAAGACGTGAGAGGGACTCTGTTCGAGTTTACACTACTTATGTACTAGACCTACAGTACTACTTCAACCCCGGATAGCGTGAATACCAAGCTTCTCCTTCATTTACAGGATTTACATCTCGGATCTGTCACGAAGATCCTCGATACCAAAGCCTGAAAATCATTAGTCTGGGCATTTGACAACATAACACGGCAGCGAGGAAGGAAACCAAACATTTTTCTTCTTCTTCTAATATTTCCTCATCACGGATCACGGATTCATTCATTGCCATCTTGGATTACCAGAGATACGGAGCAAGATTGGGAGTTCAAGATTGTGGAGGTAGATCAAGAAAGTAGATCGTCAATTCTGCTTCTGCGCTGTCACAACTGCCCCGTCATCACAGCGCATTCCCGGCTTAAAAAGAATTTGCTGAGAGATTCGGAGGAGCAAAATGGCTCGGCATAGTAGAGCTTTGGTTTCAGGATCCGGATTGCGGCTTGTCCGTAGTGCCAAGCCAGCTCGCATGTGCGCTGCAAAGGACGGGCTGAAACAGTTCGTGAAGCACGTCGCCCCTCGACGCTTCGGATCCCCGTGCACCCCTGACACCCCTTCCCCAGGATCCTATCTCCATCCTCCCCTGCCGAATTAACCGCGACCGATCCGGCCTGACAAGCAACTTCATCCCAACTTAATCTGTAAGCTTACCTGTCTATCGTCGGCTCTCATTGGCCCAGCGAGGCCTTGCTTGGACGGTGTTTCGTTTCTCGAGCCTTTCCTGGCTAGGGCCACTTTTCTCTCCTGCCTACACTGCTTCACGGGCCTTTCTACATACACTGCTAACCTAGTATTCAGTACCCATTACCCATACACTCCCGTCCCAAGTACCCTGGCCCTCTCCTTGGTTCTCGGATGCGGGTTCAATTGGGTAAATGCCATTTGCGACGAGGGACCGCCTATCTTGTCAAGGAAGCTCAAGGGACCGACGCTAGGGATCGCCTCGTTTCCTGGCCGGTCGACCTTCTTTCCGGGACCCGCATGGCCATCACCTGGGCTCTGCCGCTGCGAGAGCTCTTGTTTTTATGAGCCGCCGTTTCCCTCCTCTCCAGACCTGGTTTCTTTTCCCTCCTCATCCCATACCGTCTATTTCGTGTTCCACTTTCTAACTTCAAGCGCTGGTCTGCTTCCCTGGGATCAACGTTTCTTCACTCTCCTTAACTATCTAATTCTTCTAATACCCAGGTGGGATTTTTAAAATACAACAGCCAGGCTGGTCTTGCTTTCGTCAAAACGACATTCATTCATTAAACTCGCATCCCTAACCGTCGCTATTGGTCCGATCGCTGGAAACGAATAAACAAACCCGAGATATATAACATATACACCTCATTAATTCGATCAAGATGCCTTCCATTATGAAGACTGCGGGGCTTGTGGCAGGATTGGTGGCCGTTGCGTCTGCTCTACCGTCGGTACCGAAGTTCACTCCGAGACAAAACCACATCTACAGCGTCGCGAAGCGTCAGAACGCCGCAGCCGCCGCTCTAGGATTGGCTGATGTTGATATCCTCCAATTGTAAGTTCATGCCTACTCATGGTTTAACAAGGTCTCCACTAACATATCTACAGCGCTCTCACTCTGGAGTGGCTTGAGGCATCCTTCTACCAACAAGGATTCGCTCAGTTCGGTGATGACCAGTTCACCGCTCTTGGTCTCAACGAGGTTCAACTCGCGGACCTCAAGGGCATTGGTGCCAGTGAACAGACCCACGTTCAGGCCCTGCAAAGTGCTATTGCCCAGGCCGGTGTGCAGCCGGTCCAGCCTTGCACGTACAACTTCGGCTTCACTGATGCGGCCGGCATGGTTGCCACTGCAGCTATCCTCGAGAGCGTCGGTGTCTCTGCCTATCTCGGTGCCGCACCCCTCGTGTCGGATAGCAAGATTCTCAGCACTGCAGGCTCTATCCTGACCATCGAGGCCCGCCACCAGTCCTTTATCCGCGTGGCCTCGGGGGTTGCAGCCTCCCCTTCGCCCTTCGACACCCCCCTGGGACCTAAGGCGGTCTTCTCCCTCGCCGCTCCCTTCATCCAGTCTTGCCCTGGTGGCTCCAACCTCATCCTGACTCCCTTCCCTGCCCTCTCTATGGTCGACCCCGCTCCCGCCGCTGGCGTGATGAACTTCGCCGCCGGCACCATGATCAAGGTCCAGAGCGACGCCGCCTCGCAGGCTCAGTTCTGCGGCTTCACCAACTCGGCTGCTCCCGGCGGCACCGCCTTCTCCCCCTTCGACGCGGCCAACGGCTGCGCCCTCCCTCCCAACCTAGCTGGTACCGTCTACATGACTCTCACCAGCGCCGCCCCCAACGACGGTGTCCTAACTGACGACATCACCGTCGCCGGTCCCATGGTCATGAACCTCAGCTAAGCCCGCTTTGTCTTTTTCTTTGCAAAGCAGACTTTTTTCTTGTTATGACGATTCATTATTACGACCGTTTTTTCCTTTTACTAGGGGTTGCGCGCGCGAGAGAAAAAAGCCCAATAGAACTGCTGTTTCCACTCTTAATACGATGAGGGGAGAGAGAGAGAGAGACGGGAAACAACTTGTGGCGACAGCAGAGGAGAGGAAGAAGAAGAAGAAGGGGGGTGTGGAGGAGATGGGACAAAATGACCTTTTCTTTACTGGGGAGGATCCGGCCACACCTACTTACCCATGGACTTCCCCAAACCAAAGACTGAGAGCGCGGAAAAAAGAGAGAAAAAAGACGGGCGAAACACGAAGCGGGAAAGGTTTCGGTAGCTCGCAACAGTACCGTATACCCAATACCAGCTTTTTAGAAAGAACAATATACTTTTTGTTTCGTGTCTTTTTATGCCTCAAGAAAAGTCTTTTTTTTTCCGTTGCCCAGTGGTCATTTGTCTTGTGATCTTTTTTTCCCCTACCTTTTACCTATATCCTATGTATCTTAGAACCCCTTTTGTCCTCTTCCGCTTATTTTTTTCTTGTTCCTTTCAAGTCTTTCGTTTTCCCTGGCGATCGGGCTTGGTGGCGACACTACAATCAACAGCATACCGCGCCTGTATATTATCTGGATAATATTTTTTTTTTTCACTTTTTTTTTCTTCGAAGGGGGTTCTAAGAGAAATAGGTGTAGGGAAGGAGGAGAGGAGGGGAGGTGTAAGATGGATTGATATGATAATTTTCACGGCCGTTTTGGGGAGAAGAGCAAAGAAAAATAGGCAGAGTAATTTGGGTGGGTGAGAGGATGATATTATACCATAGACATGAAGAAGTTCCTACTGTCTGCTGGAAGAGAAAGGTGTTGAAAGGAGTGCTTTGGTTGGATTATATTCTACTATATACCCCACATACTTTAAGTAGGTTTGGTCGGGATGAGTTTTTATTTGAGTTGTAGTTTTATATATCATATATGGCCCTTCCCTCGCCATTGAGGTAGACAGGAGCAAAATAAGAAATTCAAAAAGAGTTATTTTCTGAATACTTGTCTCTCGCGGGACTTCTTTGGGAGTGATTAGTGATCGTGTGCCATGGCTTAGATCTCGGGGCTTATAACTTGAACACTTTTAGGGGGTTTCTGGCGTTATTGCGTAAGTGATTGTTGAGTAATCCTGATCTACGCGTGTTCTCAGAGCAACACAGATAGAGTGCACTTACACACACAGATGGTCCCTGAGATGCGTGTGTTCCAATGCAACAATAAGCATCCTCACCCGGCGTAGAATGAGGCTTTTTACACGAAGCCGTTTGTGGAAATAGGTACACTCGTCCCGCATGAACCAGCCATCTTTCTCATTGGCGATGTCGTAGTTCTCGGGATGCCTTTCCCTTGCCGAGCCTAGCTTGCCTCTTCTGCCCCGATTTGTTCACAGTAGATTTGTCGTCGATAATGAGCTGCCATGGGTAGGGGAGTAGGTCGGTAAGTATATTTAGCAACGACTGGTATAAGCACGTTAGTCAGCGCCCTGTTTGCATCACAGAACACCAACGCCCAATGGAACATGGCCCTTCCATCAATCAATCATACTCTTCGTTTGTGTGTAAGGTCGGTAAACATCCCCCGCCTGGCGCATGTGCTACTGTGCCATTGAAAACTGGTACTTTTGCTTTTTTATGTGTGTGTCATGCCAAATCCAGGTTACCGGAATAGTCCTATGCTGGGCGGGATCTGTAATGAGCAGAGTTGGATTGGATATGCACTCGTAACGATGCTTACATACTACGTATACCGGAGCGGAATAGATAAGTTCGGTGCATAAGCTCCATATGCCAGATCTCTGGTATACAAATCTATTAGACTACTTATAGTCTCCCGGGTTTGCTATTATCTAATTCAACCAATCGCCATCGAGCTAGCATGTCAAGACTGTATATACCCACCAGACACCTTCGTAGTTTAGTATACGTAGCTGTCAGGGTATAAATACTGTCGTATTGGTATACCGAATAAAATGGCACCCTGTGGTGGGGAAAGGAAAACATGAGCTCCCTCCCCCCTTATTTCCAGCTTGCGCCCGACTATAAGCTCTCCGCCCAAAAGACCCATCTCCGGGGAACTAGCTTCTGTGTATAGGTATAGCTTGCTATAATGGCTGCTTACTCTATGTAAGCTGACCGCTAGGTATCTACTACGTGGGTACGTGCGTGGGTATAGCTAGTAAGTAGGTATTCACCGGGGTATATCAGATGCGGAGATTCGCTTCGGGGTAGGTTGCAATGATCGTGATGGCTAGGAATCTGGCTTGGGAGGGGGGTGTAGAACTTACAAGTACATAAGAAGCCCTTCGGCTAGACATAATCATGGCTGCGTCCCGTTTTGCTGGTCTTTATGTGGTTGGTAGTAAACCCCACATACTAGAAATCCTAACAATACAGCTTTGATAAGGTGAACCTGCGCGGTGACAGTCGCTAGAAATGATGATGTGGCCGACTCTGTCTCTGTTTGTTTCCACTGCGGTATTCCCGTGTCTCGCCCAGGCCAGCAGTGGAGGCGACTACGACTTCGTCATCGCCGGTGGAGGGATCGCGGGCTTGGTCCTAGCAGACAGACTATCGGAAAACCCCAACCACTCGGTTTTGCTACTCGAAGCTGGACCCGACCCTACTGGCGATCCGCTGGTGAGCACGCCAGCTTTGTCCGGACAGCTATGGCCTAGTAAGTACTCCTGGAACTTCACGGTGGTCCCCCAGACGAGGTTGAGTGGCGCAACGCCAGCACTGCACCAAGGACGAGTTTTCGGAGGGGGTTCGGGGATCAACTTCATGGCCTACTGCCGCGGCGCGAAGTCTGTCTTTGACGAATGGGCCGAAGTCTCAGGTATCGAGGATCTTGCCTGGGACAACATTGTGCAGGACTTCCGCAACAGCGCCAACCTGTACGTCCCGGACCCTCTGCCCTACGAGCAGCCTATCAACACGACCGTCTTTAGCGAGGACGGGCCTGTGTTCGTGAGCTACGACCGCCCCGATCGGCTATCACAACTCGAGCCCGATTTCTGGAATGCCTGGCTGAACGACCCGTACCAGCCCGCTAAAACCGCAGACTTGACGGACGGCACCGGCATCGGGCTCGTCAAGGGCGGCCCTCACGCCGTGCGCAACTCCAACGGCACGCGTTCGTACGCCTGGACCGCTTACGGCTATCGCGCTGCCAGCAAACCCAACGTCAAGATCCTGCACGGCTCGCGCGTAGTGAAGATCAACTTCGATACAAGCGACCCGGCGTCCCCGCGGGCCGTCGGCGTAGACTACGTTGCCGCAGACGACGACACATCCCCAATCACCACCGTCACCGGTAACGAAGTCATCGTCAGCGCCGGGGCCATCAACTCGCCGCGGCTGCTCCTCCTCTCCGGCATTGGACCACAGGCGCACCTCTCGGCCGTAGGCGTGCCCCTCGTGAAAGACAGCCCGGAGGTAGGATCCAACCTACGGGACCACCACATGCTCGCCACCATCTTCTCCGTGCCGCCCTCCATCGTAACCGCCTCCTCGCTCTCCAACAGCACCGTGCTCTCCGCCCTCGAAGCCGAGTACCACGCCACGGCAGGCGGGCCGCTCTCCGAGCCCGGCCCGCAATCATCCACCTTCCTCACCGAGCGCGTGCCCGACGCGGTTCTGCGAGCCCTCGACCCCGGGGCCAACATGTCCTACTACCTGTCGCTGCCGGCGGACCGGCCGCACCTGGCCTACCAGTACGCGGGGACCTCCTTCCTGGCGGAGTACGCCGGCGCGGAGTACAACGCAGCGACGGCGTTCGTCGCGCTCGTGCAGCCGGAAGCGTCGGGCACGGTGCGGCTGAGCTCGGCGTCGTACCGCGACGCGCCGCTGATCGACAGCCGGTACTTCGGGAGCGACGCGGACTACGCGGTGGCGCGGTACGGGCTGGGCCGGCTGCTCGGCGTGACGCGGTCGGCGCGGGTCGGCGTGCGCGAGCTGTTCCCCGGCCCGAACCGCACCGAGGCGCAGGTCTTCCGCGACATCGCCCAGACGTTCCACCACCCCGTCGGCACGGTGGCGCTGGGCCGGGCGCTGGATAGCGGGTTCAGGGTGAAAGGGGTCGGCGGGCTGCGCGTCGTGGATAGCAGCGCGTTTCCGGCGATTACGACGTGCCACACGCATGCGTCCGTGTATGCGCTCGCGGAGGTGGCGGCGCGGGTTATTGGGGGAGAGGATAAGCGCAGGGCGAGGGGGAGGAAGGAGGGGGGTTTGTGAGGGTTGGGAAGAAAGGGGAAAGGGGAAAGGGGGAGGGAAATCAGGGGTATTGCTTTCTATGAAGCTTCGGCCTTATTAGAGAATGCTCGAAGTCTGCTTCTGGCACTGAATAAACGGAATTGGTTGCTTTTCAACGATACCCGCAGAGTGCTTCCAAACCTTCTCCGACTATATGTTCTCATTATAGTTCATTTTCACAGAATTTGACTCACTTTGATATTTTTTTCTGGGGTAAGTCTAAAGAGCGACCTAACTAAGAGCTTCTAAAGCAGCCAAAACGAGCAAAAAAAAATCTCATTGATCACATGCGTGGTTTCGTAAATCTTGAGTTATGTCTTGATGATATGTCGAGTCTCGACTTCGATTGCTTTAGCGCCATAGCATCTTTCCTATTCGGGGACGCGGCGTAGTCACTGGGCCAATAGGAGGCCACATGTATGTGCACATCTGTGGCGGGTAATCGAGCAACTCACATCGTACAAGTCTATAACCTGACAAATGCGATCGTGAACACTAGTAAATAGATACAATGAAAACGGGTTCAAGACGTCTCTAGACAGAAGTTGCTTCTTGGACAATAGGTCACCTACCAGATTGCTATTGGTAAGAACACCATAAATCATCATGAGTTCTGATCCTAACTAGCGACCTAAAGGTCTTCTCCAAAACCGAGAGTGCTACTACTCCAATAGTTGACCCCCCTTGGTATAGGATTCAACGCTTGGCTGAACGTCTTAGCAAGCTTAGCGTTAGTTTTGAATGCCCGTGGTAGGTCCGAGAGGCCGGGTCCTTAGCGGAGTATCCTGTTAGAAACGGTCTTTACAGTGCTCGCGGGGCTGGTAGTCCTCTGGAGGCTGTGGAAGGATGTTCGACCTAGAGTGCATGTTGGTGTGATGAATTGGAGCCCAGTATTTCACGAATCTCATCAAATGGTAGTGGATGAGCTTGCTTCTACATTTATCATGGGCTGGCTAGGGCGTTTGTAAACTCCCCTCTAGCCTGCCCGTCTTTTGCCCCTGATGTAAATAGATTCTATCAGGTTATGTTAAATCGGGCACAATGATGAATTTGGTAGAATATTTTGTACGACCAAGTTATGAATTAGTTCTGGGGTCGCTGCAGAGCGTCAACTACTTAGGGCTGAGGGACCGAGTAAATATTTCTCTACACCCCACCATACTGAGTATCGCTTTTCAACCGGGGGCTGGTTCTTTCAGTTAAGTCGCTGGTAATGCAATAGGCAACACATATCTTCATCCTGGGATCTAACCCGTCTTCATAGACCTTTCTTAGGAATAGAATTATATTTTGTGAAAGAAGATAGGGGCTTGAGGTAAACATCACTATGCGTAACAGGTCAAAATGCACACTGAGTATTCAATTAAATAGCCTATTACTCAAGGCCACTACAGAGCTTCAAGTTTTAGACTATTGTTAGCTTTTTTCTAATTCTGTTGGGGATATTGTCCCTGCTTTTATGGTAATGCAACATCTCCTACGCATGGTATTACTGTACTCTTTTAGATACCAAGATCATACTATGCTGTAGATGTAAGTTCCATAACTTGGATTAGAGGGGGGAACATTGCCAGTTCCAAGAGTAGTCTGTGACGAGATTACCGGCGAAGATATAAATGCAATGTGCCATAGGGCAAAATGTCTAGTGAGTCGTTCCGAGAAGTTCCAAGTTGTGCGCTCCAACTCCCATTCAAAACTGCCTAGGGATGAACCCTTAAACACCTCTAAAGGCGATGAGGTAAAGATAATTGCCGCCTATTATGTGTCTATGAACCTAAGTTTGCTGGAGAATCACTGCTTCTTGTGCCTCCAGTCTGAAAAATGGGGATTCAGTAGTGACATCGTTCGTTACGGAGTCATTGACAATAATAAAGCACAACGACGGATATTTGAGCTGCTATCGAGAAATCCCTGTGACCTCGGTACAGTTGTTACCCTCAGCGCTGTTCTCAAACCTTTGTCGTTTGTAGGTTGATTTTAGGAGATACTGTTATACTTTTAATTTCGTCTTATGCGAACGTCGACAATATTCTGGGATGCTTGGCGGAATCCTATGTGAGTTTGCTAGAGAGCCTCTCCCGTGATCAATCCACCCAGATCCAGGACTGTAGGCGCTTCACCAACGAACTTGTGAAATGAATGCTAGACTTCGGGTGCAGATCAAGCGTAACTAATATCCAGGGCGGAAAGACAGACTACCTTAAAAAGAAGGGGAAAAAAAAAAGAAGGTTGCTGATTAGCATCTCTCCGTTTCGATCGGAGGTCCTCCGGGTTATGAGCCCGGCGCGCTTCCACTGCGCCAAGATGCTTGAGCTGATTGATATCGTGGCAATCTAGTTCATATATGTATGAAAGAAAGACGATAACAACAATTTATGCTTGGCACGTATGCGGCCGATTCGCTTTCCCAATGCAAGTCGCAGGAGCACGCTGGTTCTGGCAAAGCTGTTCCGAATCCATACATTTACATCGTTGGCAATAGTGGTGAAGCAGTTCTAGTCGGTTTTCTAGGTGAAATATGCGCTGAATGCGTAGCTTAGCCTAGTATAACTCGTCCCCGACCGACTTGTTAGTCTGGATGACCAGAAACGAGGATGATGCGAGATAACATGTCGCTAGCGTTCCTGGGCCGAACCGGCGACGACACTCATGTGGCCGGTGAGCTTGGGATCGAGGATTGAATTGTGGATGACTTGAAGGCCAACATGGCTAACGAAGCCAAGATGGGGTTCACGTTACCTTGGCATGGGATGAAGGGAGAACAATAGGGGGCGAGAATAGACATCTGATGGTTTCTAAATCGAATGTCGTCTAGTTGTTTCATTATATATTTCATTATGGTTTTTTTTCTACCTGGTACTGAAAAGACTAAGAGTGAGAGTGTGGGCGTTGTTGTGGGTTTTGGTGATTGCATCAATTTTAATTCAACGATTGTAGTGTAGGTTTAGTTATAGATAAGTTCAAGGAGAAGAAGAAAAGATGATACTAAAGAAAGGCAGAATGAATTACCATCCGTAGAATGGAGTATGTAAGCATAACCTTTTATTCCTTTCCTCTGCGTTGTCAAGTATAAAAAAAAAAGGTCAGGTGCAGGTGCATGGTGTGATTAGGTAATACGCTGCATAAGTGCGTACATATGTAGATAACCATTCGATACCGCGGCACTAGTAATCCCTGCTCATTGTTCCAATTTCGTGTCTGTCTCTTGTCCCCAGCCGCGTCTAATAAATCCGTTCCCACTACAGCAACTTTTGGGAATACAGAGACTAGACCAGAACAGAAAACAGAACAGAACACAGAACAGAACAAAACTGCCCCCGAAAACCCACAATCGAGCTTTAGTTGAGTTGCTGAATACCTTTTTACTTTTCTTTTTTTTTTACTTTTTTAATCTTTACTTCTTATACCATTAGCCTAGGTATTCTGCTCCTTGTCAATTCTTTGTCCCGAATCCCGATCTCTCTACTTTGTCTGATTCCCACATGGCGCAATCATAACCACCCCTCCGACAACGCAATGGCTGGTTCTTCGCCGGCCCCACGAAGATCACGTCAATGGTCGAGTCCAACCCGTGGTCGACTGTCCGACCTTTTATCTGAAAATCGACACACCGAGCTCAGTCACCAAGATGCCCTCGCCGCAGCCCAGGCCGAGCACGAACGTGTGCGGGAGACCGCCATAAGAGTCTACCACGAACATACCTTGCAGGAAGAGCAGAAGAGATTGCAGGAGCAGGAGTTAAGGATACGCCAGCAACAGAAAAAAGAAGAGGACCGCATACGCACAGAGGAGCGTCTAAGGGCCGAAGAGGAGCGGTTACGAGCTCTCAGAGCAAAGACCGTCCCGAAACTACCACCCGAGGCACCACCCCCAGATCCTCCCCATCCACCAGCCGTGGCCGTTGCAGCCACAAAGGTAAATGGCTCTGCCACGTCGAACCATCAATCAGCCTTTGCCTCCCCACTAGGACAAGCTGCGACAAGCACGAAACCATCGCCTTTTGGCCTCCCACAAGATGCCTTGAAAAATACCCAAGCCCACCAGCTCAATGGTGTTAAGGCCACCCAGCTAGCTCCGGCCCAAAACCCCTTTCAACAGCAGCAACAACAACCGTCATCGCAACCCCTGGCCAAGCCCTCTCCATTCTCTCAGCCAACAGCCGCGGTAAATCCCTTCGCAAGGGCGGCGGCATCACCCCTACCCACTCAACAGAATGGCTTCGCCCAGGCCCCCCCGAAACCCCTGGCCCCCAGTCCAGATAAGGATCGGTATGTCGAGATACATCAGAACCTGAAGAAACTGCGGGCGTCGATAGCCCAAGAAGCCAAATCGTCTCCGGTCTTGAAGCAACGGATGGGCGACATGCGGCGGGAACTTAGGAAGAACATGGGCCAGCTCGTGAGTGAAAGGGGAGGAAACAAGAAACAGGTAAGTTAGATATCTGTCTACGCTCGAGACTAGGTAAATTTTAAACCACGCCACTCCAAACTAACCGTCAACCTAGATCGCTGCCATCCAACAGCTCTTGAATGAGTCTCTTAGCGGGTCTGTACCGAGCTCGCCTGTGGACCCCCTGAACTTCATCACAGACAAGCGAGAGCCGGCAGAGGGAGCTATGCACAACGAGACACACCTGCCGTCGCTTTTCCTCTACCTGCTTAACCACTTTGCCAAGGCCGTCATCAACCAATTCATCAACGAGTGCGGCGCCCAGCCCAAGACGGCCGATCCCATCGGGGTCATTGCGGCCATGGTCTTCTCCAACAAAGCCTACCTCTGGCGCGGCAAGACCCTCATCGACATCCTCATGGCCAAGTTCCGCGTGGTATGTCCGGTGCTCTTCGGGTATCGGGGGAGCGAGAAGACGGAGCAGGGGCGTCTGCGGCTGGGCTGGAAGAAGGACGGACCCGGTTGGACGCCTGAGCAGCAGCACACGGACCGTATGAAGGGGCTGGGCGTGGGATACGCAGCTATCGCTTTGCGCGACTTCTCCAAGTCGCCCAACACGAACCCTTGGCCGCCGTCGCGGTACTGGACGAGCCTGGCGCGCATCGTCAACACCCCGCCGGCCGAGATATCGAACACGCAGTGCGTCGTGCTGCGGGCCATGATCGAGATCTACGAGGAGCGGTTCCTCACCTTCTACGGCACTGCGGCCATCGCCGCGCTCCGCAAGGCGCTGGTCGAGTTCCCGGCCAAAGCCCAGGACAAGACCCCGGCCGTGTCGGGCCTGCAGGTGCTGGCTTCGATCTTAAAAAGGGATATAGGACTTCAACTGTAACGAATCTGGATGAAAACTTGGGGGCTTTTCAAGAGCGGCGTTTGGACTCATGTCATGATCGTGTCTTTGTTTTTTATTCTTCTCTTTTGTTTTTCCCCTCTCTACCTACTCTATTAGTATCTGAAGTTCACTCTCCAGCATACGATTGGAAAGGGGGAGGATATGAACTAGTAGAAAGCTAGGCTAATAAGGCATTCTCATTCCCTCCCTTTTCCTCGTCTACATAGGAAGAAAAAGAGAGGAGGGGGAGAAGGAAGGGCGGAATCAATAACTATATCATACCAGCGCAAACGTTAGGTTATATCTGGTGATTTTCCTTTCCCTCTTCTCTTCTCTTCTATGTTGTCGAGTGTGTGGTGTTTTCTTTTGTTTTCGATTTTCTTCTTTTTAGAATATACCCATCGGATTGGTGTGGTTCTTACACAATAAAAAATAAACAGGCATGCATCGTGGACGCATAATTTGACCAAACCAATTCTCTCGACCCTCAACTCTTCAAACTCCTCGTCCCAAAAGCTCTTAACTTGACACCATTACAGTAGTGAAACAGTAAACATGACGTCTAAAAAGTAACAGAACACTTCGCTTTCTAAACCTTGCGTTGCGCTTCTCCTTCTTAATGGCTCTCTCATAGTAAGATCAAAATCAACTCCCTAACCCCGTATGACCCGATAATCCTATTCTTTTCTCTTTCTTCTTTTTCTCGTATGCTATATTCCTTGTCATCGCATCACCCCCTTTCCCCATCTTCCGCTCTCACCTCCCACCACCAAACCCATCCCTATTCCACCCCTTCCCTCCCCACTACCTCCTTTCTCACAAAACCAGCAGCAGCACCAACAGCACGATTAGCACAAAAATTAGCACTGCGATGCAGCAGCTACTATACCGATCCTCATTCTTGCGCATCACGTACCCCAGCTTCTGCACCCCCGTCTGCAGCCGCCCGCTCACCCGATCCGCCAAACTATCCACCTGCTCCAGCATCTCGCGCTGCTCCTCCAGCTCCCGCCCCATGTCGTCCGCCTGCCGCCGCAGGCTGCCCACCGTCGCGAACACCCCGTCGAGCTGCGTGTCCTGCTCGCGCATCATCTGCAGCTGCTGCGTGTGCTCGAACTCCGCGTACGTGTCCGCGCCGTCGTCCCCCGCCGCCGCGAACGAGTCCGGGTCCGGGAGGTCGCTGCTGGCGGCGGCGCGGGCGGCGCGGGCGGCGGGCGTGGATTTCTGTCGCGAGGAGGAAGAGGGGGAGGAGGAGAGCTCCTCGCGCATGTCCTCCACCTCGCCCCCGATCTCTTGCACCAGCCGCTTGCGCCGCGTGACCTCGTGCGCGGACAGCCCGTACGACGACGGCGCCGCCTCCACCGCCTTGACTGCTTCGATGAGGTCCGCCAGGTCTTCGCCGAGGCTGGCTAGCGCGGATTCGAGGTCTGCGCGCGCGGAGGCGAGCTCGGGCGAGGGGGACGCGGTGGACCCGCTGAGGCTGCGGATGCGCAGGTAGGAGGCGAAGAGCGGCCGGGCGGTTTGCATTTGCGCGAGGACATCTCTGGTGGGGGGTTAGCGATGGGTAGGGAAGAGGGGGGGAGGGGAGGGAAAAGGCAAAAGGCGTACTGCTGGACTTGGAGGAATGGGTCCTCCTCGTTAGTTGAGGACATCATCCTGCCGAATCGAAGACGACGTTGGGTGGTTTGCGGGTTATCGGATTCATCGACCGACCGACCGACTACATCAGAAAAAATGGTTTGGTTTCCCTTAGATGGAAAAGAAGGAGAGGAAGGGCAGGAATGGGAGAATGTGTATAGTATTTGTATTATGTAAGTTGGAGTGTCAAGGTTGGATACTAAAAAGGGATGGATGGATGGATGTACCTAGGTTATGGATGTATGCGAATGGAAACCTTAAAAGTAATGTCCCCCCAATGCGATAACGCGGCTTTGGCAGGGTTCAACTGCACTAGCATGGCGGGAATGACGTGGTAGCTTCGGACATGATTTTAGGGAAACTTGGAAACTCGTTTAATGCATAAAGCTTTTTTCTCTCTCTTTTAACTTGCAACACCAAAATATCTTACTCAGAGATATATCTAAACCCAGATATTATTCGTTAATCTCAACTAGTTTTAAATATAATGAAAATATCCTGACCTATATAAAATTTAGGTATGCTAAAAAAAATGTTCAATTCATAACGATTTTATATATTCCACTATGAAACCCTCAAAACCCCTGCCGTATGCAGATTGCTGGAGCAATGTCGAGGAGTACGTCGAGAGCCTTCTCGAGTTTGCAACAACCTCAGACACGTTCCAAATTCTGTGTGGGGGTGTGCACATCCTAGACTTCTTCACCACCGAGCCAGGCCTCTTCAGTGCTGCTGTGCCGCAAGAATGGCAGTCCTACCTCTTGCAATGCGATTCCACGCGCCTCCTGGACCTCCTTATGAGGGACGACTTGGATGCACTTCGGGATCCGCAACCCCCTGAGAGCTTCCTGGCCTACATCAAGGACATAAGGAGGTTTTCGCTAGCACGCGAGTTCTCTACCAACACGGACAAGCTGCCTAAGCTCACGCGGCAGGTCTCCGTTGGCATGAACCCGAAGAAGATGCACGAAGTGCGGAGCTTCGCGAGCTACGTGGACGGACTTGCGAGTCGCATCGCGGCCGAGTACCCGGGGGAGAGCAGCAGTATCACGCACTTTGTTGACTTCGGCAGCGGCCAGAACTACCTAGGGCGCGCATTGGCGAGTGCGCCCTACAACAAGCAGATCGTCGCCGTAGAGGGGCGGCAACACAACATCCTCGGGGCCAAAGAGCTGGACATGCTCGCGGGCATCACCGAGAAGCCCAAGGTCATACGTAATAAGAAACTCTTCCTCCAGCAGCTGGACAGCATGACGCCCGAGGACCAGCTGGACCAGAAAGCCCTAAACCGGGCCTCCAAGCCTGTCAAAGTCGTGGACGGCTTCGAGGCCGATCTCAGCGCCAGGGATACGTCACAGTTCGTGTACACCCCCGAGGAAGGCAAAGGCTTCATACAATACGTCGAAGGGCGTCTCGAGTCAGGCGACCTAAGCGACGTCGTGAGCCAGCTGGAGGAATCACCGCTCCCCGCTGCCGCGGATCCGCGAGGCGACCTGCACCTGATGGCCATATCGATCCACAGCTGCGGGAACCTCTCGCACCACGGGATCCGGTCGCTGGTGCTGAACCCGCGCGTGCGCGCCGTCGCCATCGTGGGGTGCTGCTACAACCTGATGACGGAGCGGCTGGGCCCGCCGACCTACAAGCACCCCTACATGCGGCCGAGCCTGCAGGCGCTCAACGGGCGCGTGATCCGGGAGTCGGCCCGGCGCGACCCGCACGGGTTCCCGATGAGCGAGCGCCTCGGTACTTATAACAACAACAGCAGTGAGAAAGGAGAAGGAAGCGGTATACGTCTTAACATCACAGCGCGCATGATGGCCTGCCAGGCCCCGCAGAACTGGACCGAGGCCGAGAGCGAGGGGTTTTTCACGCGGCACTTCTTCCGCGCGGTGCTGCAGAAGATATTCCTAGACCGGGGTGTGATCACCAAAGTGTACCACGACCAATCCTCCTCCCCTCCTTCCACCACCAACCCCCCATCCTCTTCTCCCCCCGCCGAAACCCCCTTCAACACATCCACGAACCCCGTCATCATCGGCTCCCTCTCCAAGAAATGCTACCGCTCCTTCGCCGCCTACGTGCGCGGCGCCGTGGCCAAGATCACCGCCGCCTCGGAGTACCACGCCGAGAACCGCGAGCTCATACGCGCGCGCATGGAGGGCATCACCGACGCCGAGATCGCGGCCTACGAGGCGGCGTACGCGCCGCGGCGGCGCGAGATCAGCGCCGTGTGGACGCTGATGGCGTTCAGCGCCGTGGTGGTGGAGGCGCTCGTCGTGACGGACCGCTGGCTGTTCCTGCGCCAGCACGAGGATCTGGTGGATTCCTGCTGGGCGGAGCCGGTGTTTGATTATCGCGAGAGCCCGCGGAATTTGGTTGTGGCTGGGATTAAGAGGCCGGATCGGTGAGGGGTGGGGTGGGAAGGGAGAGGGTAGGATAGGGTAAGGTAGATGGACAGGATAGAGGTCTATATACCCAGGCATCTTTTACGAAACTACGGCTGATAGAGTCGAGACGGCAGAAATAGACAGTGGTTCTATAGCACGAAGACGGTTCGAAAAGACCTCTAGAGCTTTGACAAAATATTTAACAATCATGAACAACATGGCATTAAGTATTTATCAAGGCGCAATGTCGTACATCCCAATAACTCCGCATGACCCCTTCCTCCTTGCATTTTGACCTCTAGCCATCCCACCATTGCGTCCTATTTCTTCAACGACGGGCGCCAGCGCGGGTATCAGCGCCCATCTCCTATCCCACCTCCGCCCTAGAGCGTATCCCACAACCCCAATCCCTTACGCACTCGGCTTCGTGCAAAGCGCCCTGACCAGCCTCGCCAGCGCCGCCAACTTCTCTGCCTCGTCCCTCGCCTGCGCTAGCACCTGCGCCACCGGGTCGACGACCTCCCACACCGGCAGGTACTTGCGGTCCTGCGTGAATGTAGTTTCGGGATGTCTTCTCTGCACCCCCAGGCTGTTAGAACAGTCTGATTACCACTCCAGTATAAGTCGACCCCCTTGACGGTAAGGGCAGCGAAAGCAATGACATCGGTGCTTAAGCCAGGCCTACGCCAATCCCTTTGACGGTCGTCACATTAGCTAGGCATGCTAGGGGTAGGAGGTCTGGTGCACTATTTTCTATAGACTCACCAAGTTTGTATTTCCTTTGGCTGGCTTATCATCCCATGGTATTTGAACCGTGCTTTACTTGTCCGTTTGGAACCAAAGGGTCTCGCTTTTGGCCAGATCCTCGTATCTGAGTCGGGGAAGGGACCGAAGTGCTGCCTTGAGAGGTATTGGTAGGTAATTTTTGTAGTTGGTAGCCTTCTGGGGGAGGGATAGAAAAATCCATCATCACGCCCCCATTCTTCACTTCATATCACTCAAACTGTTTACCTACAGCAGAACCCCGGTCTACCGGCCCCCATGATATCGTAGGATGCCTCCTATCGACCGGGATTTCTAGTAGTTGCACCTGAATGCTCCTTTCTTTCAGCAAGCGTTTGCTTCTTATAATCCTCGAGAAGTAGAATATCAGGGCTTCCAGTACTACTATCCCAACGTCTTTTGTTTTCTGAGAGAAGATTGAGCACGTCTTTGCACTGCCGATCTAGCTCTAGATCATTCCAGGCTTTTCGTTCCTCGCTGATAGTATCCATGGTAAGGTATATAAGGAGCTCCTTTTTCTTATTTCCGAGAGCGTTAGTAGGCACGCAATCTTATCTACTTTTTCCCCTACTTTATATTATTGTCTACTATCGTGATACTATCCTACCACGGCAATGCAATGATATCACCGAATTTCTATTACGATCCACTTGCTTTAGTAGGGTCTCCGGAAACCGAATAACTGGCATTTCAACATGCAGTTATAAGGCTGACCATTCCTGGAAGAGGAATGTAACCGTAGCCAACCTACTTAGCTACACAGCTACGGTAGCTACGCAAAACTGTATATAAGTCAGCGATATTTCTTATAATTACTTGTTTTTCAGCTATTATTTAAAAAAAAAAATTCAATAGCAAGAGTTTTTAAATCCCCTCTAACGAGCACGTATTAAAAATATTTTAAGTCAATTTCGCCTCACTACATACCTTCAAGTTAAGATTACCTAATACGTGACCTATCTAGACCAACATCTAGGAGGGCTCGTCACACTTTCTACTTGCGCACCTTCTATCATCTCATCTAATATTCATGGATTGACCCATTACTATAGGAACCTCCCTGGGTTTCTCCACGTACTAATTCCTAGCCATGCTATCCTCTCTAGATGCTATGGAAATAGACGGCACCCAGGAAGTTGCTTCGGCCAGAAATGATGATGAAAATACCCTATATGGGCGACTTATACCCAAAGATACATAGCCACCATCTCAAGGAGATCAAGACAGTGATGTCCTACTTGTCGAGTAAGTATTAGAATATTCTCTAGTGTCCAGATTCCATCAATATAAAAAGCTAGCGGGATTCTGATACAAAAGTACTATCTATAGTGTGGTGCATGTTGTTGCACTATGCCCAATCGACGATAGGCATAAACTTTCAGACCTCCTTGCCTCGCTATAGTGTTTCATCCTTCAATTCTTCACTTGTGATCTATTTCAAACCATTCCACCATTATTGAACTTTTACTTTCTCATGATGGGACTCCAAAAGCACGAAAGCCGGGCTTATTTGCAGGCTTCCGGGCCGCAGCCCAAAGAGGCCACGCCGACGTAGTTCAAAAGTATCTCGACCACGATGCTTCGTACATAAAAGAGAAACGACCATTTACCGCTTTATGGGCGGCCTCTCAGGGGGGTGGTTGGCGTACTGTAAGCATACTCATCGAGGCAGGCTCGGATGTCAATGAAATGCAGGGCGAATTCCCTGATGATGACTACGCTTGGGCGCCCCTGAGTATCGCGTGTGCGTATGGCTATCTCAGAACTGTGGAAGCGCTCTTGGCTGGAGACGCTGATCCGAACGCCGTCTGTTACCACAAATCCGACACGATACTCTGGTATCCTACCGTCTATTCCCCTAACGTCGAATGCGTCCGTGCTATGCTTAGATATGGCGCTGACCCTAATCAGTCCCAGCTCGACCCTCCCCTGTTGGTGGACATGATGATTTTTAATAGGAATGATAGTGCTCCTCTTATCCCCATATGCGACTCTCTCCTCCATGGTACTTGTCCTATAAACCTCAATGCAACAAATAACGACGGGCAGACAGCTCTCATGGTAGCCTCTGGATTTAATAATATAGACATGGTTAACTGGCTGCTCAAATATGGTGCTGATACTGATGTGCTAGATCGTTTCAATAACTCTGCTTTATGGTACGCCTCTTACAAGGGGAACGTCGGTATAGCTACCTCTTTACTCAATAAAAGGGCGAAAATTGACGTAGCACACGCTGCTGGTAGAGATCCTCTTCTTTTTGGCGCAGATTTCGCCCTCTACAACTCATCCGGTGACGCATTTATGATGGAAGTTTCGAAAAGTCGCCAAATTGAAGTTACCAAGATGCTCATAGAGAAGGGTGCGGACATTAACCGCAAGGGCACAAATGGCGAGACGCCCATCTTCCTTGCAATGTAAGCAAATAGTTTGATTTTTCTCACCCTGAATATACCATTGAAATATCTCGAGTTTGTGGAATAATACCGCCCTCTCAAGCGTCGAGATACTAATAGAGATTTTCTATATAGAGGCCATCACCATAACAATGCCTTAACGCGGCTCCTAGCTGAGAACGGTGCAAAGATGGATGGCATGGTCCGAAACACTTCTACACCTAGCACTTGGTTCGGACATTGAAATTCTCAAAACTTTGCTCGAGTTCCGCAAGAATATCGACATAAATGCCCCCAATGAGGCTGGATTCACCGCCCTCCACATGGCTATTGATCAAAGTGATGTAAAATACTCGCAGACTCTCATCAGGGAAGGCGCCGACTTACCCCTTTTCGACCGTTCACGTCCCCTTTAGGAAAGAAAAAAAGGGAAATGACACATCCAACACTTCAACTTCGTTTGCCCCTATACCCGAACCTAACCAATGCCTTCTAAATTCTAGCCTCCTTCCACATACCCCTCTCAAAATACCTAGAAAGTTCAAAGCTAACCCAACGCAGCCAATCTTCGGCCTCGTATTCAGTTGCACTACCTGCGACTACAGTACCTGCACGAAATGCTTGTCACATATAGAAACTTTTCACACAGGAGAAACACGAGGTGATGGGAAGGAGCATAAATTCGAACTGGATGCTAGCTATAGCGAGTATCAAGAAACGCCCGATAGCGAGGAAAACAAAGGGGGTAGCCCAGAAATCGACGAGGAGGCTACGGGCGAAGAGGCTGGCGAGTATGAGATTTTGGATTTAGGTGACGCCCTGTTTTAATTTTCTTTTTCTTTTCTTATTTGATTCGAAATATTTTTTCATAGTCCATAATAATAACCAAACTCTTGAAAAAGAAATGTTCCCTCAATAAAAACAGCACTACGTCCCACGACCCCCTTTTCCTCCCCCTTTTCAGCTACAAGCAAGACTCGCCAGTAAAGGCTTGAGCAAAACAAACACTCTAGGTACCCTATATCGTAATACATTAGTTGAAATATAACTACAAACGAGCCCACCAAATCATTGCCAAAAAAAAAAAAAAACATAAACGAGTTTTATAATAACCAATGAACTGGGGGCGGCGGAAACCCCACCCTCTTTCCTACAAACCAAACTCCCCCAACTTCCACACCTAACCAGCCCCAAAAACGTAGTGCGCGCCTTCAGCACCTTTACGCAGCGCCATCTCTCGACACTGGGGCTGTACTACACGATGGAGGACGTTCGGAACCAGCTCGGGTGCCAGGTGAAGCCCCTGGGGGAGAACGAGAAGCCCGTGAATAGGCTATGGGCATGGACGTAGGGGTAATCAAGGGGTGTTTGACTAGGGTTGGTGGTGGTGGCGGCGATGAGTAAATATAGATTATATAGTACACCTGCTATCTACATCACAGACTTACTAAGTTAACCGCGATTCATGGTGATATGGTTAATACGGTAGTGCTAAGAGATAGAGAACGTTGAGACGGGAGTTCTAAGCGTCACTGGGAATAGTCTGCCTCATAAGGATCCTGGTTTTAGCTGCCGTGTTGAGGTCTTTATCACGAGAAGGACTAGGATATTATACCATGAGAGTCAGATGGTCGACTCGCCATAGAGATGAAGATTGAAGTTTCTATAGGTTAGATTGTATCACTCTCATGGGTAATATACCAGCCCTTTGGATGTGAGCACACTATTCTATGTTACCTGTATATTAATCCGTATGCATTCAGATGCATATAGCATGGCTATAACTGCGTGGGTAGCCATTTTGGGAATTAATATTGTCACATTTCTACACCAATTAGTAGCATTGACTTCTCAGCGCACCGAGGTGCTGCACCTACCTTGCCGCCCGGAACCCGAACCCGACCACCGAACGGAAGTCGGTGAGCATGCACTGCGCGGCGCAGGTTGTCGTCATAAGCATTGAGCCCAATCACCTCGATTGGTCCCACACCTGCGCCGTGGATCATGGCTGCCGCGCCGGGCCATCCGCTATTTTCCCGGACAGCGGGCCGAGCGTCACACGAGTTCACGGAGCTACAGCTCCTAGTTAGCGCTGAAATCCGACGGAGCCAGCACTATGGGTTGATACGGTATTCGAGCAGATGAAGTTAGCTTCTAGGTGAAGACACACAAAGCTATCAAGCTTGGAGAACCTTTTTGGCCTGGCCCCCGTTATGCACATTGCCTACGATTCTTAGAAAAGGAACCAAATGCGATGTAGAGGGTAAAAGAGTAGACTCGTTTAAAAGACGGCATTCTATACAGAGAGTGTGTTTTCTGCTTTGCAAAAACATCATATACCAGGTCAGACGGCTGCAGGGATAAGCTGCTTGCTGTCAATATCGCAGATAGACCATGACTTTATTATCACTAAAACTGACCCAAAGTTCCCTGATCGGGGAAATTCGGAGGTTGAATATGTGTGCAAAGCGGATCCATGCCTTAATGCTGTAGGTGGAAGTGGGTTTGTATTATCTAATGTATAGACAACGAAGCTATCTTGTTGGGTAGATCCTCAGTCAGACTTGCAGCAGAAGCTAATAATGCATTACCATTAGTGTTTATATAGTCATAACAACGGTTCAGGGTTGAACAGTTATCACGCCATTTGTGGAGGCCCGGCGGATAGAGGGAAGCAGTACAAAATAGATAGTTAGCCTAACGTCGCTTGTGATGGAGAATTACCCCCTGCTCGTGTTCAGGAATTGAAATTGTTTGGTTTCCGGGGAATAGCTAGAGGTTGTCGGTAAGATCCTCCGGATAGATCTTTGGACTGCGATGATGTAACGAACGAGAAACGGTATACTTTGTAGTTCCAGAGCCATACCATGTTGTCAAGACTAATCAATATTCGCCATCCCTGGCGTCAGATAGCTCAGCTATCAGCCCCGCCTGAAATCCAAGTCAAAATGGACAGGAAGGTCCTCCCTCACGATATTCGCGATAATCAAGCAAGCCAAGACAACCAAAGGCCACCGCTTACATTATCCCACACAAAGTTGAATTATGCATGAACCTGCATCAAAGTGGGCTACGGCAAGACGTACAACGCACAACTTACATTAGCTGCTTTCTGTGAAGTCGTAATGAATCCCTCCTTCAGTTTTCATAACTCCGGCTAGGCTTTAGGCAAGCCGAGCGGTAAGAGAAGGAGGGGCCTACCGATATCTACCACCTTGATAGTAGCATCTCTGATAAGTGAGAGATACATGGACCATGGCGAGCTCCACTCCGTGACGAGGACCAAACCCAAGCTACGAACGGCTACCTGGTCATCCGCGCGGCGAGCTATGTTCGGAAATTGATCAAGTCCTCAACACCAAGTGGTATTCCCGCGGTCTGGCGGAACCGCACTGCCAAGAAAGAAGGGGAGACTCCAATACATACCAAGATTGCCGTTAGCTCGATCTGACCATGATGACGACACCATGGCTGCGGTTACGAGCTCGGGATTTACACCGAAGGCCACTGTTATATTGATTGCCCGCGGCGGAGTCGTGGCGGGAACCCCACGCGCTTTGATGCTTGCATCTCGATTCATGGTCTGCTGATATTACTAGCCGCACGAGACATTGGGCGTCGGCAAACGAATTTGTAGTGTAGTCATGCGAAAAGAACAGAAGACATGTTAGAATAAACCAAGAGATGCTAGATTCAAGAGGTCCTAGGTAAGTCAGAAAGGTCGTAGTCGTAGCTTGAACATCCCAAGGTCTGTGGGGTTCCCTCGGCCGAGAGAGCTGGTTACTCTCGGCTCTGGATCTCAGAGTCGTCAAGATGACCAAGACCCTAATCTAGACCCTGAAATTTGCATCGAACGCCATGACGCTATTCGTTGGAAACCCCCGACTACCACATAAAAACACTCCGTCAATGGCATACCCACGTCTTGCATCGATATATCAATTCCAATAATAGGTAAGACTCATCAGTCTAGATGCAGCGATCACGACTACCGTTGTCATACTGTTGCCATACCATGCGAGGTAGGAGGGGGGAAAGGGAGGGGAAGAAGGGGGGAAAGGGGAAAGGGGAAAATCGAAAAGAAAAAAAAAGGAAAAATCAATCAATCAATCAATATGGGGAAATTGATGAAGTAAGTTATAAGTTACCTAAGTATGTTTACTGAGGTCCTACGGTGACATCTAGGAGGTACATATCACAAATAAATCAGGTAGGTACCTAAGATAAGAGAATAATTCCTTCTACCTTACTGTTATACAAGAAAGTGGCACCACTTTCCTCTCGTTAGACACCGGCTAAGTCCCGTCAAAGCATTCTAGGCAGGTACATGTTTAAAAGCAGAAAAAGAAGTGACAGCGTGAGCTAGGAGTTAGGTTGAAGCAAGAGGAAAATAGTGTAACCTAATAGTAAAAAAAAAAGGAAGGCGGGGCAAAAAGTTAGTCGAGCGGATATCAACTTTACCTACATACCTTAGGTACTCCAGAATTAGGCCGATGACGAACACAATTGACTAAAGCACGCAGCTAACCTAATTACCTAATATATCGTGCTACTTACCTGCTATCATTGATATACACTATACTAGGCATATATTACAATAAATGAGTATGTAAAACCTTGAGAAGCTATCGTAGCTGAAAGGCAAGCATCGTATCTTTAATCATTGGCCCCAGTTAAAATAAAAATATTACGGACTGCTTGCCTACATAACCTAACCTAGGTACATGTTAAAAGGCACATACAGCTAGAGGCACCATACCTCAGTAGCAGCTAACCTAACCTAGATAAATGTGCTAAAACGTACCTACATATTCCGTACATATTACATGTACGAAGGTAGTTCATGGTAGGATCGCTAAATGTTGGAGGAAGGCAACCCCCCCCTTTCTGTCATACCAGACATACATCATCATGCAGGCGGGTCGAAGCTCCTTGCAGACGCCTTTTTGCAGAGGCGACAACTCCCGGAAGGAGCACAGTAGCAACCATACCACCACTAAGCTAGCACTAGGCAGTTCATATTTATTTATTCTCTGAAGCTCTATGCATTGGAACCCCCCACGCTCTCTTTAATATGTAACATCTCCACCATCATAGAGTTAAATGCTGCAAGAGACGCCCGAATCGACCTAGCTCTCACGACATCAACCACGCTCTCTCTTTCTCCTGTGCTTGTGCTTGTACTTGTGCTTGTGCTTGTGCCGTTGCTGATGCAATGCGGTAAGGTTCCGTATATCCCACTGCAAGTGATGGAAACCTTGCCCCCCCTTCTTTTCCCTTCTCCTTCAAAACGGATTACCCTTTTTAGGGTAGATGGGTAGATTGCCTCCATCGTGCTATTTGCCAATTCTGTTGTTACCTACCGTTACCACTTAGACTACTAACTTACTTGCCACTACTACACTACTGTTTTTCTGCTGCTATCGTCAGTTTGCGCCCAGGAACACATCCACTCATGTCACCAGGTTGATCACTACCTCTTACCACTCACTACTATTACTACTAACCTACGTACTTATATGCATTGCAAGTAAGTAGGTTGGTAGGTAGTACTTTTTCTATATAAATAATATTCTATGTCACCCCCCTTTACATTCGCCGGTTGAACTACTAATGAAATCTTCTCTTTTTTTCTTTTTTTTTTATCTCTTCTCTTTTCTATTACCTTTCTCCAATCTTTCATACACACACCCATACATAATCCTTCAATTTTAAGTCTTTTTTTCTCAACTCCTATCTTATCCTATCCGATCCTATCTCTCTTAACCTACTCAACCTACTTATTACCTGTCTGACCTTGCCGACCCCCTCTCGTCCGGAATCCTCCCCTCACCCCTTGTCATCGAGTCAAGAGTCTGTCCTCCGTGAGGATTTATTTTATCTGCTCATCTATCTGCTTCGGGCTCGTTGCAGGGTACACCAACTTTGCATCCGCCATCATAATAAAAAGGAGCAACCATAGAGCAACACATCGACTCGACCAGCCGTTGAACTTGTGCAGATCCCTGCCCTATGGCAAAACCCGCCAGCCCGCCAACCCGCCAACCCGCCAACCTGCTGTGTGTTGTCCCGCACTGACTCAAGCCTTTCCCAACGAGGCGCTTAAAAGAGAACACCCCCCGGTTTCTGCTGTACCTACTAGAATTACCCGCTCTACTACGCTAGCTCCAGCTGCTTGATCCCAAAGGTGTCCACAGAAAGTCCGATTGACAGTCCTATCACGGCCTCTAGCTCTATCTTTCTTAACTCGCTCTCTTTTTTCGGTTTCTCTCCTTCATATTCTCTCTGGCTCTCTCTCCACATCTCTTCTCCATCTATCTATTTATCTATCTGTCCATTTTTCTTTTTGGATACCTCGGTTCTTCCTTTTAAGTCATTGCTGTTTGCGTGCATTAGACACTTTTATGTCTTGCTTCTTTCTTTGACAGAGCAGTCGGTCTTGGATCCGAAACCACAGAATTCGAAGCAGAACAGAACAGGATACCTACCTATCAAGGCACCTAACCTACCACCTAAATCACCCTGTAACCCGGTTCTATACTCCACCAATCACGAATTATAATTGGTAGACAGCCGGGTACAACTCTGTCTGTGCTTTTTTCAGGGGTCTTTCGTCCCCGGTTTTCGGGGCTGACTGCATCGCCGCCGACGATCTCCAAGTTCACGACGTCACGAAATTCAAACATTTGTCGCGATGAACGCCCAGATATCATTTTTGGTGAGTTTCTTACTTAACGTCGCTGTTGCTTTTAGTTTCGAAGAGGATCGTACTGTAGCCCTTATTACCATATGACATAGAGCCGATTGTTGCCGTGTTGTGCTATCTAAAGCTATTGTTGTACACTACATCTACCTACAATCCATTTTCGCGTGTTAGCTATTTCAACGGTTCCTGGTTCTTTGGTTCTGGGGGTTTTAGTCCTGGTTCTACCACCATCAATGCCACGTGTGATACAGTCTTTGCGCTTTCTCCACGAACAGGGTCCAACAGAAACATGCAGATAGTTACTTACACACATGTGTCCAGGATGGTAGTTTCAGCCTAATACACATACCTTTAAATCTGTACTCGACCTTCTTACAGCCTTTGTTACAAATCCTCCTTCCTCAAGACGGCGACGAGAGCCCTACCAATGGAGTAGAAGGCCTTAACCTCGATAACAGGCATGGGTTTCTGAACATCAGCATAACGCCTGTTGAGTGTTCGGTTGTATGTCAAAGTAGTTGGTCCGAAAATGTCTTTGAGCCCGCCATAAGTCGACTCCCTCGAGATCTCGCCAAGACAGTCTCCATATCGAAAGATACTTATCTAGTGCTTTCGGTTATAAGTGGCGGGATGGATGCAGGGAGTCGGGTCATGGAACTGACGTCGCCACTGGCATTGGCGGGCATTCCCATCTTTTTCATAACCACTTACTACTCAGACTTCATCCTAGTGCCCAGCAAAGACCGACACATGGTTGTGCAAGCACTACTAGCAAGGAACTTTGAGTTCATTGAAGACGAGTCAGCGTTCGTATCACCGACAGCAATGTCCCACGGACGAGGGAAGAGTTCAAGTAGCGATCCGCCTTCGACACCACCACCATCTAGCGTCGCGGAATTACAGGTCCGGACGTTCGCCCTGTTGAAGAAACGAAACGTTACACCATATATCTGTCCTGATCTCAGTCTCGTCCAGTGCTCTGGTCGCGACATATCTGAGTTGGTCGACTTCAATCGCCGCCCACGGTTAAGCAGGCAGGCAACTGGTAATGGTCACCACAGAAGTAGCTGGCTGGATCACGTAGATACAAAGCTATACACGAGCCTCATTTCTGTTCTTGCGCTACAGCCCAAATTCCTGTCCATTACTCTAGCTCAAGAAGACGCGCCTTCTCTGTTAATTGACAAGACCCTTCTTGGTGCCTTTGGGGATTCGTTAGTTGGTGACACAGAAGGCGACCTTATACCTATCTTTCTCGATCTGGTCAACTTGCCTCTAGAAGCTACGGGTATTGTTTCCGGCGTGGCAGGGAAGCTTGTCGAAGAAATGCGCATGGTTGAAACAGGTGTTAGCGGGGAGCTATCTTACCTCTCCACCGCACGAGCTGGCGCAGTGATCCTACCCAACGAACAATCAATGAAGGCCTTGGAGGTTTTGAAGCCTCTTCTAGTCAAAGAATAATAGAGAGAAACGATATAAGCATTAAATGGCAATCATAAAGCATGGCTCGATAAATGCATATGATCATTGACTAAAGGAATCATCATGAAGATATGGACGCTTATCTCAGTCACGGAAAAGAAAAAAAAAGGCATATGGGTGGGCATGGGTTCGTGAGACAAATGAACACGGCATTCAGCACGGCAGCATCAATAAGCGCCTGGGACTTAACTTCGGTTCTGAGGAGGAATAGAGGAGGTTGGGGAAATCATTGTATTGCATCATCTCATTCTCGTTACTGTCTGGCGCTCGAGCGGCAAAAAGAAAAGGTAAAGGAAGGAAGGCGGGCGGTTCTTCGTCATGTTCACAAATCGCATCAGGAGAGCGAGATACCCCAAAGCCACGGAATAATAATGTCCAGAAAATCGTTTCCTAAACGTTCTGTCGAAAAGAATTATTGGTAAATGGAAAGAAGAATATCGATTTTCTCGTATATCTTCGGGTGTGTACCAACATGAGCTAAATATTGCTTGGCTGACTCTCGTATCGCAGAATAGCGGGTAACACTTAATATCATTTTATTATTATTGCCAATATACTAGTAATTCATCTATCTTCTGGTGGACTGGTTATAAGTAATACACCGGGTTGTCTAGTTACAGTATTCCGCGAAGCATATATAAAAATTCACCTTCTTCTATGAAACTCGCAAGGAACTTGAAGATTAAAGAAAAGAAGCCTAGTAAGGAAGGTATTCATCACACCGTAGCTTAATGACGGTTAGGTACGGCACTTTTGTTCTCGTGCAAAAAAAAAAAAAGATTTATATACCTCTACCTAGCCTTATCTGGTGGTAGTGCGTGAATGATGATCTCAAGCCGTCATCAAGTGTTGTAAAGTGAATCTACCTAACCTAGCTTTAAAGAGGCTAGTCTATATCCGGCACCTCTCTGCATATGGAAATATAGGACTGGACTGGACTACTTGGGAAGGGCGCTAGGGTGGGATACCTGCCTAGGGGGTGGTAAGATGGCGTGTATTGAAGTAGATAGATAGTAGGTTGCATGGGATGCTAAGCTAGGCCAAGGTATTTGGGTATAGGAGTAGGTGTTTATTTAGGTCGCTGACCGTGCCCCTCTATAAGCAGGTGTTGTGAACTAAGTTAGTGAGCACCAAGTTACGTCATCGTGCTGGGTTCGGTAGACTTGAGGGGATGTTTTGCTATATATAGTGGGTGCTTGGTCGTTTGTTTAGAGGAGCTGGTTAGCGGCGATAGAGGGTATGTGGGATTAATATGCTAGGCAGGGTGGTGGCTGCGTAGGTAAATGGAGGTGTAGAGGATTATATTGCAGATAGAGATTCAGGTTGAGGGAGCTCAGGGTTAGGGTACGATGGGTTTTATGTTTGCTTTTACTACTATGTAAGGAATAAATCAATGCATATTGTACATGTACTCGTATTTGACTCGCCTGAAAGTAACATGAAAAGGAGAGGGAGCCAGAGGAGGGGGGGTTGGTGTAGGTAGTTCTCATAGATAGAGGAGGCAAGGCTGAGTGGTCCATTTGTTTAAAACTTTTAGAACTCCTATGCTGTACTATGTAGTTTTAGTGAAGTTCCCATTGGCTACAAGGCCATTTCAACATTAATAGGGAATGTAATCTAGCGGAAATGGTTATGATATCCATGTGAATGTGTAATGAGTTATTCAACTTCAGGAGTTGATCGTTTTTTGATTCCTAGTAGCTTCAAGAATAAGGTATGGCACTAGAGTATATATATCGATCAATGGGAAAAACTATGCAAAAGCAGATATCTTTAAACTCGAGCTACATTGTCTTGTTCGCAAGCTTTAAAGAGGACATTCATAATATGCAAATATAAAGTATATGCATATATAAGACAGCGCATATTTATGTATGTGGGTTAGGTATGTTCACATGTGCCGTGCCCCGGTTATCCACCCACCCAATAGGTCACTTTATGATTTATACTTCCGATAGAAGTCATCAGATATGTAGTGTAGGTAACATGACCTGGCTAGTACCATGGTACTGGGCTCTCATAACCCCAGCAATGGAAGCGGGTAGGGTTCATCAACAGGTACCTGCCTTGTTCTCTATCCCATAGAAGATACTTTATTTAATTCCCGAAGAAAGGAAAGTTGCCCACATGACAGCAACACATTGCACCTAGCGATCCCGTCTTACTTATGTATTTAAACCGGAATGACTAGTATGACGGTAGGTCCGTACTAGTCTGACGGTACGCCACGCACCTGCCACACACTAAGCCTAAAGACATCTAGTCAGCCTTGGTACACTGCCACAGGTACATGTGCCCCCCAAATGGAAGTACCTTTTCTATCTCACGGTCACAAAGTTAATTGCAAATGTCGCAATTCAATTGAATTCAATTGCGCAACTAATTGCATTTGCAATGCATTTAGGATTTTAATTCAAATGCATTTACAAATAAAAGTTTTAATTCATTTTATTTTAACGAAAAAAAAAAAAAAACCCCTAAAAAAAAACCGTCTTTATCTCTCTTAGCCCCTTAATAAGGGGGGGGGAGGGGGGTGGTCCCCCTTAAACTCTCCGTAGCCAGGTGCCTTAAGGCATTTCAGCGCCCCAAACCCTTTAAATTTGTGACTGCAAAGCAATAAAAGTACATACATTTTGGAGGTGCTTGTGCCTGTGGCCGTGTACTAAGGTTAGCTAGATGTCTTTAGGCTTAGTGTGTGGCAAGTGTGTGGCGTACCGTCAGACTAGTACGGACCTACCGTCATACTAGTCTTTCCGATTTAAACTAGGCCGCCCTAGCCACCCCCCTTTGTTATTGGATGGCCGATGGCTTATTAGTTACGCAATCGATGTCCAACCTTCATGTTTTCTTAAGCAAGTTGTCTAACAAACTGCCCAATACCTAACTATCTTAATCCACTTACTTCCTATGTACTGATCACTTTTCACTTGTCAATATACACATACACATCCCGTTTCATCTCATCTCGATTCGGACTAACTGGACTGACTTAGTTTATCTATCTAAGTACTAGTTCTCCAAGGTGTAGAACGTTCCATATACACCTAACCTCACTACTTGTTATTGGCCAGACACCTCATATTCATCTTTTCCGCGATTCAGTGACGCCGCTACCTTCGTGCTCGCGGTGGTACTATGGCCATCATAGGCCCGTGAGCAAGACAAATATCATGCTTGAGATATAACCATTCACATTTCACGAGGTCTACTGTTGCCTCCCCCTTCGGGATTACGTAGTAGATCACACATCAACAACGATACCTCTCCTTTACGAATCTTGTAATTAAGACGCTATCACATTGACCATGCAGACGAGAATCCTTCTGGCGGCCGCGCTCGCCATAGGGCCTGTTTCTGCAGCCCTTGTCAATGGGTATGACAGTGGCGCTCAGAAACCCTTAAGCGACCCTCCCGGCCAAGAGATTGACGGGAGACTATTTGCAAACGCAGACACATTAGTGTCCCATGTATTAGAGGACGCGCAGAGTCCAGCAGCATGCGCTGCCTGCGAAGTCAGTTTCCCCCTAGTCATCTATGTACCGCATCGGATGGGAAAACGCAAATTACGAGATCCCATATGCCAACAGGAAACGTAGCCAGCGAGTCGGGTGAGGATAAACGTTGCTAACGCATACGATAGGGAATACTCCTTCAGCTCAAAGCGGCCGCTGCCGTGGGCGACGACTTTTTCGTCAATGTGATGACGAGGATATGCAAACATATCGGGGTATATAGCTCTTAGTTCCTTGGCTCCTGCATTGTTACCCCCCGTCTCGCCCCCTTTTTCGCGAGTTACAAATCCTTCTGGTTTTCGCCTATTTTACCAATCCGCCACTTGCTGACCGGTGAACAAGCTCCAAGATGACGACGTCTGCGAGGGTTCCATCTTATTGGAGGGCCCTATCATAGCACAAGGCCTGCGGGACATCAAGGTGGGATCCAAAACATCGCGGCTTGCTTGCGTGGCCTTCATGGGTCTCTGTTCCTATCCTGAGGTCGAACCGCGCAATATCACCTTCCCATCACCGAAGCCACTACCAGGATCCGTGAAGGCGCCGCCTAAGACATCTAAGCTTAAGCCGCTGCATATTGTGCATTACTCGGACATCCATGTCGACCCCTTTTATGTCGAGGGGGCTAGTGCGGAGTGCACAAAGCCCATTTGTTGCAGGTAAGATACCCCCAGCTTACCCCTTGATCTTTGCCATCTTGACTACAAGCACTTGAACTTACCTATCATGACAGGGAGTACCCCGACATCCAGGAGCCGGGCCGCCCCGCCGGGCCCTACGGCGAGCACACTTGCGACTCCCCGATCAGCCTAGAACAGAGCATGTACGCCGCGATCAAGGAGATCGTGCCAGATGCCGCGTTTTCCATCTTCACGGGCGACATCGTCGACCACGCGCTGTGGAACACGACTGAGGCGCAGAACGCGCTCGACATCACTGGCAGCTACGGGCGCATGGGCGAGGCGGGCCTGTTCGTCTACGGCACAGCCGGCAACCACGAAGCGTCCCCCGCCAACTCGTTCCCGCCGGCGTCGACGGATCACTCGGCCGACTGGCTCTACGACGTGCTCGCGTCGGCCTGGGGTCGGTGGATCGACCCCGCGCCGGCGCAGCCGTTCGGGGCGTACTCGGCTAAGTGGCCCGGCGGGGACGCGAACCTGCGGATCATATCGATTAGCACGAATCTGTACTATGCGCACAACTACTGGCTGTACGAGGAGCCGATGGAGGAAGACCCCAGCGGGCAGCTGGCGTGGCTCGTGGCGGAGCTTGACGCCGCGGAGAGGGCGGGCGAGCGGGTGTATATCATTGGGCACATGTCTATGGGGAACCGGGATGCGTTCCACGACTGGTCGAATTACTTCGATCAAATTGTGAACCGATATGAGGGGACCATCGCGGCTATGTTCTTTGGTAAGTCAAGTCCAACCTCATTTCTCGTAGTCCTTCCCTCCTCTCTCCTCATGCATGCACTTGGTATCGTAATATACTTATGGCCGCTTAGGACACTCGCACCTCGACGAATTCGAGATCACGTACGCGGACTACGCGCAGCGCACGTACGCCAACGCGCGGGTAACCTCGTACGTGGCGCCCTCCCTGACGCCGACGTCGGGCCACCCGGCCTTCCGCGTGTACACGGTGGACCCGGAAACGTACGGCGTGCTCGACGCGACGACGTACATAGCCAACACGAGCGACCCGAGCTTCTCGTCCCAGCCCCGGTGGACGAAGTACTACTCCGCGCGGGAGGCGTACGGCGGCGCCGGAGGAGGAGGAGAGCTCACGGCGGCGTTCTGGCACAACGTCACGGAGCGGCTCGAGCGCGACCCGGAGGCGTTCGCGGCGTACTACGCGCGCAAGCGCCGCGGCTGGAAGGTCGAGGCGTGCGACGCCGAGTGCAGGCGCGCGGAGATCTGCAAGCTCCGGGCGGCGCGGGCGCAGGATAACTGCGTGAAGCCCGGGCTGAGGCTGGATTTGGTGAGGAGGCCGTCGGATAATAACGAGGATGAGAAGCACGGAAGGAAGGTAGCGGAGTGCGAGGACAGCGTGCTGGGGGATACGCTGGCGAGTCTCGTGGTGAATAGAGAGGCGCTGGCGGTGTTTTGGGGGCAGGGCGCTAATCTAACGGGAGCTGGGGAATGAGTGTTCTCTTCTCACTCCACACCACCACTAGGTACGGACTGCAACTATGGAAACTGGGCATATTATGTATGCGTGTAATGTACGATATGCTAATTTGCGCCATGACGCTGCAGAGTCTATAAAAGGCAGGATATCGAAATAACAGATGGTGGGGCTTCTGGTTCATAGCACAATCCAATTTATGTAAGATTTAATCTCTTGGGTGTAGTTACGAAGGGGATAAATATCCCATGATAGCCAGTGTGATTCAAAGTAGAAGATAGGTAGGTAGATAACCTGTAATAGTAGGTTGTATACTACCTATCTACACTACTCTTGTCCTAATTCATATGACCTATATCTTATTAGTGATAACAAGTCGAAAGAGGCAGTGCAGTTTGGGGTTACAACGGGAATCTTACCTATACAGAAACAGGACAGCAGGGGGTGACGAGTTGAGAGAGATTGAAGTGACGCGATCTTAACACGGTTCCTTTAGAGATCTACCTTGCCTTACCTTTTACCTTACCTCACCTTATTATCACCTCAACATTGAAACATTTATCTTTCGGGTTTCATGTTGTTCGTGTTGTCCAAAAGTGGTAGATGGTCAGCCAAGTGTATGTACTTATCTTTTTCCTTTTTCCCGTTCTTTTTTTCTTTTTATTCGTTTCTCCCCTCTTCCCCCGTTGATTAATGATAAGTTTTGTATAATCGGTTTTATCAATTAACATCAATTGCAGGTATTCGCATGGGCATCTTATGTTTCTTATAAGTGACCCTCTCTGAATAACTTAAAAGTTCAGATACCTGCATACCTCCTAGCAAGTCTTTGTTTTTTACATAATCTATCTCGATTAGATAAAAGAAGAACGGGTCGTCGAATGAATGCTGGGGCTTCAACCGAGACTGCGGGCTAGGCCTTCGTTGGTGGAGCTGATTCGATGGGGCGGCGATGAACAGAGAAGAAGAAATAGCGTTAGCAGCAATGGCAGTGGCAGTGGGACTGGCACTGGCAGCCGACCGGCAACGCCCATACTCGCTGCTGCGTCACAGATGTGGCATGCTCAAGCCAATACTAATAAAGCTAGAGGCGCTAATAAAGCACGAGCCACAGATGTAGCTGAAGCTTCCAACCAACCACTACCCCCCAGTCCTGCACTATCACCGACAGCTTCCATCATCACCTCCAAAACAACCACAACACCACCATCGTCATTGTCATCACCCGAATCATCTCCCATTTCCCCATCACCACTACCACCACCACTCTCTCCTCTCCCTGAGCCAGCTTCACCCGATCCTACCCCTCTCATTCCCTCTATTACTATTACTTCTGAAGCTGCAGAACCCCCGATAACCCCAACTCGCACTCGCAAGATGGCACCGGTAAGCTGCAAACCACCCCGCGATGCCACTATCCCTCTATCTCGTTTAAAGCTGTCTAATAACTTGCTCACATTTTTTTTTTCTTTAACTAGTCCGCCAAAGCTACGAACGGTGACCAGGATGGCCTCAACCATGGTATGCACTGGCTTTCTCTTCTCTCTCCCCCCAATCACCTTTCCTCTGTATTTCTATATCTTCAATGTTCTGTGGGCTATGGAACTAATCACATGAATAACAGGCAAGATCTACTCCGTCTCCGGGTTCGTATACACAATGCCAACATTTACCACCTCGAGCTAGGCATATCTCGAAACTAACCCAATTCCCAGACCCGTCGTTGTCGCCGAAGACATGCTCGGTGTTGCCATGTACGAACTTGTATGCTCTATTCTATTCTGGTAGTGAACCCATTCTCCATTCATATCCATTGACACACGGAACAGGTCAAAGTCGGCCACGATAATCTAGTCGGTGAAGTCATCCGAATCAACGCCGATCAGTGCACTATCCAGGTCTACGAGGAAACCGGTGCGTAACCTGAACTCCCAGATCAGAAGATTGAGATGCCAGGTAAATACGATAGCTAACCAGAACTTCATAATACATATAGCTGGTGTAACGGTTGGCGACCCTGTCAGTCGAACCGGAAAGCCCCTTTCCGTCGAACTCGGACCTGGTCTGTTAAACAATATCTACGATGGAATTCAGCGGCCGCTGCAGAAGATCTCGGAACAGTCTAAGAGTATCTATATACCTCGTGGTATTGCCCTCCCCGCTCTCGACCGGACCAAGAAGTGGGAGTTTACGCCGGTTATGAAGGTCGGCGACCATATCTCTGGCGGTGACGTATGGGGTACTGTGTTCGAGAACTCGTTTATCCAGGTACACAAGATCTTATTGCCTCCCCGCGCGAGAGGTACCATTACGCGAATCGCCCCCAAGGGCGAGTACACCGTCGACGAGAAGATCCTTGAGATCGAGTTTAACGGTACCAAGACCGAGCACGGCATGATGCACACATGGCCCGTCCGTGTGCCGCGACCCACGACCGAGAAGCTCTCGGCCGACAAGCCCTTCATTGTCGGTCAGCGAGTCTTGGACGCCCTTTTCCCTAGTGTTCAGGGTGGCACCGTCGCTATCCCTGGTGCTTTCGGCTGCGGCAAGACTGTCATTTCCCAGTCCGTCTCCAAATTCTCCAACAGTGATGTTATCGTGTACGTCGGTTGTGGCGAACGGGGTAACGAAATGGCCGAAGTCTTGAAGGACTTCCCCGAACTGTCCATCGAGGTCGAGGGACGTAAGGAGCCCATCATGAAGCGAACCACGCTGATCGCCAATACCTCCAACATGCCCGTCGCTGCCCGAGAAGCCTCCATTTACACGGGTATTACTGTCGCCGAATACTTCCGTGATCAGGGCATGAACGTTGCCATGATGGCTGACTCGTCATCGCGGTGGGCAGAAGCTCTGCGTGAAATTTCCGGTCGTCTAGGAGAAATGCCGGCGGATCAGGGTTTCCCTGCCTACCTCAGTGCCAAGCTGGCCAGTTTCTACGAGCGTGCCGGAAAGACCAGCTGCCTGGGCTCCCCTGAGCGTGAGGGCAGTGTTAGTATTGTTGGTGCTGTCAGTCCGCCCGGTGGTGATTTCTCCGATCCCGTCACCAGTTCTACGCTGGGTATCGTGCAGGTCTTCTGGGGTCTCGACAAGAAGCTCGCTCAGCGAAAGCACTTCCCCTCCATCAACACGGCCGTGTCGTATAGCAAGTACACCAACACGCTGGATAAGTGGTACGAGAAGGACTACCCCGAGTTCCCGCGGCTGCGCGACCAGATCAAGCAGCTGCTATCGGACTCGGAAGAGTTGGACCAGGTAGTGCAGCTGGTCGGAAAGTCGGCGCTGTCGGACCCGGACAAGATCACGCTCGACTTGGCCATGCTGCTCAAGGAGGACTTCCTGCAGCAGAACGGCTACTCGGACTACGACCAGTTCTGCCCCATCTGGAAGACGGAGTGGATGATGAAGCTCATGATGGGCTTCCACGACGAGGCGCAGAAGGCCATTGCCCAGGGCCAGAGCTGGGCCAAGGTCCGCGAGGCGACCAGCGACCTCCAGGCGCAGCTGCGGAGTCTGAAGTTCGAGGTCCCTAGCGAGGGCGAGGATGTGATCACGAAGAAGGTAGGATTTATCCTAGTTACTCAATACTAAATCTTATGGGGCTTTTTGCTAATATGATATTTACTATATAGTACGAGGCTATCCAACAGTCTATGCTGGATAAGTTTGCATCCGTAATGGACGAGTAGACAAATGAAAGGAGAGAAGGGAAGAGAGAGAAAACAATTATGTTGGGCTAAGCTAAGCTAAGGCTATGATTGAACTTTGTTTTTTTTAAAGCATGTTTATGAGAAGAAGGAAACGAGAGAGGGAAGGGAGAGAAGGCAAGAAGGGGAGCTGTTTTTGGCTGTATATAGAGAAACATCAAGCACGTGTGTGTGAAAGAGAGAAAATCAGAAAGTCGAATATGAAATAAGAAACAGGAGATACGATGATATTATGAAAGATGGTGGTAGAAATGTGATGTGATGCGATGGGTAGATGATCGGTGAGATCATGCACTAATCAACCGGTCTTTGCCTGTTCAGATGTTGTACGGGTGTGTGTCATGGTGTCACGGTTGCTAAGCGTGGCCATGTATACTACCTTGGATTTCATAGCGGGGGACTGAAATCTGATATCCTTTTTGCTAACGTCGCAGATGGACGATTTAAGGTGTTTTATTTTTGCTATTTTTTTCTTTTCCCTCTTTGGGCCATAGGTATTACGTAGTAATAACTCCCCCGTTACATATCTTAGGTAAATATGTTCTATACGCAAGTGGTATAGCCCAAGTGGTTGGTATAGCTCAGGCTAGAGTATTCACGGATGATACACGATGGAAGTAAGTTGAGCATAGTTTCGGAATCGTCCCTCCTATAAAAGATTATATGAACTCTTCTCCTTTCTCTCTTGTAAAAAAAACTTAAAAAAAACTTCGCTGTTTATATGCTTATGCCCCTAAAGAACCGGAATACCCGTATGCTTGCCTGTGTGCCTTAGAAACTCCTTCGCTAAATGTATGTATATATACCTGCCTTAGTCGGTTACGAAATATCCTAACCTAACCCCCTTTTCCCCCTTTGTATCCTATATGCCATGCATGCTAGACAGCCCAAGCAGTGTTGTTCCCTGTGTCCCTTATGCTTTGTGCTCCTGATTCCGGTAGGTGGTGCCAAAAGTATAATCCGTGACCTTGCTCTCTTTTATCATGATATGCCTTGTAACTCCGTTCTCCCCTCCCTTTCAAAATAGAAGAGCGAAAGGTAAGCGACGCGAGGATGAAAATGCCCCCATGCAATCGGTTGCCAGGAGAGGGGGTGGTAAGTTTATATGTAGCTCCCCCTCCTCCCTCCCCCCTTTTCTAGGAAAAAAAAAAGTCATATCATAACCATCTCTTCATTCATTCCTCATTAATTCATTCATTTCCCCATCCACTCTCCCTCTCCCCGTCAATCCCTTCCCCCCTTCCCCTGCCCGCCCTCCCCATCCCCATCCAACCCCAACAGCCCCCTCACCCTCTCGATCCGCCCCAGCGCGCCCTCCAGCCTCTCCAGCCTCCCCCGCTTCTCGCGGTCGCGCGTCTCCAGCAGGCTCACCCGCGCCTCGAGCTCGGCCCGCGCCCGCCGCTCCGTCGCCACCATCTCGTTCGCCTGCTCGAACAGCGTCACGCTGAGCTCCTCCACCTCGCGGCTCGTGTCGCGCAGCTTGCCCTCCGCCGCCGCGCGCAGCGCCCGCTCCCGCGCGAGCGCGGATGCGAGACTGCTTTTCTCGTCTTCGCCGGCGGCGGTGCGCGGGCGGGGGGCGGAGGGGGGGGAGGAGAGGGTGGAAGGGGGAGGGTGGGTGGAAGGGGGGAGGGAGGAGGAAGAGGTGGGTTGGGATTGGGAGACGAGGTTCGCGCTTGAGCGCCGCGGCGAGAGAAGCGCGCTGATCCGCGACGCGGCGCCGGCGGGCAGGAAGGACGAGGGAGACCGCGGGCTGGCGCGGGGGGCGGGCGCGCTGGGCGTCGGCGTCTGCGGCCGCTGCGAGGTGCTGCTGCTGCTGCTGGTCAGGGCGGTGGTGGCGGCGGAGGTGGTGCTTGCGGCGCGCAGGCGCGAGAGCTCGTCTTCGTAGTCGGCCCAGCGGTCGACGGCGGCGGCGGCCTTCTGGTTGAGCAGCCGGACTTGGGCCTGCAGTTCGTCGATCTGCTTCTGGGCTTGCAGGAGCGCGACCTGGGGTTCTGCGATGTCGGGCGGTAGGGAGAACCCGCAGTTGGGACAGCATGTGCTGGTGGTGGTTGTGGTGGTGGAGGATGCGGGGACCGTTATGGTCATGGTTGCTACTGACATCTCCGTCGTCCTGCTGTAACTCTCTAGTTTCTACTGCTGATATTCGAGTGTTCCCTCCCCTCTTCTTTCATATATCGGCACACAGGCGATGTTAAGAATGAGAGGGTGAGTGGCGGTGACGTACGCGGGGGAGAGGCGTTGATGTTCGCTTGGTGTTGATATGATAAATGATGTCGATCGCGGAGTACGTGATATATCTGGGGAACTTGAGCTGGTAAGATAAGTAACCTCAATGTAGGTTATTAGGATATCGTATCGTGAGGTTTCTTTTCTTCCTTGGGTCCCTTTTCTTCCCGTTCTTTTCCTTTCTATTCTTTTTTTCTTTGCAGAGAAGATGGAAGATAGAATAGAGGCTGGGGTAAAAAGTTGGCTGGGTTGTCTGACATATACATATTTCTTATGATTTGTCTATAGGTCAAAGTACCAAGGTATATAAGTGTAGCAGGTCACACTTTCCATGCATACCTACGTATTACATACAGTAATACCCCGGCTAGCAGGGTTGGGTTAGGTTAGTTTAGCATGGGTTTGGTTGTTATTTATGGTGGCGGGGCGCTTTCTTGTCTTCACTGCGCCTCGTAGAACTCGCGTTGCGCCATGATCTTTAGCTGCTTTGTGGAAGGGAACTTCAAATTCCAGTTTCATATTTATTTCTTTTTTTTTCTTTTCTGTCTTTCTTTCCATATAGTGCACACCACGTACCTAATCTAAGTACATAGTATATAACCTATGATCGACACCACCTGCTTTAATCAAAACACATCAAAGTAAAATAGGCGGGGTGCAACATTTAATTTGGGGACGGTCCGTCGAAATCAATTCAAATCATGTTCGGATTTGACGATCCATAGGTCCGTCGGCAGATAATGTAGTGTGTGAAATAGTACTAACCACAGCGTTTAAAGCCGCGGATGCCGGTCCCTTGCACCTTACCTTGCCTTATTTTCCCACAACTTCCTTACCAATTACCACCTACCACACTATGTTTCAAAGATCCCAACCTAACCCCAACCTTAATAAGATAAGCTCGACGTTTCATTCCCGACCCCCCAGCCCTTGGGTACCGACATGCTAAATTACCGGGTCCATTGTCGTGTTATAACCTTATTCCACGTGAATAATCCATTATTTCTTTTCTATGTATTGTTATCTAAGGTTTGCACCTGAATGTGTCACAAGACTATCAAGAAACAAAGCTATTATTATTTATGTCTCACAGTTGGGACGGTTCTCATTTTATGAACCTCTTTTATGAATGAGAACCACACAAAACGTAGACGCTTGATCAATAATGAGCCTGTTTTGGTTTCACGCATGAAGCTGCAGTTCGTCATGACTATTCGCTTGTATTACATTCCAACACGTCGAGGTATCTCTACCGATTAGGTATATCCCAACGCCTCGGCACATGTTGGATGCCCGATTAGATATGTCGTCACGTCGGGCATGCCCCATCTTTCCCCGTAACCTATCAAGCTAGCTTTTAGCTAAGTTAGCCAGATGGTGTATAGATTACCTTGCCCTCTTCGATGGTTAAGTGTACACATCCTCTTTCTCTCTAGTAGCAGTGCCTGGATTCAAACAGTATTCATCGTCTCCGATGACTTGTTGGCCATAGTTAGCCAGACATACTGTTATGGGACAGACCTTCAGAAGCATACCCGCAGTCATCTTCTTACGCTGTCGAAGAGCGCTCGTGGTCACGACTACGCATTCCAGCCCTACCTTCTATTGCATTATTCTTCTCATTCCATGCTTCCGATAAAGCTGATATACGCGTACGTATATATTCCCTGGCGTTATATAGAATATGCCGACGTAGGTAACCAAGCACGCCCATCTCGTAGTCCCCGGTAAATAGCAGCAGTCTCTAGAACGGCTTCGCGACTTTCCGGCTCTCGGAAAGACCCGTCTCGGGGTCCTTGTATTCTTTCCAACTGACGGGGAACATGGTGTTGCCCGCCTCGCTCGTAGCCATGATGACGCCGAGTTCGTTCTTCGCGGTCGAGAGGTAGTAATTGGCCTGGTCACCCAGCGATATCTAAATTCCCATAAATTAGAACAAAAAAACTTTCTCTCATTTCGCTCCTGGAATGCACATGACCAAACTACTCACCACCTGCGCCCGAACGATATCCCCCGGCCGGAAGCTCTCGTATATCTTCACGCGGTCCTTCTCGGTGGCGCGCACGTCCTGCGCGCGCACGACGCCCTGCCACTCGGCCTCCAGCACCGCATCGCCCACGACCAGGATGGCGACGGTGGCCTGCCGCGGCGTGATGCGCGTCACGCGGCACAGGACCACGTTGTTGACCTCGGGCAGGACCTCGCGCCGCCCCGCCGCGGCGCGCGACACCGATATGGTGGGCGTGGGCGCGGGCGCGGATGTCTGGTGCAGGGCGGCGATGCGGTGCAGACGCTTCGCGGGCGGAGGGGCGGGCGCGGGCTCGGTCACGCTGATGCTGCCGAGCAGCGACGAGTACAGGTTCGCTTCGTGGATGTGCGTCCCCGGCCCGGCGACATATTTACTCGCCGGGCCTAGGAGCTGGCCCGGGACGGCGATGGTGGACGCCATGGCGGGAAATTGTCGGATACCCTAGGTAGGTAATAAAGTGGTGGGGTAAGAAGAAGAGAGATTGCTTGACGTTATGCGGAAGAGAAGGAAAAAAGAGTGCGGAGGTGGGTTGAAAAAGAAGTCCGGTTCTGTTGTACCTATAGCAGGGGAGGGGTGATAGGATAAGAGAGAGCTTCAATAAAAAAATTACGTAGTTATGCTTAACGTCACACAATATAGACTTGCTCTTATCAGATTTATCAGATGTTGTGTTGAATTTGAATTTTTTTTTGGTCCCTGGGGTCGGAATCGGGGTTTTGCACTTTACCGATCTCGCACAACTAATGTAAGGTGCACTGATAGCTGATTGGCCAATGGCATAATATCATGCGATCCGGCTGCTTGGTGACTTGGTTTCCGGGGGTCCACAAAAAAGTTGTTGGACCCCTGATTGTCTTCAACACAACATTAATCGATATGCTGCTAATAAGCTTCCTTGCCTACCTAAACCTGTAGGTACCTAACCTATCAACAAATCCCATCTACACTACCTACTCTAGCTTAGGTACCTTTTTTTCTCTTCTCACCGTCAATTTCCTTTCTATCCTTCCCTTCTCTTGGTAATTATCTGTTCTTTTCTCTTTTTTTTTACTTATCTTATCTCTTCCTCTTCCTTCTTTTTATTTGTTGTTAAATATTATTCTTCTTCTCTTCCCCTCGTTCCTCTTTCTTGCCTCCTTCTCCCTTCTTCCCCTTCAAACCCAACTTACCATCCGTATCCGCCACCATGCCACCTAAAAAGTCCTCCGGCTCGTCGTCGTCGTCTCCGGCGAAGCAGCAGCAGCAGCAGCATCAACCGCGCGGTAAAAAGGGCGGTAGCAGCGGCAGTGGTTGCGGCTGTAAGTGCGGTAGTGGCTTCGGCAAGCTCCTCGCCGTGCTCGCCGTCGTGGTAGCCATCTTCGCGCCCGTCGTCTACATGCTGGAGCAGAAGCTCGACCAGTTCTACCAGTTCGACCTCGAGCACCTGAGCGGGCTGGCGGAGCGCAGCGTCAAGACCCACGGCAACGACACCCGCGCCATGGTCGACTACATCGTCTCAGAGCTCAGCGGCATGCACCCCAACACCATCAACCTCGACGAGGAGTGGGTGTTCAACAACGCCGGCGGTGCCATGGGCGGCATGTACGTTATCCATGCTAGTAAGTTGCCAACCAACCCTTTCCCTTGCTCTCCGTCTTCTCCCCCTCCTGATTTACCACTTACTAACCTCCTTCCTTCCCAGGCATCACCGAGTACCTGATCATCTTCGGCACCTCGGTCGGCACGGAGGGGCACACGGGCCGCCACACGGCCGACGACTACTTCCACATCCTGACGGGCGAGCAGTGGGCGTACACCCCCGGCTCGTTCGAGCGCGAGGTCTACCCCGCCGGCAGCATCCACCACCTGCGCCGCGGCGACGTGAAGCAGTACAAGATGCCCGAGGGCTGCTTCGCCATGGAGTACGCCCGCGGCTGGATCCCCCCCATGCTCTTCTTCGGCTTCGCCGACGGCCTGTCCTCCACCCTCGACTTCCCCACCCTCTGGCGCACCACCGTCGTCACCGGCCGCCAGATGATCTCCAACCTGCTCATTGGCAAGTTCTAAGAGACGTAAAGAAAGAAAAGAAGTGAAGAGGAGAAGAATCTGATCTTATTTTTGCATTTATACCTCTTTCTCTCGTTCTCATCTTATACCCCCCTCCCTCTTCTCTAATAATCAGGGCAAGGAAAGGTATGAGAGGAGAACATTTCATCTTTGGTTTTTGTCTGGCTACATGTCATTATTTCTTAGTGGAAGAGGCAGGTAGACAGGATATATAGAGTAGAGGGAGGGTAAAAAGAAAAACAAAGAGAAGGAAATTCCCAAGATGCAATGTAGAAAGGTGGGAAAGGAAATAAAAGAGCATAGCGTCGCGCGCGAGCTGTGTAGTTATAGTCGTTACTTTTTTTACATATAACCGACATGATACACATACCACCACCCGGCATATACATATAAGTTATATATAAGGTATCATCTATTCACATAGGACCAAATAATCCTAATCAGATAGGGAGGGGAAAGGAAAATGGAAAAAAGATGGACTTTGGAATATATAAAAATCGAAACGGAAAAATATAGAGCTTTCTTGTTACCGTCATAAAGTGAAAATAATGCTCTGGTGAATGTTAGTTTGCTCGGTCAGTAAGCGTGTTCGTCACCTCGCAGTATCATACCGTAGTTTCAGATCCAGACATATGATGTGTAGGTAAAGTCAAAATAAAGAATAAAAAGTCATATCAAAGCGAACCCCCCTATTTACAACGCCCAATCCGCAACCCCATAGCAAGCCAAGCATCCTCTCCCTCTTTCCCCCATCCCTTTCGCCCCTTTTACCCCATTTCTATTCAACCCAAACGCTCTAACCCAGCCGCCTCGATGCAAAATCCCCATACCCAAACCGTCCCATGCTAGCTATGTTCCTCATCCCCCCCTTCTTTTTCTTGAAAAAAAAAAAAAAGGTATAAAATCAATCAAAAGCAAAAACCGCTCTCATCAACCCCTACGCGATCCCCACATACCACCTCCTCCACGGATCCATTCCCCCCCTCCCCTTGCCCCTCCCCTCTTTTCTCTCTTCTCTCTCCCCCACCTCCTCCAACACCCTCCAATCGTACACCGCCACCCACTCCCTCCCGCCGCCGCCGCTCCTCCGCGGGCCCTCCCTCTCGATGCGCCGCATGAACGCCGCGGTGGCCTCCTCGCGCCGCGACTCCACGAGGCATATCTTGCGTGTGCGTTTGTGCTTCTTCTGTTGCTGCTGGGGGTGGTGGGAGTCGGAGGGAGAGTGGTCGGGGTTGGAGGGCCAGTCCTTTGGGTCGACCGCGAACCCGGAAACCCCGTGCCGCCCGAGGAGCGTCTGCGTCACCCAGGGGTAGCCCGCGATACAGGGCGATAAGAGGAGGGAGCAGTGCGCCAGGGCGCAGTCTGCGCCCGCGAGCGGGCAGGTGGCGGTGGTGGGGCTGTTACCACCGCCGGCGGGAGAGGAAGAGAGAGATGCGGCCTTGAGGGTTTTCTCGTCGTCCCTTGTAGGCGGAGGGAGGGTATGCGTGTCAGCGGACGGTGGTAATGGCGATGAGGGCGCGCAGGGCGCGGTGTAGAATGATCGAGCTGGGGATGATGACGGGCAGGGCGGAGGGGGCTCTGTTGTTGTGGGTGAAGGCGTAGGCGTAGGCGTAGAGCCTTCTGGTGTGTGGGGAGATAGAGGCTGGTCGTCAGGATTCTTACTCCGCGGCAGCTCTTGCTCTGTCGGCAACTTATTATAGTCGATATCCCCTAGTGGTTGCCTTTTTCTGATGGGAGACCTTAGGCTATCTTGAGTCTTCTTTGGCGTTATAGGTCCTGCCCTAGACTCGTAGGTTGACCGCCGAGGCCTCTTCGAACTTGGCGAGCGAATATCGGGCTCACGTGTTCGTTTAGTAGACTCCCCTTGCGCATACACCTTTTCCAAACGTTGTTGTGGTGAGCTTTTTCGTCGAGTGCCAGACGGTGCGGATGAGCTTAGAGGCGTCAAGATTGAGGGTGATGTCCCTCTAACAAGAGAGGTTCCTCTCTTTCTAGGTTCCCTTGCGGTAGTAACTAACATGTCTCCCGAAGGTTCTTCTCTATCATCCAAGGCGTTTGGTAATGGACTCTCCTCTATTATCGAACTCTGCTGACTGCTTACATCAATGTATTTCCGGGGGTCAGCGGTTTCGAGAGCAGCTATCCACTTTTGCATCTCTTGGACGTCCTCAAGCTGAGGCGCCTGGGTTGCAGCTATCGCCACTTCCTGGAGCTCAGTAAATGTAATGGCATCCCTCCAGGACCTATCGAAATGTACCTTGGACACCATTGGGAATCTGATATTTAGAAAACCTGTATTCGGTGACTTTTCGAATGAAAAACATCGTATATCAAACACCATGGGTTCTATAAATATAACACCAGGTGGCTTAGTGGTTCCCAGCGCGATAAGATCCAAGTCGAATCTAGTGTCTTCTTTGAAAGGCACAGATGGGTGGCTGCAATGGGTTACTAAACTCTGGAGCATAGTCTCATTGAGCTCAACCACATTAAGAACCATAAACCGTGGTTTTTTAACACCAGTAACCGGCCTATCTCGATCGTCAATACAACCGATAAAGAAATGAGTCCATTTCAAATTCGGAATGTTATATGATTTTGCCTTTGCTGGATCATACGACGCGCCGATCACAGCGAAGTCCCCCGCATCTCCCCAACCCTGTACATACTCCTTCTTCAACTTAATGTTGCATGAGGAATATAGTTGGTATTGATGACTGAAATCAAAATATGGCTCGTCTGGTTTTAAAACCAGCCCTTCCCAACGACATGCAATACATTCTGCAAAAAGTTCTCGCAGTCGTTCCCTGGCGGAATATCTAGAAAGCGAGATAATTTTGCGCTGTACGATTTCAGCATAGCCAGTTCGGCAGGTTATAATATTAGTCAATCGCTCCATTCTTTCAGAATGGCGGAGCCCTAGAAAAGATGTGCCATCAAGCATCAGGATGTCATAATAGACAATCATGAGGTGTTCATGGACATGGCGTCTACGGTCCATTAGTACCATTCAATCCAAGCTAGGTGGTGTACATACTGAGAATCAACCTTCGTCCCGATGAAGGATCCAGATCTATGAACATGTTTACGGATTTTATGAAACGGCAATATTTTGTTTTCCTGGATACTGTTTAGTACCATACGTGCCAACCGAACCAATGAATTAAGAACTTACCAGCGAGCTATATACAACTAGCTCACCTTCCAGTATACAACCTTCTCTGACCGGGCAGTCTGGTTTATCTAGCTTTAGCGAATCGCAAATAGCACTAATAAGGGTTAGCATGAGCATCACCGGAAGACGAGAAGGGTTCCAATATCTCACCCATGAAGACTTTCACGGTCCATGGTGCTATCCTTCCCACTTTTCGAGAATATCTGGATACAGTCGACGCCTTTACCTTTACTACGGTCGATATGAATTTGGCAGTATTCACCGTCTAGTTTCTGCTCGCAACTAATATCACGGCCCTTGCCCATTTTAAGACAGTGTTGGATGCTTCTGGCTTTAAACCAAGGTTGCCGGCCCACTTTCATACCTATTTGAGGCTTAAGCATCCGGGCTATGGCAATCTGGTCATCGGGAGACTCGTTTATGAGCTGCAAGAATGCCGTGGCCACGGTAAAATCATCGCGTACTTTAAGAAGCTGGGGCAATAGATGGTGGTAGCTTTGGAAGACGTGGTAGTGACTCAAAATAATAGGTTCATAAGACTTCAATACAAGCCGAGTAAACCATTTTGCATCACGGGCGCTCAGCCGTCTATATATATTGACCAGAGCCTCAGTTGCTTGTTTTCGGTCTGTATTGTTTCGAGAAGTCCGGACAACCGGAGAGCTGAACCTACAGTTCGCAGCAATGTCTCCCAGTACGGAGTCTATCTCCTCTACGGTAAGTGTACCGATAGCCTTGTCAGAATTTGGCTATGAATTCCCATCATGATTAGTGTCTATTCACATGTGAATGAGAACAGCCTAACTAGCTAGCTCATTGGAATAAAAAACGGATATCTAATGGACTTACTGTTCGTCTAAGGAGGCTCTCAACACAATCGCCCAGGTCTACACCTAGACCGGGTGTTTCATAACATCTTAACTCTTTCACCCTCGATACGCCTAGAAGGAAAGCTTGACCGATGATACTCTGGAGGCGGGAGGCCTGGATAAAGTAGACCCGATCTGTTCTCCGTTCTGGGAGCAGTGTCGATAGTATCGCGCACGCGTCACTACTTGGTGCGTTCAAGAGTTCCCGGTGCTCATCGAACCAATCTGTAACCACCGTTTTACTAGGAATCCGTTTCAATTCGGGTTTATGTAGCTCGTCTTCGAGCTGCTGAAGTAAATCGCAGATGTGAGAATAAGGGAATGGCATTGGAAAGAAAGAATTGGAATTAAATCATGGCAAAAAGAAAAGGGAAAGAAAAAAAGAAAAAGCAATGTAGACAGGATTGTAGATAAGGGTAGCAAACATCTATAATTGTTTATATTAGAGGCAGCAAAGGATGTTCTATAGAAAAAATGAAGAAAGAAAAGCAATTGTTTGGTGGCTTGCTAAGAGGTAGGCAAGGTTGAGGTTTTGTTCAGTTCGTGCGACTTCGCATTGTTCAATTCTGATTCAATGAATTGGGACTTTGTAGATACACAAAGAGAAAGAAGATGGGATGGAATAAATTTAGTGTTTATCTGGACCAATTGACTGACAAGGGAATCTGTATAAGGTTGGAAACAACTTAGTCATGTAGGTTAGGTTGATGTAATAAGGTTATAATTCAATAAGAAGACGTGACTTACACTACACAGACGCGGGGTCAAAAGTGTTACAACGCGAAATGAGTGACGGGTAGTCACGTGATGTTACAAACAAGACGGGAATGTTGCTCCCCCAGATGTCGTCAGCTGTCGCACAGCTTTATTACAGGGGCCGAGCCAGACTTGGCACGGTTAGACCGGGTGGATCAGACCGGGTGGGTTCCACTCGCTTAGGAAGACATCATTTCCCCTGCAGGGAGAGTAAGAGGGGGGTGAACCAATTAAAAACGATTGCACACGATCTTACGCTACACCACCGTCTTTCCACCAAATAACATGGATTACCCCTTATCGCACAGAAGAAACCACACTACCAAAAGTTACACTAGCACGAGATGCAAGCCATTATGTGTTAACAAGGAGTTGTTAAGTTCAAGTTAATACTAGGTAGTCTTGCTAACGTAGAAAGGGGGGTCAAGGGGCAGTAAAGGGGAACGGGAACACGCATATAGATTCAAACAGAAACGTTCGACAAAAATAAAACTTGTTACCCGAAGACGAGATGAGAGTCATTAGATCTCCTTTAAGCAGATCTTGATCCTGGTAATTATCTTTTTTTTGTTGTTGTGTTGAATGTTTTTATTTTATTTTTAATGTTTGTTTTTTTCTTATGGATCGCGCTCATATGATTTTTATTTATTATTAGCAGTATCGTTAGGCATGTGTATATCGTGTTATATATCTACCTAGGTTAGTAGCTTTAAGAGAGTAGGTAGTTACACATACTTTATTTACCGTACCTCTTTCTCTCTCTCTTTCCTTCCTCATTTACATCCATTTAACCTACTTGTCTGCTTACTTATCTGCTGACTTATCTTGTTTTTCCCTCTTCAACGATTAACCTTTTACATCTTCAATTCTACAACACCTTTATTTACTATCCTTCTCTACAGCATCAAACCACACTACACAACACCACACTACAATAGTACATTACATCGTATCACACACACACACACACACCCCTCCCCCTTCTTCTATGTAACCACCTCCACTTACGTACATACATACCTACATATTTTACATACATAACGTACATCTTTTTCTTCTTTCCTATTCCTAATACTACCTTAGTCTCTACTCCGTACGCAACACACATGCGCAAGTCTCGTTAACTACTACGCTACAACTACACTAAGTCAAGCAGCATCTCGATAAAAGGATAGAAGGCCCACATAAAACGTTTCTTGTCTTCTTTTCCAACTTCGAAAATCTTTTAGTCCACTCAGGGTCGGAGATGGGGACCCATTGACCTCGTTGCCCCCCCAGCAACTCCTATCATCATTCGTCGCCTAGACCCAGCCCAGCCCTGACTACCCCAGGCCTCACCCTACAAATCTCATCCCATCAGCAACGGATCCACCCAATTTCCCACACCCCTCCCCCCAGTCAAGCTCCAGTCGACTGCCCTGGAAACTCGCCCTCTTCCTTGAGGCGTCTAATGCCCTGATTATGCGGCCGAAGCAACGCTTTATTTTCCATCCATGAAAACCGTTCAGCTCTTACAAATTTGTTTGATTTCCTCCTGTTCCCACCTTCTTTTCAACAACACCCATCTTCAACATATCATCACTGCGCTGTATTCCAGGCGATCCAACTCGGGGAGACAGAGGCACCGTCGTGCCATTAGTGCCCCAGCCACTCCTTCACCGCAACACCAACCCCGGCGATCCTATCGCATCACCGAACCATCTAAACACCATAGGACCGTCAAACCTTTCGTCTGGGTGAACATGGCTCTAGCTCACCGCCGATCACGCGGCTCTCAGGATGCAGCCACCTATTCTCTAGACGCTGTTCTGGCTGCTTCCGGTGTTGACATGAAGACTGACCCATCTTCTGCTGGTTCTTCAACTATCCTGCCCGAAACCACCGCGGAAGATGAGACCAAGCCCAGGGACACGTGGGTGCTCTCGACGCCGCCTCCCTCCGTGCCCCGGGGCGAGACCTTCGAGACACGCTCCAGCCGCTCCACCTCGTCCGCTTCTCGAAACACCAACCGACTGTCCCTAACCTTACCCATTGCACCTCCTACTGCTGTCTCCTCAAGGCCTACTCCCACCACATCGGTCCCTCCAACTCCTATTGACACTTCAGCCCTGAATTCCCCCGTCGACCCCAATGACTTTATCATCGCAATCGCTGCCCAAGAGCGCCGCGTTTTGGAGTTGCGCGAGGAGCTCGGGCGAGCGGAGAAGGAGCTGAAGAATCTGCAGAAACAGTATACGCTATCTAAGCAGTACCGCAAGAGGCCTTCCAACCGGAACACCGAGCCTGCTCGAGGAGTTGCGCCCTTAGTTGACCTTCACGACGAGAACGAGGATATCACCGCAGCCAGACGCAGCACCGAATTAGAGAGGAGAAAAGCCGTCTTACTCGCGCAAAGCCAAGCAGCACCTCGCGACCACAAGAGGACAGTCATCCGCGGCGGCCATACCCGTACATTGTCGTTGCTTTCCCCCACGAGATCCTCTTGCGATATTTCACCCCGTGAAGATCAAGATTTACTTGGGTCTCCGGATTTGTACGCCAAACGTACACCCAATCCTGCTATGCTTAACAAGCGTGCGACTTGGGCGCCCTTACCGACCTCACAGCCGAACGGAATGAAGCAAATTGCCAATGATTTTAAGCAAGGCCTCTGGACTTTCGTGGAGGATCTGAGGCAAGCCACGGTCGGAGATGAGGCGATTTCAGGGACGACCCATAGGACCAGCGAGATGGTATCTAGACTAAACAAAATGGACGGCGACGACACCATCCGTGCTTCCAGTACGACCCGTGCTCGCATTCCGTTCCCTTGTGAGCCTGACTTGACAGCTGATAGCCAAATCCAATCGCCGTCCGGGAGTTTTACCGACCGAGTCCAGCATAGGCGGAGCACGTCGAGAACGGAACCGAAGGCCCGGAAACACTATTCCTGGACGCCGTTGACATTCGACAGCTTCGATGACGATGATTGGTCGAGTTGGGATTCGCCAACTGCCAAGTCGTCATCGCGGTGGAGTGGAAGCACTATGAATGGAGAGTACGTTGTTCCGGCTATCCCTGAGAAAATCGATGAGAATGACGCCACACTGTAAGCTTCACTCCCCCTACCACGTACATACATCACGAATGTGCAAGGCACAGAGACAAATTTTAACCTCGACGTAACAATGGGAATCTAACAGTCTCCCCTTAAAAATAGTAGGCGCAAGCGCTCTAGAGACGAACTGGGATCGCCATCTCCGCCCACATCAAGCAAGCTAGAGGAACTGCCTCAAGCTATTCTCAACCGGCTCTCACCAACCAATATCAAGAACACGACCTCTAACTTCATTAAGGAATGGGAGAAGAGCCTATCGCCTCCTCCAGAATCCACGACATTTGAGAGCGCATTGCAAGACATTCGAAACAGTCTCATGTGATGGAGCCCATGCAACAAAAACTTGATTTTCATTTCGTTTCAGCAACTATTGTATAGAAAACCATATGGCTAGCTTTACAGCCTTGGTACGCGGACCGACGACGCATTAAACATGATCAGTTTGCGCTGCCCATCAGAATTTGCATGGGCATTTGTTTCTCTCATTTGGCCAATCAAAAATCACGACTCACGACAGGATAAAGATGAATGCTTTTATTGTTGGTCTGACTAAGGGATGAAATCATGTCTGAATAAGAATGAAGATCTTAAGACACGATTGGTTTCTTCACCCTTTTTTTTTTCTTTGTTTTGCCGTTGAATCACCTGGACGGGAGGAAGGGGGGTTGGGTATATAGATCGAGGGGAAGGGGGAAGGAGACTCTGCGAGGAGGGGACATCTAAAATTGAGAGAGGGGACAATGGAGAGGCAGGTGTGGCGTGGGTGAGCGAGCGAGGGTGGGTGTTTTGTGTGTTCGCGAGTTTTTTTTTACGCACCACTAACCTGATCACTTTAGATATTCAGGATTGGATGGAAAATATTCATGTACGTGTATACAAATAATGACTAATGAGGTCTTATGATGATTATAGAATTATTTTCAAATTAAAAAAAAACAATAATGTAACAACATATTATATAACAATCATACAAGAGGGTTCTAAACTTGGGAAATATTCGATGAACTGGTATTTTGTGCTATGGTGGGCTAGTTGATTTTTGTAGATAAAGGGGTATTCGTTTGATTCCCGCCTATCTTTCAGTGGATGCTGTGTACAGAGCGATGTGTTATGATGCTGTTACACGGAGAAAAGAAAAGAAGAAAAAAGAATGTATTTTTTCCGATGTAAGGGAGAGAATCAGAGAGTAAGGAAAAGGGGGAAGTGGGCGTGGTCCTTGGGTAATAGGGGGTAGGGGATATGGATGTACTGGTAGTCTAGGGGGGATGCGTGGTTATGTAAGCAACTAAGTAGGTAGGTAAGTTTGTTAAGAGAAGATATGGTTTTGATCATTTGGCTACCTAGGTGCTTCTTCCCTGTTAGGATAGTACATAGGAGAAGGAAACGAAAAAAAAAAGGGGGGGCTTTATATATGGAAAGTCCCACACGTTGTCGTGTCCAGCGTAACGGGGAAGTGAGTGTAGCGTCAGATATCGAACCTGCTATAGATATCAGTGTAGATACCACATCCGAAGCACGTGGCGATGTAAGTAAAAGGTTTGTTTATTCGTGGTAATATAAATTTAACTACCTAGGTACATACCTTTACATGGATTCCCAAGAAAAGAAAAGAAAAAAAAAAGAACGTGTACTACAACACCCCAACGATCCGAAAATACCCAAAATGCTTATTTAATACTCAACGTATAACTAGGTATCAACGCATTTAGGTTATCTACCTAGGTACGTATAGTCAAAAGAAAAAAAAGGGGGGGAGGGGGGGAGGGTAATCTATGCCACCAACCAACCCCAAATTCTCATATCACGAATCTACACCGATCATATACACAACCCAACACGAATAAAATACAAGCAATACCTTTAGACTCAAGGGTATCGAAGTCTGTATATTCACTTATGTATCGCACGACTACCTAACCTACGCATATGTGTGTGTGTGTGTATTGTCTTCATGAATATATCATGAGGAGGGAGGGAGGGAGGGAGGAAGAGGTGGGAAACGAAACCTTTGCCTGAGCATATTTTTTCTATGTACAAAGAATTCTGTAATCGCTGTCTTACGGTGCGATGCGACCCAAAAGCAAGCAGACAGAGAGAAAAAAAAAATCACAAATGGTCAACTCGCCAACAACGCCTGGCTTGATGCTTGAATGCTCATAGTCCTTTCTTTCGCCGTCCTTTTTCCCTTTTATCCTATCTTCTCTAGAGAGGTGAGGGATTCCGATTGATGTGGCTGCTAGGTGCCTCTAGGAAGCGAACTATAGCTCTAATACACTCGGAGTACCAGCTAGTATTCTAGCCATGGGGAGTCTGGGTTCATAGACGGAACGGACCAAGCTTATCACCACTAGCGGATTCTTATCCCTACTTGGAGGTTGCAGGGGGGTCGGAGAACCCGTTCCATGAGTCGTCATCTGTCTCCTTGGGTGCCTGATCAGTTTTCAGATCATTCTGGGATGTGCCAGCAGACGCAGCTGCAGAATTGGCTGCTGATTCTGTTGGTTGTTCTGTAGAAACATCCTCGGTCTTTGCCTTTGGTGTTTCAGATGGTCCGGTCTCACATGTGGGTGATGATGACTTGGGAGTAGGAAGGGGTTGACTCTTTAATGAAGGAGAGGGGTTTTCCCCAGGGGAGGATCTGGCTTTAGGATTGTAGGTATAGTCCGAAGTTCCTTGCTTCATCAACGATGGGCTTCCATTGGGTTTGGAGAATTCAGACGGAGACTTATTCTGCTTAGCCCGCAGAGCCGGCTCAGGAGCAGACTTTCCTGATTTGCGGTTCCACTGGTTCAACATGTCCTCTACCTTCGGGCCCCAAACATTTTCACCTTTGGCAAGATCCGAGAACTCTAGACAGTTGGAACTACCCAAGACAAAGTCTCCTTGCCGGCTTCGGCAGAGTTCAGACATCAGAGCGGACGATGCCACCTTGGTTCCAAGATCGTGACAGAAGCTCCGAACGTAGAAGCCAGAAGTTACGGTCATGCGGATTCTGACGGCGGGGGGTCCTTTGTCACTCCAAGGGGGTGGTGTGTTGGCGTCGGGAGCGTCAGGGACCAAATTAGAGCCCTTACCTGGCTTAGGGGCTGCTGGGGGCATGTCGCCTAATGCACCTGACATCAACGGAAGATTCTGATGGTTTGGTTTCTTACGTTTGTTGACCCGATCATAGACCAAGGCATCTACACTCTCGTCGGCCTTGCGCTTGAAGTTCTCGTGGGCTTTTCGCGCTTTCGTCTCAGCCTCTTCCTCCTCCGGACTTAGCTTCTTGGAGGACATCTGTTGCCTCTCCACTTTCCAAACACTCTCGGCAAAAGTACGCTCGAACTCTGTAGCGTCTTCAGCGGGCCAACGATAGTTGTGTGTACCAGGTTCATACCACTCGACAAGCTCGAGCTCGGTGACCTGTACCTCGCGGGTTGCGATCTCTCGTGGGATTGGTTTTCCCTCACGAGCGTACTCGTAAAGGGGCTTTCCCTCCATCTTAAGGGCCGAGTAGAGCGGGGGCATTTGCTGGAACTTGCCGCGGAAAGAATTGAGGGCCTCTTCGACCATGGGACGAGTGACGTGATCGTAGGCTGTCTTCTTCAGTACCTTACCAACTCTGTCATAGGTATCGGTGCTAGCCCCGAATAGGACAACGGTCTCGTAGGTTTTGGTGCAGTCGAGGAAGGACTGGAGTGATTTGGTGCCTTTTCCGACTCCTAGGATGAGGACACCAGTCGCAAGGGGATCCAGAGTACCTCCATGGCCCATCTTAATATTGTTACTATTGAATTTACGACGCTTCTTCTTAGTGTTAGACTCGTTCTGTCGTTTCATGGCCTCTTGTGTCATCAGGGGTTTGAAGACTTCGGAAGGATTGAAATGGTGTTGGCAGTCCCGAATGACCTGAGCCGAGCTCATACCCATAGGCTTGTGTATGCCTGCGCACGATGCGTGTCAGCAAGCGCATTGTAGATTTATTTAATGATGACCATGGTGAGGAGCGCATACCAAAGACGCCGTCCAATACGGGACCAGAGCCGGAGGCCACCATTTTCCAGAATCTGCCAGGGGGCATTCGAGGAAGAGAGAAGAGTTGGGGGGAGGAACGTAGGGGAGGAGGAAAGGGAGGTTAAGAGAGAGTAGGGAAAGGAAGAGGTCCAAATTCCAATAGATGAAGCGACCCAACAGTGTCTTTCCGAAAAGTTGCAGTGCAGTAGGGGGGTAATGGCGCAGAAACAAGTTCAATTGGTTAGAGAAAGAACTGAAGTTCCCAAGTGATAGAGGTAGTGGGAGGTTATGTGGGAAATAGGAAGAGAGAGAGAGAGGGAGGGAGAGAGGAAAATAAGTTGTAAGTGAAACTTTGTAGGTTGGTTGGTTAAACCTAGTGATTGACTTTAGCTAAGAGAGGTCGATAAGAGAAAAAAAAAAAAAAAAAAAGCTAGGTCCTTGTCACTCTCTTGCTGATCCGGAGGGAAAAAAAAAGAAAGTTGCAGGTGGGTTTAAGTTAATGCTTATCGATTGGAGCGGGGCCTGAGTTGGGGATGGAGGGGAAGAGTTCCTTTCTCTTGCTCTAACAATAAATAGAGTAGTACGGAGCATATCATCCATGTCCATTCAATTGAACCCCTACGGGTACGTACCTAATGTATATACTATGTACAAGCAGTATGCACATGGAGTACATTCACGTCCACTAATACCTGACTTTTGGTATGCCGGCTCCGCATTCGGTAGGTAATTATTCACTGTACCTACACTACGGAGTACATAGTTACCCACTTTAGCACTAAACGCCAAACCCATCATCGCTGCAGTTTTGGTTGTTCGGCAATGCGCGTGTTACCTTTATCAATCAGCGCGTTTTCAATTAAACAACCTTTTAACCTTTTTTTTTGCGATCTCTTTCTCCAAATCGTTAACTTAAATCCACAAGGTGCGGTTTTAGAGCCTGTCGATACCATACCATACTATACCATACCATACTATACCATACCATACTATACCATACCATACTATACCATACCATACTATACCATACCATACTATACCATATCATACCACACTACCAAATCCAGAAACCAATTCCCTCTTCGACCTAACCTAAACCAACTTATACTGTCCTGTCCTTGCCGCATCGCTACCTTCACAAATACGAGCACAACCATTACCACCACAACTATCACTACAAGGTACCGTCGCCACGATGGGCGGACGGAGGCGCCGTGGGGCTTCAACCTCGACCGTTGCTACTGTCGACGATAACGCTATCGTATACTATGAAGAGAACACCATCCTCAAACCCGTGAGCCCCCGTGCCCATGCCGACGACTGGCCCTGTTTCCTCCTGGTCGATGCCACCGTACATCACCGAGATGGCACCATAGCGAATCTTCTACATGTCGACCTAGAGGGTCCCTTCGTTATCCGTGGGAGAGTCGAGGTGGAGAAAGACCAGGAGAAGTTTCTAGTGAACCGTCACATCAAGGATAGGTCATACTGGGTGCAGATCCAGAATACTGTCTCCTTTTCCATCGGCTTGAAGGATGGCGGTCTATCTGTTCCTGTCCTCTGGGCTAGTGGCGAGGCTGGCTGGTATGAAATCGTTCCCTCCCAGAAATACACGGCCATGTGCGACTTCATGTTCCAGGGCATTTGCCTCCACTACGCCATACTAGACCAGTACGAAGAGGCTCTCGAGAGACTGCATAAGAAGAAGAAAAACCGGAACAAAACCCTACAAGACGTGAAGCTTCCCCGCGACAACCTACTCTTCAAAGTATGTATCCCTTATTCTAATAAAGAAAGCAACAGCTAATCCGGTGCTAAAATAGTATGCCGTAACCGTTGGAGATGGCGTCACCCTGCCCGAAGCTTATCAGCGATGCCGCGAACAGGCCGCATTCCTGCTTTCACACTTCCCAAACGGCACCGAATTCCATAATTGGTTGTGCTCGGAATTTCCTGTTAGAACTCTCCAGTCCACATGAGTCTGTTTATAGTGATAGCCTAGCTGATCATTCTATTTTACAGGACTTGCGACAAAAACTTGTTGAGAAAGAGTCGAGCAATTCTAAAAATTCCAAACCCACTCAACCCACCCCCTTAATAGCAGTCGCCTACACTGCCCGGGATAAGTCTAGCTCGGTAGATATCTCCGACGTAAAACCTAAGGGACTACTAGCAACGAGGAACTCTGCTGCAAGGAGTACTCGTAGCAGCGAGCCAATCGATCTCGAATCGGTTGACCTATCGGCCGATGGTCTACCGAAACGATCTAGGTCCTCCAGGGCCGCGGGGAGATCTACGGCATCCCGTAGGACCGAGTCGGCTGATATAGAAATGATCGATCTCACGGATGATAAACCCATGCAAGGCCGGGCGAAGAAGCAAACCCCACTGAGTATCCCCACAGATACTCCAGCACAATTAAACCCTCAGGGGTCCGGCGGGAATGACACGGGTTCCAATACAGAGACCGCATCCCCAGTGTCTACTATCATTAGTATTTTGAACAAGCACCGATCTTTGATGCTTGAAGCTCTGAGAGAAGGCGGGAAGATCAAGCATCCAGATGATGCTTCAGCCAAGACCTGGCAAACCAAGATTTATCTAGATTGTTCCATTCAATATTCAGCCTCGCCCGAAGTTTGCCTATATTATGCTCGAGATCTCGTGCGTCTTCTCGGCCCAGAGTGGCACCAGACCCAACTTTATCGATGGGCAAAAGAACATGAAAAGGACAAGCCAACATTTGAACATATATCAGAGGCGGATATTAAAAAGTTAGCTCCCCGAGCAAAGATGCCACACTCGGCCGCTCGCGGAGAACAAGCTTCCAAGGGAAGCAAACCACCAGAACCAGTTGTAGCACGTTCTGGGAAACAGCCTAGAAGAGGCCGCCCAAGCGGCAAAGCTGCAGGATTGCGGCCTTCAATTGGCGGCAAGAAACGACCATACCACGAGGCAGACTCTGAAGACGAGATGGATACAGACGAGCGCGGTCTATCGAAGACAGGATCTAAGAAGTCACGCTACCTCTCCAACGATGAGGATGATGGGGAGGCCCAAGATGCAGCCTCGTCAGACAGCGATGAACCATCAGAGGACAACGACCAGTCAATAGGCAAACTCGTTATCCGCACTGAGAAACTGCCATCAACTGTGCCTAAGGGTCCGGACAATACGTGGACCTGCGAGGAACCTGATTGCGAGTATGTCGTCCGAGCCGCTGACACAGAAGAGGGCCAGGAGCAAATCAGCATGCACTATGAAGAACATGAGAAAGAAGCCCGCGATGTCGCCGAGGAGGCTGCGCTTAACAGGGTCAATCTCGCAGTTCAGGAGTCACGGGGGCACTTGCCGATTAAGTATGCACCTTTCCTCCCCCCCTCCCCTTTTTATTCCTCTACTATATGTCCTTAGCTTATCTCCTTTACCCGGTGGTGAATCCCTTACTCGTAGCAACGACAGCTAATCCTTGGAATTTGCAATAGTCATCTCCTCAATAAGATCCGCAGCCTAGGCGATAAGCCCTCACAGCGCCGTGGTGGTGAGGGTGGTGATGCGGAGATAATCAACGGCGAGCCGGTTCCTGAACCGATAAAACGCACCCTGCTGGTCTGATCTGGGTGCGGAAAGTATTTACTTGATTTTTTTTTTATGGTTTGGCATTGATACCTGGGCTATGATAATCCCCCTTTTTTTTTCACGGCTTTTGATCGCAACATTGGCTTGCTAGTCATGAAGAGGGGAGGTTGGGTTCCCTCCATCACTCTTTACTTTTACTTCCCTTTCACCCCCATGTTGGATGGGACGCATCTCCCCTTTTCTCCATCCCAATCCCCCCCAAAACCCTTGTTCGCAGTATATCTCCTGTGCAGAACGCATATCGCGTCTGTGAACACATACGTAACTGTAATGCACACAGGAAAAGTAGAAAGGAAACGGCCTATACCCCCTTCCTCCTCCTCTCCCCTCCCCTATCTACGATTCTCTTGGTTTTTTTTTTTTTTTTTTTTTTTTTTTAATGAATGGCATGGCATGACATAGCATGGATACTGCAGTTGGTTGGTCAGTCATCCACGGTTGATTATAATAAGCATGTAAGTATGCACTAGGCAAGGTTCATCACGACCTACTTGCCTAGTCTGAGAGAAGAAGAGAGAAAGGGGAGCGAAAAGGCAGATAAACATGCTTGTTATAAGTGCATGAATAAATGAATGGAGTGTATTCCGTCGGATTAGAAAGAGACGGACAGAGGGGAGGGGAAAATAACGACGATGAAATGATACCACACCCACACACACACACTTTCTTCCACCTTTTAACTATCATACCCCTTTTTTGATGGGAAAGTAGAGTAAGGAGGGGAAGGTACTTATTGTATGTACATAAATCCATTGCTGCTAAAAGTTTAAATACCTGCAGTTGAAAAAGAAGCAAAAGAGAGCAAAAACTATCATAAGAAAAGAGAAAGGGAAAAGGGGTAAGAAAAACAACCCCCCCCAAAAACCAGTGTTATCACAATTTCTCTTACGCCGATTAATTCATCTGACTCTTTATTACGTCCTACACTTGAGATCTTAGGTACATAAAACCGAGTAGGTAGTTTTTTTTTCTCCCCTCCTCTCTCAGCACTAAAACTTGATAGGCACCTCCGGTTTTAGCTTCACAAATATCGGCAAATAAGAATATCCCGGATATTTCAAGTAACCTAGGTTACGGGTGAAGTCCCTAGAATACTTTTTTTCTTCTTCATGTTCTCGGAGTGAAATCACCTAGCCCTTCCTTTCCCTTTTCTCTACTTTTCCGATCTCCAAACGCCTTGCCTTGCCATCCGCGTCGTTATGGGGGAAATACTGAAAGGGAAGACACAAACCCGGGACGAGATAACAACACATATTCTTCGTGAGTCGTGAACATGTTTTCTCTGGATCTTTGACCCTCTCATAAAATATAACCAGGCGGAATGTAATGATGTTCTGAGCCAAAACTGGGATTTGCAAAGTATGCCTCATTATCGACAATGTAACCATGCTAATCATCCTCGGCGGATAATCAGTTGCCAAGCAATAAATTCTCCATTGCTCGTGTTGTCTCCTAGGGAGAGTTGCTGAAGCTGGATGCTAATAGGGATGTCTATATGTAAAGACACATACTGCCAAGAGCGCGTATTGTGGCCGCCCATGGAGTATTTATCGCCGTAGCTGAAGGTATACGGCTGCCTTATCCCACGTACCTCGGTCAGCAGCCGTAACCTCGTTTGTAAGAGTCTTGATACCAGCGTGAAGGGCACCGAAGAAATCGCAGGCAATATCCAAATCTTCGAAGAAATTGGTGGCAAATGGCACAAACTTGCCGGGGAATTCCGCCTTCTTGGCAGCCTTTTGATCTGCAGGCTCGTTTGGATGAACATCATCTAGGAACGTCTTAACAGCAATGCCAAGCGCAACGTCTGTATCTGCTAGGAAAGGTAGGCTATGATTTTATTAGCATTAGCATCGCGACAGAAAATTTAACATTGATAAAACATACCTCTGGCCAATGTGTAGATAGTCGTCCCGTTCACGTTTTGTCTGAGCAAACAAAAACATAGATGCCACAATTGCTTCAATAACGTCACGGTTAGCCTCGCGAATTGACGAGCTCAATGATCGAAAGCACAGGAAATTCTTGCTGAGAGGTCCAGTATAGCCGTTTGCTTGGTGGCGTAACTTCAGCAGAATTGCACATCGGCTAATAAGGAGGAGACTCGCTTTATCATCCTCAGTACCGTTCATCGGAAGCCCATTTAGCTCTGGGTGCTGGTTGCGGGTGTTGAGAAGATCGAATCTAAGCAGCTCGTAGGCTAGAAGGGCTGCCTCAAATAGACCAGGGACACCCGGGTTCTTCTCAACGGTTGGCTCAAGCGCCTCGAGAGTTTTGGCTAACGCCTCACCCCATGATGTCAAGTTGTGGCTATCATCCACGTAGCCACGGAGATGAAGGAAGCGCCAGATAGTGACGGATAATATGAGATCAGTGGCGACAATGCCCTTGGGCTTTCCGCTAGCAAATGTGGCCTTGGCAAAATCCTTGTTTCGCAAGGCTGTGATCTCAAAAACGATGGATCCGTGTTTTGCATTGGGAAAATGCTGCTTGACAGTGGCTTCCGAGACATCCCAAGTTTGCGCGCGTTGAAGAGACTGGTTGTCTTGCTGGCGGTACTCGATTTTGTGAGAATACTTCTCATCGTACCAGACCTTCACCGTAATCGGCTTGTACTGGATACCTCTATGCAATCTTGGGAGAAGAAGGCTCATAGCCAATTCTCTAAACGGCATGAGTTGGTTGGTGACCAGTTGCTTGTACTCGTCGGGTTTACCCCCATCAAGAGTCGGATAGACAACAATCTGGCCGTGAGTAATCCAACTTGGCAGACGCGCTCCAATGAGACCAGCGTTTACATAGTGGAATAGCTCAGCTGGCAACTGATAACCAAGGTACTCCCAATTATCTTGGGTTAGGGTATCATAGTTATGGACTTTGATCTCGCCATTCTCAGCGATGTAGATGAAGTGATCGACACTCATTCGCGCCTTACGATACTTCTGGAGCCAATTCGGATCACCCCTCTTACCCAAGATGTCGTTGAATGAGTTACATGCCGTAGCAACCGACTTTTCTGAGGTTCGCAGCATGTTGACGGCGTCCTGGACAGACGACGGTTGACGGGGAGTGATCGTGGGTTCCTTCAAGGGAGGGAACGCAGGTAGAAATGTGGTTCCCGTCATAAGCAACGCGTCGATAAACATAGGCTCGGTTACTCCTAAAGTTTTGATGATACCCTTCTTTGAGATGGCAGTAAAAGTACCGTTATCCCAGTCAATGAATCGGATGATGAACTCTTTGATAGGGTACAAGAGAAGTTCTTGGGAGCCCATAATAGCAGAAACTTGCTCCGATTCAATCATATCAAAGTATGCAAGCTTGAGGGGGGTCAGCTAAGATGGGCAAATGGCATAACCTGGAAGATTCAGCCCACCTGTGCAGAAGCATTGAAAGGAGGTACTAGAAAGTGAAGCCCCCGGCGCTTAAGAATGCCCTGGAGTAAAGGAAAGAGGTGGTGAACAAGATATGCGCCTGAGTATAGTTAGTCAACGAACTATTCGGGAGGAAAAAGGAAAGGCGACGTAGATGCCTACCTCTGTGAGATCCAAATGCAGCTACGGCCTCATTGGCCTGGCTCTGGAAGTACAGACCCCAAGCCTCATCAGTGCCCGTAATAGCTCGCTTCCCTCTCTGAACGGTGACCTCATCGGTTCCTACAACAGACTGGCCATTGAAAACGAAGAGGGGCGTTATCTTGTTGGCTGTCCAGCTATCGAGGTCGCCTTCGATGTGGGCCTGAATACCAGTCAAGCCACCAAGTGCAGGGAGTAGCGGCTCATGGTAAGGAGGGTTGTCGAGGAAGAGTTGGAGGTAGTAAGAGGCATCGACGGCGATAGCGGTGTCTTCTAACTGGGAGATCTCGGCGGTGCTGAATATGTTAGTTGGGACCGAAGAATAGCTTTGGGGGGGGGGGGGGGGATTCCTGCTTACCCAACCTGTTCATTGACCCAGTGGTCTTCGTAAGAACCTAGAACCGCAGTCAGCAAAATGCCACTCCAATACCCGCAGCGTAGCTTATAGCGAGGCCTTTTTCAACCAGTTCTCAGAAAATCGAATAAAGATGGCTTTGGTAGCAAGACACAGTCGCTCCGGGACACCATTCTCCATGCTGGGATTTTCCAAAATATCGCACCCGGCTCGGAAACAGTATGCGCTTCGGTGATGTAACAACCGAAGCTGCCATTGACAATAGAGACAAGCCGCAAAACATCGTGCCGTACTGTGCTTCATCGTGTCGTGGCGTATTTTGCTGGTATGTTGTTCGGGGTAGCGGGGTTGGTGGTTTCGTTCACATGGAAATTGTCGCCGTGGTAATGGTGGGAGTGCGCCAGAATCTGGAGATGCAAAGAGAGGGACCGAGCGCAAGGCATGAAGATAGGCATGCCAAAATAAAATAAAATAACAGATGCAAAAAAAAAATAGCTCGGTAGGTTCTTTACTTACTAGGCATGGTGAAGGAGCCCTATGGCGAAGGGACTGAAGCTGTGTATGGGGAGCTTCAATCAATGCTAGTGGTGGTCGAGAAGGTTGGTTCAAGGTTGAGGGAGAGGTCAAGGCGCGGGAAGAAGGCACAAGAGAGTCGCGGGAACGAAAATGAGTGACGGACTGAAAATAGACAAAAAAACCAAGGTTATGAGGAAAAGGAAGAAGAAAGGGAAGAGGAAGAGGAGGAGGAAGAGAGGAAGGGCATAAGAAAGAGATGAAGAAAAAGAGGAAATGGGAGGAAGGACTTGGGGAAGGTGTAGCAAGCAAGCAAGTTGAGCTTTAGGTTAGAGAGAGCCTCGTTCGTTATTGCCCATTCAAACAATGACAATCAGAACCCAATTTTTTGTGGCTGTCGCAAGGAAGGTGCACTATAAAAGAGAACCCCATTCAGGTACCTGGTACCTACCTAACCATGCCCGGCCAGGTGTATAACTTCAAAGTTCCAAGGTTCCAATGCATCTCGCCCGCCAACCCGACCTTCTTTGTGGCGGATCATGTGGCTGGGTATCTCTAGTACTGGAATACTACTCCTAGTACAAAACGGTACACAGGTACAGGGTACATATGTACCTTACACAGCATTAGGTAGTACTATTTACTACTATTCCACACATAGAATGTGTAACTATGTAACTTCACAAATATCACACAGTATGACCATAGTCAGCATAGATATATTAAGGTAGTATAATTTTTATCCTTTTTTTGTCCTTTCATCTATTTTCGTTTTTGTCTTCTTCTTCATCGGCCAAGGTTGGTTTATATGAATGTGTGATCCATCCAAATATTAGTGAACAGCTACTTTCTATTTTAGGTAGGAGGGAAGTATGAAATACTTAAAGATAGATTGGCTGGGTGGCACGAGATAAACAAGCAAGATAGGTTGCCCAGATTCTACCGAAGATAAAGGTACTACCTATTACCTACTCAGTACATGTCAAATGCTCCCAAACACTTGAACCTTAACAATACCCTGTTTTCCCTTTCTCAGTAACCTACAAAAGTTTCATTATACAAAGTTGACATCGATACAACCTTAGCTAGCCATGTCGGGCATCGCAGCCATACCTGTGATCGACATCTCGGCAGAGGGGACCGACGAAGCCCAGATTGCTAAAGAGTTGGTAGATGCTGCAGTTGAGTATGGCTTCGTTTACGTAAAGAACACCGGGCGGGATATCTCTGTCGAACAGGTGGAGAACGCCTTCAACGTGGTATGTGATTGTGCCTGTGATTGTACATATTCTATTTAAGCATCGCCAACTCGCATTCTTACTCGAGGAAACACGTCCATATAGTCACGAGCCCTCTTTAGCTCCCCACTGGAAGATAAACAAAGGTGCAAGATCGAAAAGAACAATCGAGGCTGGTCAGGAATGCATACCGAGACCTTGGACCCCAAAACCCAACGAGTACGTCTTTCTTCTTACCTTTCGAGTTTGCCTACTAACAACTTGATACTAGGTGGGAGATTTCAAAGAGTAAATACATACCTATTCATCTCAGACTAAATTATCATTCGTTCAAAATAAACATTAGATTATAACTAACATGAAAAAAGGGGCTTCAACTTTGGTGACTTTGTCAACGGCAAGGCGACCCAACCGATCCCACGCAGCATCGAGCCTCATCAGGCCGAGATCGCTGCTTTCGGTGAGGCCTGTCACACGCTATGTCGTAGGTTGATGCTCCTGTTCGGCATCGGACTAAGCGCCGACCCTCCTGATTTCTTCACCAAGGCGCACTCTCCTGACGAGCCCTCGGGTTCAACCTTGCGTTTCCTATACTATCCGCCCCCGAGCGCCACGCCCGAGGCTAAGGACTCGGACGTGCGTGCCGGTGCACACTCGGACTACGGATCAGTCACCCTGCTTTTTCGATTAAAGGGGCAGGCCGGCCTAGAGATCCTAACCCCGGACAACAAAACTTGGGCGCCTGTCCCGGTGTGCCCACCGGGAACAGAGAACGACCCTTCGCCCCCTATTCTCGTCAACATAGGGGACCTGCTATCGTACTGGACGAACGGGCTCCTGAGGAGCACGGTGCACCGGGTGACCTTTGGGGGGCCCGGCGGTGCGAACGGCGCGGGCCCAACGACTGGTGAATCCACAGCAGACCCGCGATACTCGATCGCTTACTTCTGTCACCCGGTTGCCACTACGCGGTTAACGGCCGTACCTAGCGAGCGAGTAGAGAAATTCCAGGGCTCGCTGGACGACGCCGAGGCAGGGAACCCCTACGCCGAACGCAAGGTGTTGACTGCGGATGAACACTTGCAGATGCGGCTGCAGGCTACTTATCTGCAACTATATAGCGGGGAGGGAAAGTAAAGCAATCATTGTTAAGGGAGGTTTCGTTGTAGCGGGATTTTACTTTCCAAACAGATTGAATGGAACTACTAAGAAGGGAAATAGCTGTTATGTGGAAGTTTCACTAACCCATCTACTTTCATCTCTACAACTTATGCAGGGAAGGTTTGGACAACAAAATATGAGACTGAGCTTGATTTCGTTAACTATTAAAATTGATGATTTTGACAAGTAATTTATATGTAGAGAAAATAAATGAACTATTTGATTCTGCTTCTTTTTTTTATATTCAATTCATCTCAGACTGGATGCTTGTGTATCTGTCTGATGATAGCAGCGCATTGTCAATAAAGCGGCTCAGCTTAACGACGTAATAGTGGGGGCGGGGACTTCGTACAGGGGTTGTAGTGCAGATCCGGGGTCGGCTAGGTTCGGAATTTTTTTAAATTTTTTTTTTCAACAAGAAAATTAGATTTGAAATTACGGATTGATATCGCAACTTTTCGCAGGCAAAGTCAATTGGTGAACAACGTGCTCAGGGTATCCCACACTACAAGACCCTGCCAATGTCACTCGCTCGTGCCAATTGCTTGCGCTTGGCACACCGGTTGGAGCCATCCTGCGTAGCTCTACCACGAACCATACAACAAACACGCCAGCTAGGCCGAGCCCCCTACAGTTCCAGCGATGTGCCCAGGAAAGTGAGGGAGGAGGGAGAGGAGCGGGAGAGGCGATTAAAGGAGCTGGAGGACGAGTTACGGAGGAGGGAGAAGGAGCTCAAGCGAAAGGAGAAAGAGCTCGAGACAAGGGAGAAGGTCGCGAAGAAAGGGGGTGCACTTATTAAAAGGGAAATGAAGCTCGCGAATTTGATATTGAAGAAAGTCAAGAGTGCATCGAGAGGAAAGAAGGGGGAGGAGGTTGAAGATATCAACCGCTTCTTGCCCCCCAACTTTGTAAGTTCTTCCCCTTCCTCTCCTCCTAAGCAATATATCCCGTAGCAGTAAAAACCTGTAACGGCAATCGACTGACCACGATATATATTATCTTCTCCATCAGAGCCCCTTAAACCCTCTCCAGCCATACCTATCCCCACCTCTTGAGGAATTCCTCAACCCCCCCAAATACACACCACCTGAGTCCCCTGAGCCCCCTAAACCCTCCGAACCGGCTCCTGCTCCCCCTTCTCCACCACCACCACCACCTCCACCTCCACCTCCTCCTCCTCCCGAACCCACCTCCCCCGACCCCAAACCACCCAACCGCTCCGCTAGGCGGCAGCACGAGAAGCTCGAAGCCCGGCACGAGACGCTCTCCAAGCACCTCGCCAACAAGCCGGCCCCCGTAGCCGAAGCGCGGATCGCATCGAACCTCGCGGCGCTCCGGGCGAAAGAGGCGCTGGACGCGCAGCTGCGGGAGGCGCGGATCGCGGGGAGGAAGTCGATGCACGCGGTGCGGCAGCTGGAGGGGGATGTGAAAGGGGCGATGCCGAACCGGCGGGGGCGGCGGCTGTGCCAGGTGCTGGTGAAGCAGGCGCGCAAGGCGGCGAGGCGGGCGAGCAAGTACGTGGCGGAGCACGGGACGGCCGAGCAGGCCGAGGCGTGGGAGAAGGAGGTGCGGGAGAGCGGGTGGTTCGTCGAGGGGTGGTGGGAGACGCGGAGCGTGGATGAGAGGTACGGGAAGATAGCGGAGGATGGCGAGCGGCTGACGCTTGAGAAGGCGAGGATGGATGCCAGAAATCTCAAACGGACACAAGGCCGGGAAGAAGATGTGGCGATAAGTGGAGAGGCAGGTGAGGGAGAAGAAGTGGAGAAGGGTAAAGAAGTAGAGGAGGGTGAAGAAGTGGAGGAGGGTGAAGAAGATGTGCTGGGAAACAACGACCCGGACGAAGCAGAGGAGAGGAGAAGGGAGGAAATAAAAAAGAAGCTCGCCTCCTCCGCCGCCACCTCTCATTCTCTGTTCTCTTCCAAGAAGAAGAGATAATGGAGAGTTTCCTCTCCTGGCGAAGGGTTAACTGTATGACTGAGTATGTGTATATACCGATTATACCTCAGGGGAGGTTTGAGGCACCACCTACTTTCAGTATATATCTTACTAGTAGGTAAGTGGGTATATATATTAGGAGCTTCTCAATCGAAACCCCTATCACCTCCCTAAGTTCTGCCTATCAATATATTGCAAGCAGATTTTGGATCAATCAAGGGACATGTCCGGTGGTAGGTAATGTAAAGTAGTGATTCCATGTATATCATTCTTTAAGTATAATAACAATATGTATTTCCTACATGTGTATCCCTTTTAAGGAAGATCATTTTTACCCTCTCCCTTTAACTCCAACCCCTAAAAATCCCAAATATGCTAACCTAGGTTTGCCCGGTTTTTCCCACTCCTCCTTGCCTCCTTTTTATGTGATCCTAGGGCTGTGTGTCTAAATGACAAGCACATATTTTATACACCCATACCGCAAACTTCCATTCACGCCCTCCTAACCCCGTCAGTAGACCAACAACTCGTTATAACCCCTAGTTCACCCATGTCCGCTCTCAACACACAACGAGTCGTATAACCAAACCACCATCTCCCCCTCCCACCCTATCTCCAACACCAACACATAATCCTTATCACGAAGAAGACTTCTTCTCCCCATCATCCTTCTTCTCCTTCTCGCCCCCCTTCCCCCCCTTGGTAAACACCTCCATAACCTGCTCCGTGATGAGTCCCCAATACCCATCGCCCCCCTCGCTCAGGGCCTCCTTCTCCCTCCTATCGCGCCTCTCCCTCCAATCATCCGGCTGATCACCCATCCAAATCCTCTTCACCAGGCCTCTTTCCTTGTCCTTCTTTACCCCATCCCCATCCCCATCCCCCTTAACCTCCTCTACCCCTTCCCCTTCCCCTTGTTTCCCCTCCTCTACCTCCCTCCTCCGCTTCTCCTCCCGAATCCTCCTCTGCGCCATCTTCGCGCGCTCGGACAGCTCGCCGGTCCCGGCCAGGGCCTCCATCCGGCCCCCGAAGCGCTGCGCGAACGACCGCCCGCTGTACTCGTACGCCAGCTGGTTGGTGCCCCAGACGGCGAACCCGCCCAGGATGCCGGCGCGCAGGTCGAGGCGGCGCGGCGGCAGGAACAGCGCGATGAGCGCGAGCGGCGTGCCGCCGATGGCCACGGCGTGGAGGAATTTGGCTTTGGCTTCGAGGACGTCGGGGGTGGGGGTGGGGGAAGAGGAGGACATGGTGGAGGTAGGTAGGTAAATAAGTGGGTTGGTTGTATTGGATTTTTAGTTTGTTTATGGTTCTCTCGTGTAGATGGACATGGATCATGTATTGGAGTGTTCAATCTAATTCTGAATAAAAAAAAAATAGGTGGTCGTTCTGTGTGTGTATACTCTGTAAATTGTTGCGATTGGTGGTGAAGAGAGACTTCCGAGTTAGAATTTCATGATGCGACGACGACGACGATGCCGGAGAGATGATCGGAGAATTGATGCTCGAACTCTTTTTTTTTTTGCCGGGGGGGAAGTTCTTCGGCCACAGTTACCCCACTACCACCGCCTACCGTAATAGTGTTGGTATACCCTAGGTACCTAGTAGCTAGTAGATAGTATTGATGTATGTACTACTCTCCACATCCCTAGCTTCCATATACAGGAGTAGATAACCAAGTAGGTTATGTGCTAAGCTGCCGGCTTACAGCTACAGTAGGTGATGAACCGTGCTACAAACATGTGGAGGGCGGGACCTGAGCCATCGGGAAAGCCCACATCGATCTATCCCCATGACTGTATAGCATCTATCGATATCATCTTCTGTAGATAGATAGTCACTAGGAAAGGAGTAGGTTAGATTCGGACGAACTGAATCACGATGTCCTAAAGGGAAACCGATCGCACATGTTAGATACCTAGGTATGCCTCTTAGTTACCCTACTTACTTACCTAGTTAGCCTTCTCAGTTATCCGATCTGAGTTATTCGATCTTAATGACGACTCATCCCTGATCATTAGCTGAGCTTCGCGATGTGACACCGCTAAAGTCAACCGGCTCAGGGACGTCGTTGGCCATGGTCATGAAAATTCCCTTTCCCCCCCTTTCATTTCCAGCGTCCAACATCCAACATCCAACATCCAACCAACTCCCGGCTTCAAACCTATCCGCCCTGCCATTTCCCCTGCTCGGTATTTTGAGTCAGTACCCGTCGTTGGATTGTCTCTGCGACGGCAGTCTGAGACTTGCATTGCCTGCCAGCCTGCCTATCCTGCCTTGTTGCCTGCCTGCTTGTCCTGCCATCGCGGATCGTGCTTAGGTAGAGCGGGGACTTCCGCGTGATAGTGAACCGCTTTCGTTAGTGACGAGAATAATGACGAAAAACGCGGGGGCACGAGATCAGAACTTCATCCTTAGAGTCCGCTTCCGAGGCTGTGTTTTCTTTTGTTTGAAAGAGATATCGGCAACTTTATTATCGTGATAGATGACTGCGAAACGGGCATCATAAAGCACAAAAAAGGTCGGTGAGTGATGGGTCTTCGGTCATGTCCGGAACCTGCTGCGCCTTGCTACAGTACCGGCTCGGTACGCTGACCAACCGAGGACCGCCGTCCAAAGAGCAAGGGGGACAAGTTCAAAGTTCCCCATCGGCTAGGCCGTATATTAGTGGCTGCCGCGCTGCAAAGAGACTAAGTAGCGCGCTTCTGCAAATGTCTAGGGTAGTATGTTGCACCTGCAGATATGATGAAGATTCGACAGGGGGGTAACCATCTCAAGAAGCTTGGGCTCCCGCCCTTACGATCCTTGAACTCAGCCCCTTGGGCCGTCGAGAGTTACTTGTTTTTACCGCTTTCAGCAAATTGTTGTTGTCATTGCTGTTGTTATATGGTTTCTCTGGTCTAATGAAACTGGTCGAGAAAAATAAAGGCTGCAGGTGTTCTTTTGCACTAATACTTGCTAGTATAGAAAATCAGGTCATACGGAGTACCTACCGGGAAGTACTTAGACGACGATGTTAGCAGGTTCTGTGTAACGACGAGTCCCGAGGTCCCTGAGGTCTTCGATCCTCCTCGGCACGAGAGTAGATTTTCCAAGTATTCAAACATTGCCAAGTGACTACCAGAGCGCGCGCTAGGTCAGATATTTACCTACTTATTGATCAAACCAAAAGAGAAAAAAGAAAATACCAATGTAGCGACAAAATTACCACTTATCCCATCTCATGACCGTTTGAATATAAGCCAGTAATTTAGTATCGTGAGAGCAGTCATAGCGGATATGGTCTAGTACGAGACTTGGCTGCAGTCGAGTTTCTGAGTCCAAGTCGAATCGTATTGATCGTGTGCTGTTTCATTTCATCGACGACCGGTTGAGTGTCTTAATCTATCTGCCCGTGGGGGGTTCAGAGACACAAGGGGTCTGACATACGGACTAAGTTTTCAAGGTATGGGGAAGGCCTAGGTTTGTTGTCTCCGAAGGAGAACGGGTAATTGGTAGAATCATAGTACCGACGGGATGGAAAGACGATTGCATCTCAATGTAACGACAGGAGGCAAGTAGGCTACTTCGTCTTACTCAGACTAAAGAGCCTCCAGCAGGTGTACTGGACGCCATTCCTGATGCAGATAAGATAGGTAGTATGCCGTGACAGTCCAAGAAGGCCCGATGTATACAACCAGTCTTGGTATTATTTGGACAAAATCCCCTCGCACCATAGAACTAAATTGAACTATGCATAGCAAGGGACGGGGACGACACACCAGCCCCATTACCCAATCAAGTCCTCACCTTGGTGGGTTTTGTTAGCCAAGTATAGATGAAGAGTCAACCGGCGTCCAGTTTACATAGGGGGTGAATCATAAGTTGAAACTGAACTTCTGGGCAAGTACATGACCACTTTGTCCTAAGTAACATAGCTGCAAGTGCATTAGAACAACGTAGAAACCCGACCAAAGGTTACAAACCAAGATACGTAGGTAGCATAAATGGGCGGATCGTAGCCGAAGCGACCTGAGATGCCGCGAGACCGGAATAGAAAATACAGTGTTCCAAACTCTGATCTAAAATTGGGTATAGGTCAAAAGCAGGGAAGTTGAGATATGCGTGGGTTAGTAGAGTCGGCACGTATATCTTGCCGTCGGTCTATTTCAAATTTGAAAGAAGCCACAATTCACATATTTGCCACCCCCGGGTTTTCAAGGTCTGCTCGTTGTGGTTCTGGTCTCGAACGTTGTTGATCTTGGGGTGAAATCTCCCGTCTCCCGTAGCAGAGTCACGCCCATTGGACTTTGTCAAGGGGTTGCTCTGCTTGACAGGGGTCAGCTCTGTCATATGTATGTACATAACTGTCAGCACCTCCCAGTAGTATGCATTGTAAGATTATAGATATATGAAGGCGGCCTCCATCAACGAACTAATGCAATACCGATGGTCGAGCTTTAGGCGAATCAAAGAGCCTAGCAACGTCGCATTCGTAGGGCTGATGTTTAACATTTCAACGCTGGAGCAGCAGACCGCCAGGGACATACAATTGCATTGGTCCAACTAAAGCATTGCTCAGTTTTACCGAGCTATACTTGCATCTTGGCAAAAGAACATTCGGTGGAGAGTGGGCGGTCTCAGTAGTTTCTATAGAGTAAAATGACCAGTCATTCGACCTTGGGCATTGGATGGGCGGTTTCATAGGGCTGAACTGGAGAACGCATCTTTCTTATCCTTTACTCCCCAAACAATCAGACGGGCCGCTGCCGCGTGGATTCGTGTTAGAAGATTGGACCACACAAATATTCACAGCAACAAATAGGTTGATAAATTGGTGGAGCGGGAATATAGCATCTGATGTGTTATGTGTTAACCCATATGATATGTATGTCCGCTACACTAAATGTTGACGTGACGTGGACCAACGTGGAGTCATAAGTCGTTGGGAAATGGGTTTAATTGTCCTTTCTTTTCTTTTCTTTTTTTGCTGACCGAATACTTTTTTCAAACTAGTAAGTACCTAGGTTAATGGAGATTCAAGTTAGTAAATAATGCCTATGTACCTAGGTATGGAAGATCAAAATAATATGTTGTGGCCTGACAGGATAATTGACGATGGAATATCATTGGACCTTGTTTTCGACGTGGATGCAATAAGTTTCATGTTGTAGGATTGAGTATGTAGTAGACAGGTTTGGTTCATTATCCTGCTAGTGTTAGGTCGGTCACAGCCTTATTCTCCATCTGAACTTCAAGTGGCTTAGTGAACCTAAATATTTAGTGTGGGGTTTGTTAGTTAACAGCTGGAAGTCGGAACCACATGAACTAACTAGGTACCTAACCTAGGTTAAGCTACTATCTTCTCCATAGTACCTTCTAAGTTCAAATTTATCTTTACAAGTTACGTGGATATGGGGCCGGAGGGAAGTCATGAAATCTTTTGTTCTGAGAAGAGGGAAGGAGCTGGAGGGATATTCGGTTCCTTGCCGAAGTCTTCTAAGCTCCAAGTCCGGTATAGAAGACCCAAGCCTCGACACGCTATTGGCCAATGCAAAAGTCCCTAGTGATTGCTCTCTAATTACAACTAGACAAGTTCCTAGAACAACTACATCTAGAGATTCCACATGATTTGCCTTCTTCTTCTATTCAACTTCCTGATAGACTGGGTAGGTTGCAAGCTAGGTACAATCTAGTTCTAATTGATGATCCATTCGTCATAAGCTAATGCGAGTGTTGCGTGTGTCCCATACTCGTTAGAGTTGTTAGAGTTCGGACAGATAATACCTACTATTCATCTGATGTATGTACCTGGCATGGGTGGTCCAGGAAGACATCCCTTCGGCCCTTCGCTTTTCGCTCCCCGTGTGAAGAGCATTTGGAATGATCATGCAGGAATGGGGGGGGAAAAAACCATCTGATGTTGAAGTTCCGTACCAAAGAAGAAAAAGGGCTATGGAGTTCTCTACTTCAGCTAGCCGCCTTCGAAGCCAGCTTCTGCAGGAATCCGGTCCTTAAGCAGCACGAGAGGGATATCCGAACAAGCGAGACCGTTTTTGATAAAGCCATGGTGCTGCTGCTGCCGTCTTGAAACCGACATGTTCCCCCCTTTCCTCTAGGACTTTGCGAGGCTAGCAAGTTCCGAGCTGTCTATTTTGCAGAAATTATACTACCCTATACTATACAATGTGTTATTATTATTATTATTATTTCCCTCATTGTTTAATTACCTATTATATTTTTCGTCGGAGTTGGCGTTGGCGTTGAAGTTACGTCTAAAGGAAATCTTCCCACCTCTAGGTTTAGATCATCCACCATCCACTAGATAGGTACCTAGGTCATGTATGTACTACCTCACCACCTACATCATACATCCATACATTCATACATCATACCTAACACAACACTTATCACCTGCAGCCGGGGCATGGAAGCATGGCTATGCCAGTGAGTGGTAAGTACCTAGGTAGTAGCAGGTAGCCTACATACTCACCTACCTACATAATATACTACCTAAGATAATGAATGAAACTAAAAAAAAATATTAGGCGGTCGGTCCATGGGTTCGCCTTCCTCTGCCGCAACTGTGCCACACTAAATGGTATTGTTGTACTACCTAGGATGCCTCCCTAGAGAAACGACTTGCATAGCGCTTACAGGGATGGGTCCATTTTACAAAATGGCAAAGTATGCCTACCTACCAACCTAAACCCCTAGTCCGCCTACCGAGCACATTGCGTAAAAGAAGGTACAAACGTTAAGTACTTACAACTTACATGTATCTATCCATTGAATTTACTAACTACTGTGTAGTACCTTCCCTTCGATCTTCCAGGGATGTATATAGTATATCTATATACCACCCCCAACTCCGCCACCAGAAACACTCGAACCCACTCTCTTCGAGATCTCGGAATTAAACCAACCCTACCACCCAAGAACCCGACCTACTCACCACTTACAACTTTGAACAACCTTCTACAGGAGCTCTGCCGTAATTTGATCATTATATACACACATACATCTATCTCCACTCCATACCATACATTTTTACTTATTCTCTTCGCGCCTTGAATTGCCGTGTCGCAAACCTTCCAGATATACCCTCCATTTAACTTCGTGTATGCCCTCTTTTTTCTCTCATCGGCCGCTGTCGATCCTTCTTATCGTGTTGTATTTATTAATGATACCCTTTCTCACTAACCCTTTAATCAAGCGAACAGTCTGCATATTCTCCATTGCGGCTCTTGACCCCCCGCCACGAACTCACATTGACAACCCCCCCCCTAACCAAATAGCCGGCTAATACAATACACCCACCAAAAACTTTCACTCTCAAACTCGACAGTCCTGGACAAAGAAAAACAAATAAGTAATAAAGCGCACAACTCCAAAGGAGCGGGAACCCCGGCTTTAAGCTCCAAGTACATCATACATTACTTTGACTTGCAAAGCTTCACTTATTCGAGCGAGCGTTCTGTCATGAAGAGGACCGCACCTCTATTTATTGGTGACTGCTCAGCCTTATGAACAATAATAGTATGAGAGAAAACAGTTTATCGCAAGCTGCTATGCCATCTAGCGACCCGTCCCAACGGCCTAGAAGAGTGAGGACCAGCAGACCCAAAGTCAAAACAGGTTGCAACAATTGCAAGTAGGTGCATCTATTTGTGCCCAGTTCGCAGTATACAAAGAATCATGTCTTTCCCTATGCGCAGTGTGCTAAGCAGTTGCTCCCTTACCACTCTAGAAAACGACGCATCAAATGCGATGAGAGAAGACCGGAATGCACCAACTGTGTGCGGTCCAGGAAAGAATGCACTGGCTACCCCCCTCCTCCTCGACCTAGGATCTTCGAGGAGGTGAGAATCGCCCCTAAGCCAGGTACAAGTGCTGCTCAGACCATACAGCCAAGGGAGCCGCTGAGACCATTGGTCCGTCCCCCGCCAACGCCAACAACCGCTGTCAGACTCACGCCGCCGAGTACGCCGGTAGCCACTGCTTCTCTGACCGTTTACCGGCCAGCCACGTCACTGCCATTTGACCCTCAGGAGGGTCTGTATTTCCAGCTATTCAGAGAACATACGGCAAATGAGCTCTCGGGGTTTTTCGATACTGCTTTCTGGACTCGATGTGTTTTACAAGAATGTCATTCGGAGGCGGCTATCCGATACTCTGTTGTCGCTCTAGGTGCGCTTTACAAGACGTTAGAAAAAATGACAGAATCCCCGCCAGGTTCCCCAAGTGAATTTTTTGATCCGGCAGACCAGGTCAACCGGCATTGGGAGGTTGCTTTCAAACATTATTCGCTAGCCATCAATGCCGTAGTAAAGGATCCCTCGTCATCTCGTTCTGCACAGAGGACGAGACTGATGGCATCTGTCTTGTTAGCCTGTTTCGACTCGTTTATTGGTGATCACAAACCCGCGATTAAGCAAATCCAGACTGGTCTTCAGCTATTGGAAACGGTGCGCGCTGAGCGTCGCAGGGCTTTCCTTCCCAGTCCAGAGGAGCCCGTCGAGCAGGAACTGATTCAAATGTTCACCCGCTTAGCAATACAAGCCAAATCTTACGACATGGCTTTCCATTTTCCCCATCCGTACGTCGTACGCCTCACGCCCCAGAGCAGCGAATATCCAGCGTCTCCCTCGTCAGAGGGGGGATCCCCAACATCGACGAACCAATCGCAAATACCAGAGGTTTTTGACACCCTCCACGAAGCAAGGCTGGCTTGGGATACACTATGCGAAAAGATAATGCGATTTACCGAGACGATGTTCACGTTTGTGACTATGAATCCTATGGGTGTTCTCCCAGCGTCGCTACAGAAATACGGATCCGGCTTCCGAGAGCAGGTTCAAGCCTGGACGAAGGCATTTGAGCCTATATTAGCCTCCCGCACGGCTCCCTCGAAGAGCAGCCAAGAGAAGACAGCCATCGCTGTTCTCAAGATGAACCAGATAATGGGCACTATTCTTTTCAGTATGACTTACAGTGACAACGAAATGGCGTTCGATGCATTTTTGCCTCGTTTCCAAGAAATTGTTGGGTTGGCAACGGAGGTGATTGGCGACGAAGAGCGAAGAGCAGCTGCCAGGCGATGCCCGAACCCTCATTTCTGCCCACATCAGTCTGCTCCTCCCGATCAATTTGCGAACCAATATACAGCAAGGCATATCAAAGCTAGCTTCAGTGCTGACCTGGGCATCGTTCCGCCTCTGTTCGTCGTAGCGACTAAATGTCGCGACCGGATTGTTCGCCGTCAAGCAATCCAATTACTACGAACCAGCTCACGTAGAGAAGGCATGTGGGATAGTGAACTTGCGGCTCACATAGGATACTGGATCATGACTATCGAAGAAGGGGACGACAACAACGATGGCCACAATTATGCAAGTCCCGAATCGCAATCCCATAGCTCTCCCATTTTGGGAGATGATGCCCCCCTTGGCCCCGGCGGCAACGCTCGCTGGGGCAGTCGGAGAGAGAGCACGCAAACTACGCCCCCGAACCATAGCGACAACAAGACGATACCTGAAGAGAAGCGTGTCATGGTCCGGGCTGTGGAGTTTGACTTACGTAGACACCGAGCGACTCTGCAATGTGGTACGCGAGGTCTGATTCCTGGCATGCCAGATTTGCGAACTCGCACAACCACGTTTACATGGTGATTTCGCCTTCTCAAATGTTGCAATGGGCAAGGCACACACGAACAATACGCGAACATGGTTGATCTGAATATGACAAACACCCTAGAGGGGCTTCGATTCCATTTAAATATATCAAATTACCGGCAGGACCATTTCCAAGTAAGACGAGATACTGGCTATGAAACAAAAACGAAAAGAAAGGAAAAGCACGGATTTATGCGAAGTTGGATTTCATAAAATCTATGTATAATGCCATTCGGAAAGATCTAGCGAAGCGCAAGCATGGAAATAATCGGGGACGGTGGTTTGTAGCTGTGTTGAGCACACAAGATACGAGTGTAAGATAATGGCAGAGCTTTTTCTATCTTTCTATTTTGATGTCTTCGCGGACTGTGCGATGCTGTTCTCCTTTAATGTGAATATCTAGTAACCTATAGTATTGAAAGAGAATAAAGGCTTCTTAAGACTTGTCGAGACACCGGAGTAAACCGGCGATAGTGTGTCGCTATCGCCGCGCTGGCCGCATTAAGTTGTCGCGCGGGGCTATCGGGGGGTTGATCCCGGACCGCCTCTTAGCTACATGGACCTACGGTAGTTTAAGGCAGGTACCTTCTCCTTAAGTTCATCTTTGCTTCCACTGAATAGGATTTTACCTACCTACTACTTCAGCCGCACCTGGAGAAACGGATCGGGTGGCATTTTTTAGTCATTTTGATGTCACCACCCGATGATCATGAGGAGAAGCTACAGTTGACCTTGGGGAATCTATTGGACGAAAACATACCAACCTAGGTTAGGTACTTATATATTATCCTTTGACTCTGGGATCTGACCTGACCCCCCCAGACGCTCTCCACTAATAGGATTCCCTTTCACCACTCATGGTCAGGGACTGATATCTCTAGGTAGTCAACATACTTACGTACTGCTTATGAAGGACATATATGACCTACTACATCATTACCTTATCTAACCTAGTGAGAATACCTCAATTATATCTCTTTCAGAGGGTGATAGGAAAGAAAGAAAGTACAAAAGAGGAAAAGGACAGCAACTCGAGATATATATATATAATATCATAAAAGTTCAATTTCGAAAGGAGATCTCGAGATACCTAGAAAGCAGAAGCAAAAAAAAAAAATCAAACATGTCATCATCATCATCATCCTCCCCCTCCTCCTCCACCAACCACGCCCAGAGCAGAAACAGCAACGGCGCCACAAACAACAACACTGGCAGCGGCGGTACCCACTCCTCCCCCCCAGCCGCACCCGCTCCCCCCAAACGCTCCCGCATCCTGCTCTCCTGCATCCCCTGCCGCGCGTCCAAGCTGAAATGCGACCGCGCCGCGCCGTGCGCCCAGTGCCGGAAGAAGGGGAAGCCGGCTTCCTGCGCGTACGCGCCGAAGCCGGACCGCGGCGGCGGCCGGCAGGCGCGGAGCATGGCGGCACGGCTGCGCAGGCTGGAGGGTATGGTGCGGGAGATGATAGATGCTGGTGCGGAGGCGGGAGTAGGGGATGGGGAAGGAGGGGGGATAGGGAATGGGGAAGGGGGGAGAATAGGGAATGGGGAAGGGGATAGGGGGGTAGGGAGGAATGGGGAGGGGGAGGGGGAGGATGCGGGAGGTTCGGTGGTGAGAGCGGGAAAGGGGAAGGGGGGTGGGAGGGCGACGAGTTATGTGGGGGGAACGCATTTCATGGCGATTTTGGAGGATGTAAGTAAAAGAAAGGGGGGGGACTATGCAATGTGTTTGGGTTGAGATGTTGGCAGTGCTTGTTCTTCTGTTTCCCCTTGTCCTCCCTCCCCCTTTTTCTTTTTTCTTTTTACAAGTACACGGATAGAGGGGAAGACAACAGTCTCCCAGGCTGAGGCTAAGGCTAACTCCTATTGAATTAACTAGCTAGAAGATCTAAAGAATTACTTCGACGAGCCGGAGGAGGACGGCGATGACTTGCCGGATACGCTGTACGATCACACGGGGCCGACGGAGTTGATGATGTTCCCTGTGGGTGCGCCGGTGAGTCGTTTATTCCTTTTTTTTCTTAGCTTGTCCCGGGTCCAAGCAAAATCGCTATCCCATATGACGATCACTAACTTGAAAGCTGTAGAGTAATAAAAAGGAGATGGTGGCCTTGCTACCTGAGAAGACAGTCATGGATCGCTTGATAAATAGGTATTTTACTTCGCATAGCCCGTCACGACGTGAGTTGTTTATATTTCGTTAAATATATTACAAGAGGGACTACCGCTACGGTCGTATTACAGCAATACGGCTCCCCCGTTGCTTATAACATACGCATAGTTGCTTACATACAAGACAAGATATCCTTCACATACCGACCTTTACCAAGCAGTACAACGCATTCATTCAAAATCCCCAGGGCACAGATCTGCACTGGATAGCCATGCTTTTTATGGTGCTGGCTCTTGGAATATTCTTCTCCACGTTCCAGGCACCGCACGAGCTGGAGGTCGATTCAGACATACCGGGCATCGACCGGTTCAAGCAGTACCGCGGGATATGCGGGTGGGCACTGATCCGGGGGAAGTTCTACCAGCCCGGACCCTTTACACTACCGGCCTTTTTGCTGTACAACGAGGGAGAGTTCATGTATAATAATGCATCACAGATGAACTGCTATCTGCTGTCGGCGACACTGATCCGGGTGATGCTCAAGATGGGCCTCCATCGAGACCCTAGTAAGCTCCTCGGCATCACCCCCTATGAAGGAGAGATGCGTCGGCGCATGTGGAACTTGGCCATCCAGATTGACCTGCTCGTCGCCTTCCACCTCGGCCTCCCTTGCATGATCCACAGCATAGAGAGCGATACTGAGATGCCCCGCAATCTCATCGATGAGGACTTCGATGAGGACACCAAAGAGCTGCCCCCGCCGCGGCCGAGCAGTGACTATACGTCCCTCACCTACCCAATCTTCAAGGCGACTCTAGCGCGCGTTTTTGGACTTGTAGCTCGGCAGGCACATGCACTGAAGCTGCCGACATATGCTGAGATCATGGCTTTGGATGCCAAAATTAACGGGGTCTGGGAGTCTATCCCCGTATTCAGTGAGTGGTTCCGAGTTTCCTTTATTACACCCCACAGCCCATTTCCCGAGTTTTGAACGTATCCAATATGATAACCATTGACTTCCTACATTACAGTGAAGGTAAAGCCGCTCGAGGAGAGTGTGACAGATCCACCTATGCAGGTGATTCAACGTTTCGGGCTCGGGTCCCTGTATCAGAAGAGCCGGTGCGTACTTCACCGGCGTTACCTCGTCGAGGTCGAGCCACGGCCGGAGCACGACTACTCACGCCGGGCATGCATCGATGCCGCCGTGGCACTGCTCGGCTATCAGCGTATAATGATCGAGGCAGGACAACCCGGGGGCGTCCTCGGCGAAAAAGCTTGGTTCGCTTCCTCTCTGGCGATGAACGACTTCCTCCTCGCCGACATGATCCTAGCACTCGCCATCCAGCATGAAAAGTACTCACAAGTCGCAAAGGATTCGAATGGGGCGCTACCCAACAAGACCGAGCTTCTCGATCTGCTCAAGCGATCGTATTCTGTGTGGCATAATGGTAGGTTCATCTGCCATCAACTCTTTCCCCCTACTTCTTTGAGAAATAAATAGTCACGGCTGACATTATCCGATCCTATAGTTGCCAAGAAGGTTCCGGAATGCAGGAAATCAATCGAGGTCGTCCGCAAGATGCTCAGGAAGATACAGGAACGGACCGGCATGGACACGGGAATCGACACGAGCGAGGCTGTCGACACGGGTGGCGGCAGCAGTAGCAATAGTAGTGGCATTCCGACGACGAGAACGGGGACTACGAGTACGAGCGACGACACATCGTCGATGGCCAACCTAACCCTCGACACACATATGGACCTGCCTTCTTCTACCGAATCGAGTAACAACGGTCCCTCGGTCCAGGACTTTACGGACTTCGGCATGATGGAACCGAGTTTCATGTCGATGGATGACGAGACGCAGGACCGGATGGCGCTGGACCCCTGGAGCATGCAAGACGGGTATGATTGGGTAAGTTGTCCCCCTCTCCTCCCCCCCTTCACTCTACCCCTTTCTCCCCGACATATGCAGCTAGGCAGGCAGGCAGCAAAGTATATGTTTGGTAGCTTTTCATCTGCTAAGTGAGCACGTGCCGGCAGAGCCAATTCGATGCCATGACCCGCGGGCCTGGCGATGTGGTTATCCAGACGGTACCACAGATCATGTCGGAGTCCACGGCATCCCCATCTGCTTCACGGAATCAGCATCAACAGCAGCAGCCTGGGTGGCTGGACGGGGCCGCGATAGATGATTTCTCTGCCTTCCTGGCTGCGAACTCTTGGGGTTCGGCCCCTTCGGATGAATAGATAGATAGGTGACTTGGGGATGAGATGATGATGATGATGATGATGGTAATAATGATAATAACGACGGATAATACTGCTGATAAGCTTTGAGATTGCGATCTACCCCTTTTTCGGCTCTTTCGCTTATCTCTTGCTTTATGAATTATTATAGTGAGAACCAAGGGAAAGGGGGAAACCTTAACCTAGAATAGGCCGAGGAAGTACCAATACGTTGTTCTCGTTCCTCCCTCCTTACAGGTTAGCGGAGATAGCCTATCTATGTGTCTATCTGCTAGGTTAGGTATCTATCTATGCTATCCGTGCGCATTGTATGTATGTACCTAATATGCCGTATGTATGGCGTCTTTGCGTCTGTGTGAGGTCTTATCTTATCAATGAGCGCATCGAAATACATAAGACAAACCCAATGTTGCACCACCATAGGATAAGAGGTTTTGGGATGGATGGATGGGGAAATTTTAAAAAAAAAGGGGGGGTGGGAAGGGGGGGAAAAGAAGTCTCCGACCTTTTGTGGAGGATTTTCGCGGGGTATTTCGATGTACCCCGCATAACGTGTTCCCCTTACTCTGGACTTGAGCTTGGAGCTTGGAGCTTTTCTCGTTTGCAAAGGGACATAGCTTCATGTAAGATAAGGAAAATGGAGCACGGCTTTTTTCTCTCGTATCTTTAAGTTGACGGGAAATTTTACATATAGAATTTAGTATTTTCTAGTTTCTCTCTTTTTTTTTTTTTTTTTTTTTTAACCGGCAAGAGACTTTACTTTAAATTGATTGATTTGATATTCTAAAATATTACATACATACCTAACGCTATACTACACTAAAAAAAAGATCATGGACTATACACGCTACCCATTAAACGAACGAAAGAGAAGGATGATAAAATATCACATATAGCATCTTAGGCTACAAAGGACCAAGGGAGATACATACTCCTAGGTTTAGAACGTTACCGAAAATAATTGTGTGCGGCCCGCGGAAATGCTCGCGCCAGCTTTTTTTTTTTTAGGAGGGAGGGAAAAGTTTCCCTATTTTTTAGGGATCGGGTCCCGTGTCTCTCTTCCTCCTCACTGAAGTTTTTTTGTTAATTTTTTTTTTCACCCTCTCTCGCCGCAGTTTTCGAGCTTGGCATTTATAACTAGTTGCAAAAGATTTCGGGGATGGAGGGGAGGGGAAGGGTGGAAAATGGAAGAAGAAGCGCAAAGTATTCCTAGGTTGGATTTTTTTCTCTCACCCTTCCTAAACCCCCCTTCCTCTTGAGTTATAATTGCTAGTGCTCATTTAGCTCCTTTGCCGTTTATCCCTCTCTATGTCTTCCTAATAAACAAAAGACATATTCATTGAGGATGGAAAGCGAGGATTATTAGAAGGAGGAGAGGATGATGGATGGATGGGAACGACGAGCGAAGGAGGAGAATCTTCGTTGAAAATACGTAATTAGCTCGGCCGGCTCGGCGAGTAAGAACGGCCGGGTCTCCTCCCTCTTCCCCCCAGGCAAGTCCCCCAGAACAGATCCATTTCTTCTTCTTGCAAAGCTCTTATTAAGAAATATTGAAAGGGAGGGAAAACCGGATATCTTTCTCCTCTCTCTCTCGCTTCGATCTTTTCCCCCCTCAACGTTCTAGGCTAGGCTGGTTTTTTTTCGCTTCTTTTTTCTCCGGCAAAAAAAGAAGAAGATAGGTTATGTAGAAACTAGTCAAAACACGTGCTGGAGGCTTTTATGGGGAGAGGTTGATTCTAATTCGGTTCTATTTGATGGATTCATCTTTTCCCTAGACTTGACGTGACTACGTTACTATAGACTGGCTAACTAGCCAATTGCAACTAGGTTAGTGAACTGAGGCATGAACTACACAGCAATATTGTATACACACATAAAAGTTCCCATAATATTTCTCTTTTGGCATCGGTTGGGAAAAAGAAAGAGATGCCAGCTGCGTGTGCTAATGCACGGCTCAAGAAGCCGTGTGGAAGAATTTAGCTTCCACAGTATTTTTCTCCCCCCAGTCGTTCCCGACTGTTTGGGGCCATGTTACTTACCTTATGTGTTCAACCCCGAATTTTAGGACAGCGGATAGAAGAAAAACACAGTATCTAGCCTATAGAGTCTCCCCTTTGGAAATGTAAGTGACACGGCAACGTGACATGAAAGACTTTTCACCGGTCACCGCTAGGGTTTATTTCACTTATCTTAGTTAGCTTTACATACATAGGTAAGTTGAGAGGTAGGTAATGTAGTAAGTATGTGGTATGTATATATGTATGTAATATATCATAAGTAAAATAGGCATTACAAAATCATTGTTCTTTTTTTGTTATCACCATCCAAAGATTAGAACAACCTAGGTTAGGTATGTGCATACATACTTATTATATACATACATACATATCATGTATGTGTGTATATATATATGTACGTATGTAGTCCCCATCCCAATCCGACATCACGGGTCGGATCGAATGGTCGAATTGGGAAGACTTGGGTCTCCTCTCTGCCACCCCCTGCCGAACCGGACTGGACTCTCCTGGGCTTAGATTTGGGCACGGACTGAGTTTAGATGTTGTCATCTAGAATTTAAGAGTCGTGTTCTTTTGTGTAGCGATGGATTCACCCAGGAAAAGACTTGATCGAGAAAAAAAGTATTTGTCACGCGCACGGGGTTTGGCTAGATGAAGGAGGCAACTTAGAAAGGAGAAAGACAAACAGAAAAAGCTTAAAGATTAGATGGCGTATGCATACAATATATATCCACCTGTAGGTCTGTCAAGCGACTTACATGTTTCCTTGAGGGCACGAGTGGGTTGACCACTAGTAAGTTTATTCAAGAAAAGCAAAAATCACGGACCCTTAATCATATATCACTTGCGTCTGGATTTCTTAGGGAACAATATGATCTACAACCATCCTGCGACCTTCATATATACGCGGGCAGAAAAGTTTCGCTAGGTAAGGATGGCTTTTCCATACACCCATGTAAGCAGGTTTGCCTTTGCGCAGACACATTATGTATGTACATGCCTAGATATGTAACTTACATGGTTTGACGGGAAACGAAACTCTTTTCATAGTGCACTGTTAACAATCGTTTTTAAGTCCTGATTGGCCGAGAAAAAAGGAGAGTGTCAGATTCAGATTACCAACCCAGGAGCTCTCTCACATCTCACCTCTTGTCATTCCCATTACATGACTTCCTCGTGTAGGCTTATATTGTTTTTATTATATTATATGCGAGACTCCCCGGGAAGGCAGGTAGATAGTGCAGTACAAATCCATCAAACGCCTCTCTACATGACCACTGTCCTGCATAGTTCCGTCATACTTCCACATTTGTAGTTGAGTTATCAGGGTGGCTTGATAGTGATTTTTTTTTTGTCTCTTGATCGTGTGTGTTAACCAGACCGATCAACCAACCAACCAACCAAATTTGAAGAGGGGGAAGAGAAACAAGAAAAAGGCAAAGAAAACTCTTTCGATCCATCCACCGAAATTACTCCACTTTATCTAAGTTGAGAAGCTTTTTTCTTCATCATTCATTTTTTTAGTTGCAGAGTCTGGAGTTTAAGTTCAATAATTACTTACCTACTAGTAATAGGTACCTTGGTTGGCAGGTTGTTAGGATTGGCAAGTGAATAGTCAGTATACAAACGTCGTTGTAAGATTGGCAATGCGTCTCATTGGCTGGCTTCGCTCAATGAGGCACGGCGACATCCGCCAGGGACGTGTCAGAATGAACATACCCCAGCGATTCCGATTACAGAAAAGATAAGAGAGAGGTAAAGTGCATTTATAGATACTATACTGATCAATCAGATATCTGGATGTTTAATTGGCGATTACACATCAATGATACAGAAAGAGAACATTTACATTAATAGAGATATTACCACGATTTATCACATAATAAACAAACGCATAACATTGAAAACAAAACAATAATAAATAAAAAAATAGTATGGCATGGCAAAAACCCAGGCGGCAAATCGATCCAACCGGCCACATTTATTTTACCTAATCTGAACGCATCTAACAGCCGACATGATGCGAAAAGAGCGTGCGACTTACCGCAGAATCGTGATATTAGGACTCTCCTGGTTCTAGAGCTTGTTTAGCGTGTCCCCTGTCTTGGGAAAAGATTTGACGTCGGACAACACAACAAAAAGTCAAACGACAAGGGGGAAAACGGTGATTAATGTCTTGTCATACTAATGGGTCGGATACCTAATTTTTATTTAATAGCATCTGTTTGTTCTGCCGGCTTCGATGTTCGTCGTGATTTTAGCTTCTCCTCCCGATCTGGAGCAACCAGGGGGACCCTGTCCACTTTTTATTTTTATTTTTATTTTTATTTTTATTTTATTTTCTACAAACATCATGTGTACACTATAATGCGGCCATAGACTTTCTCGCTAAACTATCTACGGTATGTACCTAAAAAGGAAGCCGTATTGGGTAGGATAAAACGGAAAAGGGTACCAAAAAATAGATAAAAAAAGGATTAGTCATATTTGAAAGCTCCGATCTCGTTCAACCGTTTGTACCCACGTGTTCAGACGAGGAAAAAAAAGTGAGAGAAAAGTACATATACTATATACTTCGAGTACTTAAAATACTAGCATCTATACCTAGGTATATACATATATATATTTCTACATTGGTAAACAAGATATATATCTAAGCACATGCAAGAGGTATGGAGGCTACTTATCTGAGTAAGAATAGACGGAACATTTTAGTGACTTACATAGGTATATCAATTGGTAGGAGGTTTATTATACACTACGTACAACTTGTAGGTAGGCCGATACCTAGAAAGTTGAAAGTGCTTAGTCGTTTGGCTTGACCGGAATAGGATGCACAATCTCTGAGACACCAATCAACTCTTGTTCCCTTTTCCCAGTTCTAGTTCCGGCAGAGGTCTGCGATCAGTCACTTTTATCGGACCATAAAAAACTCTCTCAACAAATCAATCTTCAAAGATTCGGCAGAGATAAGGAGGAAAATTAAAAATATTATCTGATCGAAACCATTTGACGCCTATGCCTTTTTCACCGCTGTCAAACTTTAAAAAAAGATAATAATAAAAAATACGGTACCTTGCTTGTCTACCTACAACAGGGCTACTGCATAAGTCACTAGTAAAAAAAAAAAAAAAGCTTTTTTTACTTGGTTAGTACTACTAATGTAAGGATGAATAGCCGAATAAGAGTCTACCACTTCCGACTCGGACCTCCTGATGTGTAACTTATCAGTGCCAGCAAGGTGGACAGCAGGTAATAAGTATGTAGTGTAGTACATGACCTATACATTACTTACAGCACGTACCACAGCCAACACCACGCAGCACCACTGCACCACCATCAGAACTATCTACCGCCAATATCCTCGTCACGTAACCACCTGACCTTCTGCTCTAGTTGTACTTTCGCTAGTAACATCTATAAATGGAGCTGGTGTGGATAGGTTATGGATTCTAGGTAAGTCCATACACAGGTGATTTGGTGACTAGCACTTACATGATACATACCTAGGTAACCTTAGGTACTTACTATCTAATCCTCAGCCTCTCTCTCCCTTGCCTTCTAATCCATCTCATCTATCTGCCTGTGTGAGACGATACGCGATTAAGACCTTTTTCTTTTTCTTCTTTCTTTTTTTTTTCTTGTTCTTTCCCCTTTCCTTTTTTTAAGGTAAGTGATAAGGACAGAAAAAAAGAAAAGATAAAAAAAAGGGTTATCTTTATCCATTCAGATTCATCCAGGTCTAAGGTGAACTTGATTTAACTGACCCTGATTTGATTCCGATCTCCTTGCTTGCTTAACACACCCATACAACACACATACAACACACATATACCATACACCATATACCATATACCATACACCATATACACCATACACACACCCTTGCCCTACATACTTATTACCTACACCTGCTCTGTATACTTACATATCACATATTTGAATCCACTTCATCTAGTCCAGTTCTTTTTTTCCCCGGATTTCGAGAAATCCGGTATTTCATGGTCCGTCTCGTCATACCTATCCATAAACCCTTACCACCACCCATCAACCAATACAGCCCCCCTCTTGGGTCTATTCTCTTTCGTCTCAACTACCTACTTACATATACATACATCCACACGTTAAACCAAGCATAACTATCGTACTCCTAACTACTACTGCTACTGCTACCACTACTACTACCACTACCACCACTCACACCCTCCCTTGTTCTCCTTACCCTTTTATCTCTTTCTCTTTTTCTCTCCCTCTCTTTTTTCTCTTCTCTTCTTTTATTATTTTTTTTCAACTCGGCCTTTTTCTTTCTTTTTCTTTTTTTTTTCTTAGGTGACAAGATCCACCGCCGACGAGGGGGCGCTTGCATCGTATTTTAGACCAGCACTACTGTACTCTCTCTCCATCTTATCAAGAGTCTTAACTGGTTTTTAAAATATTAAGTGCACGTTGACTTAGTATTGGCTTCTTTTTTTTTTCTTTTTTTCTTTTTTTCCCCTATTCTATTCTTTTTTATTTAATTTTTGTATTCTCCTTTTTTTATTCGAATACTCTATTTTAGTCTGTATCTCTACCGACCTATCTACCTATTGTCCCACCCCCCTACCTCCTCCTCCTCCTCCTACTACTACTATTACTACTTTGACCCAGTCCCAGTTGGTGGTTTTCTTGTCCCCATTTTCCCTGAACCCTGACACGCACCCGCACTCACACGCATATCCTGATCCACCGTCAAGGTCCTCACATCGGAGGCGTGCAGATTTGCAAATTCCCATGCGTTCTGGACGGCGTATTTTAGATATCTGATAACCATCAGGCACACCTCTTCCCCATACACACATCTCGTATACCGGCAAAATTCGTACCAAAATAAACCTTGCGCTAGATTATCGCCAATATTCCATAAGGCTTGAATTTTCGATCCGCATCTCTCAACCAGAATACAAATCTTATTTTTCTCTCCCTTTTCCATTACCCAGCCAGAATCCCATTGGTCAACCCGTCGCGCTTAGCTTTAGTCTTATACTTCTCCCACATAGTCGTACAAACTACGTTGATGGGTTTTCACGCCGCATTCGCCCCTTTCTAACTCGAGACCTTCCCCCCTTCTTTTAAAAAAATTTACTTATCATCATTATCGAAATTGATCTCGGCTTGGGATTATCTGAGGTCCTTTACTAGGAGGGTAAAAAAAGAAGTCTCGTTGCCTTCCTCATTCAGAAGTTCATCCCGGTAGGAGAACTGGGTCCACGCCCTCATGTCTTCTTCTAATCCTATTCCGATCCGGACGGACCTGGTAATTCGGCCAGCTTCCGGTGAAAACGGCAATGGTTCTCCTCGGACTGGTCACTATTCGAGGCACAAACACACCCGTTCTTCCTATTCTGAGGGGTCGCCACTTACTGCCGTGTCGAGGAACAATTCGTTGAGTTTTCGCCCTTTGAAGCGAGCAGCTCCGTCACCGGACAAGACAATTGCCGTTATCAATGCAAGTGGTCGCCAAGCTGCCTCATTAATCCGGATAGCTACTGCGGTTGGTTACAAAGTCCGCGCCCAGTTGCGCAATCTAGAGGGAGTAATAGCCACGGAGGTCTCTACAAACCCTAACGTGACCGTTTTCGTGGGCGAGCTCTATGTTCGCAACAAGCCTGATGACAAGCGTGATGTCACTGTCCACGGACCACTGCCGGGAATCCGCGTTAACCACGACCTGATCTCGGAGCTCTTCTGTGGTGCCCAGTTAGCTTTCATCAATACTACCTTCTATGGTGATGAGTTGCAGATCGGACAGGCCATTGCGGATGCTGCCAAGAAGGTGGGAGTCTATCACTACGTCTACTCATCCATGCCGGACCATGCCGCCTACAATCCTGATTGGCCGTCACTGCCGCTTTGGGCGGCCAAGCACGAGGTAGAGGAGTACGTGCGTAAGATCGATCTACCAGCTACATTTCTCTACACGGGAATTTACAACAATAATTTTACCTCCCTTCTCTATCCTTTATTCTGCATGGAATTGCAACCCGGCGGTTCCTTTGTGTGGCAGGCGCCTTTCCACCCCGATGCTAAGCTTCCCTGGCTGGATGCTGAACATGACGTGGGACCGGCTATTCTGCAGCTGTTCAAAGACGGGCCCCAGAAATGGAATGGGAGGCGTATAGCACTAGCTTATGAGTATTTGAGTCCCCTCGAGGCCTGCGAAGCATTTGAGCGAGGTCTCGGGAGGCCAGTACGCTACAAACGAGGGCCGATCGAGGTCAAGGTTAAGATTCCGGAGGGTTATCGCGACCAGCTCGAAGCGTTGGGGAAATTATTCTCTTTGGAAAACAAGGACCCAAAAGCACAGCCACCTTACTTCGGCGATCAGGAACTCGAGAGTAGGTGTCCCGACGACGCCTTAGCATTGTGGGAAGGCCCGAGAGGCTTGGAGGAATACGCGCGGGAAATATTCCCTCTAGAAGAGGAGGCAAACGGGATGACCTGGATGTTCGACGAAGGCAACGGCCTTACATTCGAGGATGCAAACACGGTACCGGAGTCGATTCCCGAAGGCAATGAAGATGATGAAGACGACGATTCTATCGATGAGGGGTTAGTTATGAGGGGCTTAAAGAGAGACGAGGAGGCGTGGCTCGCATGATGGATGCGATTTTATTGCAGTTACTTCTAATCTGGCGAACATTACGATTCAACAAACCAAACAAGGATAGTATTACAAAAAAAGAAGAACAACCGAACGGCCGAGGACGACCTACCGGGGGAACTGGTGTCATCCTAAAGGTATGCCCATTTTTCCACCCTTCATGGTTGCTAAAAAGGCATTTGGTTTAGCGACGTCATATATCTCTCCGCTATTTATCACAAAATTTCTATGTGAATGGACACTTCAGATGATAATATGAACAATGATGATGCGGTGGCTGTTTGAAACACATCATGACGATGAGCTTTTTGGGTCGCCTATTGGAGCAGGAAACCGATAGTTGGCTTGGGAGAAACCTTACGGTTTGGTCTTACGTTTGCGAGGTGTAATCTAATGGCGATATAGAACGCTAGGTAGAAGGTTTCTGTGTCTCGGGGAGAAAAATATTTAAAAAGAGGAAAAAACTAAAAACTTTGCTTGTTTGGGTCCGGCGTCTGGTCTTTGAAAAGAAAAAGGAAAAGAAAACAGTATTTTGTGATCTTGATATGTGTTTGGTGTTGTATAGGTTAATGGCTCGCGGAACCGAGACTTTTCGAGGTGGAAAGGGCGGCTTGAGGATGGGAGGCAAATGTTGAATTTATTTGTTTGTTAAAAAATGGGATAAGGGGAGAAGAAGGAAAAAACTGATGAGGGGATAGTGGATGATGTATACCTACGTATATCTTATACATATATATTCCTTTCAAACCAGCATACATGTGGGTTTATTGTGGAAGGGCGGAGAACGGGGACCAAAGAAAGAGAAATTTACGGACAGGGTTTTGGAATAGGAGGGTTCGGCTGTGGGGAGAAGGGAATCGGGGAAGGGGGAAAGGAAGGGAGAGAAGCAGGATTATATGGTTGGTTATAGTGTAGTTGCTGAAAGGGGTGTTGGGCATAAAGACGAAGATAGGGGGAAGGGGCCGAAGAGGTTGGATCCTACCCCTGGGATACTCTTTTGTGAAGGAAAAAGAGGGAGAATACTATGTTAAGTCGGTATAGTAAGTCTAGTAATATTTGAGGGGAGGGGGCGGGGCGTAGTATATATCAAAAGGGGAGAGGGGAGAGGAGAGAGGATGAGGTGGAATAAAATGAAATGCTATCCAGTAATAATATTTTTTTTGAGAGAAGAATAAAAGGAAAGAAAGATAGAATCAAGAGCTGAAGTGTTCTTTTACGATGTACGTCTATTGTTGCCATTGTCGTTGTCCCTGTCGTGGCTTTGAACAGTATTGGAGTCGGTTAGTGCTGGCTTGGGGTCTGGGGTGGTGGGATTTGTGTCCTTGCGGTTTATGCGGCTCTGGGTTAGGGGGTCGAGGTTAGGGGTGTGGGAGTCTATGTGAGATTGGTCGTTAAAGAGTTGAGAGGCTCGCTCTGGAACTTGGGCTTGGGTTTGGATGTATATACCGATATAGGATTAGTAGTGTGGGATGGTAGGGAGAGATTCCTGGCTGGCGTTGGGGGGAGCTTGGTGGTTCGGGGTACTTACTTTTGAGGATCTGGGATATTTGATTTTTTTTTTTTTTGGATTGGTGGTGGGAATACCCCTGAACGTAAATAGCTCGCAATTCTTTTCCTTTTTTTTTTTTCGTAACTGCTAAGGAGTGGAGAGGTAGGTGCTGATTCGGGTGGTATTCCATGACCGTAGGAATATGTGAGTGGCGAAATGTGTATGTCCTGGTAATAGGGGCTGAGTAGTATGTATATAGCCTCTTTATAGATACCACACCCGATTTACCTACCCAGGTATGAAATTAGTTTCACAGAGTGTCTTGTAGCTTACTTTCACGATAGGAAGACGGTTATCTAGTGTAGTGATCTTTACTTGGGAATAGTTTACTTCCATAAGGTAGGTGGGACTGATACCGAGGATATCCGGGGCTGCTCCCCCCTTTTTTTCTAATAAGGAAGAAGCCTTTCAAGTATCTAGTCACACCTGCTGCTATTACCTATCACCACCAACACAATTATCACAACTACGACGGAATCCATACCTCGAAGCATATCTTTGCCTATCATATAAGTATTCATCAACTGCCCTCCCACTGATACATCTGATGGTATAGCTTCTCGTTGTACATCTTATTCTCCCCAACACTGAATACTAGCTCACGCTCTACAGCGCTTTGCGCAATTCTCGGGGTCTGCTATAATAGGACTATTTGCCATTGCTATCCAACGGGCGCTTCCATTAAACAGCATTGAAAGGGTTTGATACAGTTTATACCTATTTTACACATTGATATATATCCTCGAGATCTCTAGGATATAGCAAGGCGACTTCCTAACGCAGTTATCGAAGCTTATACTGCTGTCGCTTATCATCTTTCGAGGCTACAAATATTATTACGCTACTCTACTGGGTTCGGCCGTCAGTGTTACTATATCATATATATAAATCACAAAGGGGTATGCAACTTCCGAGTAGAGCAATGCCTCCACATAGAGAGATGACGGCCAGTCGGGCCAGCAGTGTTGGACCTAGATCACCCAGTCCTTCGCAATATGAGTACTACGAAGACCCGCAGGAGAGCGAACAAGAGGAGCAGGAGGAAGGAGAGGAGGAGGGGGGAGAGGAAGAGAGTAGAGCTGCTGCTCGCGCGCGAACGCAAAAACATATCCAACGACGACACGCTCGCGAAATGGAGCTTCCGCCCCATCCCAACGACTACCAGCTCGTCCTCCCCATAACCCAGATCCCACGCAAGCGCCCTGCCTATCCAGCCTACGACGACCGCCTTAACAAGCGCACACGAGCCGGCCAGCTCCACCCCCAGAAATGGACCAACAGCAACCGCGAGCAACCGCCCTCCCCCTTCTCCCCACCCCCGGCGCAAAACCGCCCCAACCCCATCACCGCCCTCGGGGCCTTCGCGGCCCTCCCCCCGGAGATCCGCGACGCGATCCTGCGGCCCCTGCTCCTCTGCCAGCACGCCATCCGGGTGTTCGCGGGGTGGACGCGGGCGTACCCGCGGTCGCGGCCGCGGCTGGACCTCGCGGTGCTGCGCACGTGCCGGGCGCTGCACCGGCAGGGGCAGCGGGTGCTCTACGGGGAGAACACGTTCGAGTACGACGTGCGGGACCCGGCGGCGTGGGACGCGGCCACGCGGCGCGTGCTGCGGGATGTGTTCGGCCGCAGCGAGCTGCCGTTCGACCGCCGCGGGCACCTGGTGCGCAGGGTGCGCGTGCGCGTGCCGGCCGACCGCATGGGGTTCCGCGGGTGCGCGGAGGCGTTCGCGCGCGCGCTGCGCAAGTTTCTCCCCGGCGGGGGGCTGAGCGGGGGCTGCCTGCATACGCTGACGCTGGAGGTGCCGGCGCTGTGCGTGCGCGATCTGGAGTGGAGGGGCGATCCGGAGGAGGTGCCGATCTGTCGGTTCTTTCGCGAGGGGAGCCACGTGCGCGAGGCGCTGCTGAGGCTGCCGGTGCAGTGGGTGAGGGTGCTGGCTCATGATAGGAATGGGAAAACGTACGAGACGGTGTGCGATCTGAGATACTTCTTTAAGCAGAAACAAGAGCAGGCGGCGATGGGGATGGAGGGGGTAGATATAGGGATTGGGTCGCAAGATGGTGATGGAGAGGAGGGGGAGGGAGAGAGGACAGGTGATGTCCAGGCCATGAAAGAACTTTGGAAACGTAATGTTCGCCAGGTATGTTCTTTGAAATATCCCAGCCCCAAAAGTCCACGAGGACCTATTCATTTCCATGTTTTGTGTCTTTTCTTCGACAATTTTGAGGACAAGGAGGGGGGAATTACCCCTGAAATCGTGTTGGATTTCTTGGATTTGGTATTGTTTGCATCAACATTTTCCTATCTCTCACCCCTTTTCCTTCTCGTCCACGAGCACCATTCTTTAATACATTGCCCGTGCCGTTCTGCTTCTATAAGCCTTCTTCAAATCGGACAAAAAAAACAACTTGTACTAACCTTCCATCTCTCCCCATCAACCAGTCCAAAGCTCAGCTCTACACCCTCTCCTGGCGCCTCGAGACCCTAGCCCGGGACCCGGACAAAGCCGTCGACGAGCTGCACCTCTGGACCCGAGTCCCCACCGAAAACAACGACAGCGCTATGGCCGCTAATTTCCACACCCGCCGCAACCCGGGCCGGAACGACGCGGAATCCTTCGTCTCGCTGCCGCCGAACTGGCGCGAGGTGTCGTCGCCTGCTAAAGCGGGGGTGCCAAAGAAGAAGACGAAGAAGACGAAGAATGGAAATGGAAATACGGGGGGTAGGGGGAAGGAAAAGGAAAAGGGGAAGGAAAAGGGGAAGGAAAAGGGGAAGGGGAAGGGGAAGGGAGAAGGAGGGATAGGACTGCTGGTGAGTAAGTTTAAGATGACAGCTGAGTGGCTCGAGGGGGTTACGGAGGAGGGCGGGGAGTGAGAGGAGGATGGTGCAGAGGCTCAGCCCGGGAGCGTGGATAAAGAGAGTGGGTGATCAGATCAGAATTCGAGTAGATATTGGGAATTGGGATTCTAGTTGCGGATGAGTTTTATGGCCCCGAGAGGAGGCTAGGGATAGGGTTTTCGGATCTTTAAAGGGCGGAGGGCGATATATGGTGGGAAGGGGAGGAGGAATGACGTAAAGGAAAAGGGGGCTGGCTTACGGGCGAGAAAAGGAGGTGGGTTTTTTTATTTTAATTAGGGGACAGAAGGTACCTAGCTTGCGTTGCGCTGCATTGCTTTTAGGTGCGCACTAGACTTCATTTGTTAATAGGAAATAGGAGCGTTGTCTAACTTCGAATCGGGTTTGAATATCTTCTTGATATAGCTTGTTGTGAAATAAATTAACTGTTTTGCCTCCCTGATTCAAGCTATGAAGGCAACCCCCCTTTTCCGCCCTATCGCTATGCTTCGAGTATCTATTTTATTTACGCTACCCCTACTTTCCTTGTCTTTCTGACTAGTTTGAAAGAGACTGGGAGGTAGGTCAGGTGCTTTACTTTGGGTGATATTTTTTGTTACTATTATTACTCTAATACCCCCCCCCCCCCCCTTTTTTTTTTTTCTTTCTTAAATCTGCTTCCCCCACTGTTCTTCCTTTTTCATATTACCTTTCTTTTTGCTTCTTTCTTTCTTTCTAAACGGCGGAGATCTTAACCCGCGTCACGTCGAGGGTGTCCGAGTCGACGAGGACCAGCTCGTGGGACTCAGTGAAGGAGGGCACGGCCACGAGGCGCACGGCCTGGCCCTCCGGACCGGTCACCACGCGCGTGCCGAACGTGGGCTGGCACCCCACGAAGTACAGGTGCGGACATGTCTGCATGACGAAAGGGTCGTCGTCTTGGAAGGGGTAGCTCCCTGTAGAAAAAAAGAGAGGTTGATTAGTAAAGGTTAAGCGGTGATGAAGGGGAAAAGACTTACACAGCGTATCTGGCGCCGTCGGCGCGCTCAGCCGCCACCGCGCCGTGCACTCCATCATGCCGAGCCGGTCGTCGCTGCCGACGTACTTGAATATGTCGTCGATGTTCTGGCCGCCCGTGCCGAGCACGCGCCAGCCGTCGACCTCGCCCTCCCAGGGGTTGGTCACCGTGTCGAACCAGTTGCTCTCGCCATTACTACTGCTGCCATCTTTCGATGGTTGCACCGTCGTGTACACTCGCGACTTCGGGAACATGGCTGCGTGGATCGGCTGCTGTGGGTAGCTCGCGTTGGCGGGGTCGCGGGAGCCCGGGAGCAGGGTCACGGGCAAGGAAGGCAGGAGGGCAGAGAGGAACTCGTCGAGCAGCTGTGAGGGCAGTGCGTTGTACGAGCTCGCGTCGTAGCCGTACTTCTTCTGCTGCTTGTCCTTGCTATCCTTGTCGCCGTCGGCTACGGGACGCGGGTCCTCGAGCGAGATCGAGTTCCCCGCGATGATCAACCGGCTGATCTGCGATAGCTCCTGCTGCGCGTTCGGGTCTAGCGCTTCGCCGAGTAGGTATTCAAGTAGTAGGCTTAGCTCTATTGCGTGTGAGGCGTCGTGACTCGAGAAGCTAAGACCTGACACGATAGCGATCTTGCCCCCGCTGCTCTTGGGGGGCTGGGAGTCGGTCATCTCCTCGTCATCGTCCTCATCCTTGACGACTTTCCTCTTGGACTTGCCCGCCGTGCCACCGTTCGCGGCCGGCTGCTGCTTCGAGACAGCCCATCGATCCGGCTGCGGGGGCAGCTCGGGGAGCTTGATGTCGATGACTTCCAGATCACCGTCGGCGTTTTCGGTGCCAAGGACGGCAATGATGCACCCGGTGACGAGGGTGTAGTCCTTGAGCACCTCGCCGGTGAGGGGCACGCGGCCTGACTCGTCCTCGAGGGAGATGGAGATGGTGCCGTCTTCGGAGTAGTACTTATCGTTGGTTATGGGGGCAGAGATCCACCGCTACGAAGAGAAAGGAAAAAGAATTAGCTTGACACACTTTGCTTCAACGATAACCCCCTTCCCCCTCAGGCTATTCTTTACATACGTCCTTGGACACATCCTCCAGAATGTCGGGCTTCAGGGGCATGTCTATGTAGACGGTTCCCGAGACCCAGCACAACTCCCCCTGGCGGATATCTAGCACGCGCTCGGCCTTCTTGCAGGGCTCGCCACCGATGACGGTCTCGGCCCAGGCAGCGGAGGCTATCTGCTCGACGGCGGGCTTGAGCTTAGTGAGGCGCAGGAAATACATATCGGCAAACTGCTGCTGATACGACTTCTCCTTGTTCAGGCTGAAGGAGTGGAGCGGCTTGTAGCTCGAGGCTGTCCTTTGCAGCTCATTTTCGGGCTTGCCCCTAAAAGGTTGATGGTTAATTAGATATACAAAGTATAGAGATTTGACTTGACTCACGAAGGCTTTCTAAGCAGGTTTCCGGGTACGTCTTCAAGTGTGGTAGACATTGTGATTTATTTACTTATTACTTGTAACAATTATATCTGAAGTTCTGAATTAATTCCCGGGGATAATGCCCAGGTATAAGAAGATAATGTAAGGAACAAGGGAAGATAAAGTTGTAGCAGCAGGCGAAACGCGTCTGCCAGCTGGAGAACGCGTTTTTGGCGTTAATTGATTGTGGCGAGTGGTAGGGGTTTATGTGTGGCTTGATATCTAGCTATAAAACTCCGAAGCTTGTGATTGGACGATAATCCCTGTCTCGCGGGGTAAGGCTGAGGCAAGGCTATGTAATCTTTTTTTTTCTTTTTTTTTCTTTTTTTTTTCTTTTCCGTCTTCAACCTTTCCCTGCTGCTGCTTAAAAACCCCATAAACCATAAAAACTTCCCCAATACATATTTAATCTGGCCTTACATTCTTTTACCTTTTAGGCCAATTCCATATTTTACCGCCAAGTCCAGTGACCCAATTCATCAAGTTTGACCTAGGATCTTATCTCGCCTGTGTTAGTCTGGGAATATTTCGAGAACTAGAAAACTAAGCTCCAGCTTCATATCGCAATGGAGGACACTCCCATGGGACAGCCTCCTATGGCTGAAGCCCGCCAAATTCGAGTTAACTTCACCACATCATCACCAGATATCCAACTGCCTGAAGGCAAGACTCAATTGCTCGTTCCCGCAGGTAAACTACGCACTCACCATCCCCCCTAAGCCTGTTTGCGACAAACCCAACTCACTCGTTTTCCAGACATCAAGCGCTATGGCCTATCCCGAGTCCTCAACTCCGAGTCTATGCTTGACACACCCGCCCCCATACCATTCGACTTTCTCATCGACGGCACTTTCCTGCGCACATCGCTGGAAGACTATCTGAAGACCAATGGGCTCTCGTTCGAGTCCACCCTGACCCTGCAATACGTCCGCAGTCTGATACCCCCTGTTTACGAAGCGAGCTTCGAGCACGATGACTGGATCAGCGACGTCGATGTCTTGTCGGCCGCCTCGCGCGCCGGTGTGTGGTCAGGCGACAAGTTGGCCGCGGGCCAGGACCGCCTCCTATCCGCGTCGTACGACGGCTTACTGCGCATATGGAACAACTCGGGCCAAGTCCTGGCGACGTCGCCCGCGGGCGGCCACGGCGCCAGCGTCAAAGCCGCCAAGTTCCTCTCGTCCACGCAGGTCGCTTCCGCGGGGCTCGACCGCACCGTGCGGGTGTGGAAGTACTCGGAGGCGGAGGACCGGCTCTCGGGGACCCTGCGGCCGACCCTCGAGCTGTACGGCCACTCGGCGAGCGTCGACGCCCTCGACGTGCACGGCCCCACGGGGCGCATCCTCAGCGCCTCCGCCGACGGCAGCATCGCCTTGTGGTCGACCTCCAAGTCCAGCGCGCCCGCCGCGCCCGCGGCCCTCCTCCCCGGCGCCGGCGCCAGCCTCTCCAAGAAGCGCAAGCTGGCGTCCTCCTCCTCCGCGCCCCAGCGCGGGCCCCTCTCGCACATGCCGATCCACGGCTCTTCGGCCGCCACCGCCGTGCTGTTCGACCCGGCCGACAGCACGGTGGCGTACTCTGCGTCGCACGACCACACGCTCCGTACCGTCGACCTGACCACCTCGCGCGTGGCCAGCACCATCGCGACGTCGCACCCTTTGCTCTCGCTCTGCGCGCTGCGGCGCGGCGGCGGGCCCCTCCTCGCGGCCGGCACTTCCGCGCGCCACATCACGCTGATCGACCCGCGCGTCTCAGCCGCCGCCACCAGCGTGCTGACCCTGCGGGGGCACCGCAACCTGGTCTCGGCGCTTTCTGCGTCCCCGAGCGACGAGCATGCCCTCGTCTCCGCGAGCTACGACGGGACCTGCCGCGTGTGGGACCTGCGCAGCGCCCGCGCGGGCACGCGCGCCGAGGGCGGGGGCAGCGTCGGCGAGTCGGTGTATGTTATCGAACGCGAGGCCAAGAAGAGCGGTAAGAGCAAGAGCAGAGACGATGTCCCCGGGAAGGGCGCGAAACTGTTCGGTGTCGTGTGGGATAGCACCTGGGGGGTTGTGAGCGCGGGCGAGGATAAGATGGTGCAGATCAATCGGGGGAGAGATTTACTTGCGGCGGCGGCTTGAGTGGTGATTAAGGAGGGGGTAGTTATGGAGAGGGGATAAAGCAAAAGGGACTGTGAGAGATGGTAGGCAGGTATATATATATATCGTGGTTTAGACGAAATTGGGTTACCAAACGGGGCGAAAAAAAAACCCTACCTTTTATTTTCAGAGGAGAGAAAGAAACGAAAGAAATTAGAATAATAATGCGTATATAACCATATCATATAATCCCCTCGGATTATCTCACGTACCTGCCTACCTGTGTTATATATACTTTGAAACTTTGTAATTGCAAGGTGCTTGCGCTAGGTGGACTTACGTCTCCATCGCTATCTTGTACAATAGTAAGTTTTGGGAGGGAAAAAAAAACGTGGAGAGAAAGGATGGGAAGTTGTATCGAACCAAATCAAATATCAAGTCAATCATATATTGAACCTAGGTACTTAAGTTATGCATGTATATAAAGTTTAGGTATATATGTTTCATACCTAAGCCCCCGATCCAGGGGTGAATACTTAATCAACTATATGCAACGCAGCAGTAGTGCAAGTGGTGAGGGTTAGACGAGATAAGGGGGTGAGGGGGTTATATTTGACCCCCTCCCTTTCCTTTCCAATAATCAATGAGCAAGTGATCGGCGAAATTTAAATAGTCGATGCCTGGTAATGGTTAAGTAGTTTGTTTCTCTCCTCTGCCTCTTTCTCTCGTTTACTTGATAACACCAAACCCCGTTGAAGGGGAGGCGAGGGGAGGTTTACAAAGAACATATATAAACCGCTCGTCCTATAAGTTCCCAATCAATCTCCTGCACCCTTGTCCATGCTCCCTCTCCCTAAGTTCAAGAAAAACGAAACCTTGCTCATACAGACAAAAAGACAAAAAAAAAAAAGCTGAGTTGAGAAAAATTCAATCGTTTCTCGTCTGGACATCTTCCACATCCCCCTCCTCCTCCTCCTCCTCCCCCTCTTCCACGTCCCCTTCCTCCCATGTCGCGAGCAGCTCCTCCACTTCTTTCCTTTGCTTCGCCTCGTCCCCGTCGACAGCGGCGGCAGGGTCAGAGCCCTCTTCTTTCGAGGGCCAGCTCCCCGTTTCGAGGAAGTACTTCAGTCCGGTGAAGCGCTGCTGCACGACGTATTTGGGGAACAGGGGCAAGATCTCGGCGACCAGCCGGTCGCCGTCGACGGGCAGGTGCTCGGCCCTGACGGCGTCGCACACGTAGTGGGCCACGGTGGTTTCGCGCAGTGGCGGGTCGCGCAGCAGCCGGGCCACCTCCGACGGCAGCAGGTCGAAGCTGTGCCAGAGGTAGTACGCGCGTAGGGCGATGAAGGTGGCCCGCGTGTGTGGCCGCGAGGATCGGAAGGCGAGAGCGCGGTCCTCGGCTATCTCGACGCGCGAGTCCTTCTCCGCCGGTGGGGACGAGGCGCATGTGACCCGTTTAGGTCTTGTGCTAGCGGTAGTAGTCTTTTTCCTAGTGGTGGTCGCTGATACCGTAGCAGAAGAGCCGCTGTCATGATCCTCAATCTTGATACTCTCGAGGACGGTACTGACATAGGCCGCCGACATAGTACTTAAGGTGCCGTTGGCGACGGTATCCTCTGCCGTCTCGGCAGGTTCATCGCTGGCGGCTAGCTCGACGCCGGGAGCAATCCGTATAGGGAGGTTTGACTCAGCATGGTGAGGGGTGGGTGGACATGGCTTTAGTTGTTTCCTATAGTGTTCCAAAGTGGCATATAATTGTACGCCAGCATAGGCATCAGATGCAGAATCTAAAGCCAAGAGAATAAGCCCTGTGAAGTCGATACACTAATACGTCGATTGTGGGGTTTACTTACAGACGACTTGATCCGCAGTTAGGGCTTTTGTCCAGTCACTTGACCGGACCTCGGGCCCCTTGAATAGGGGGAGGTGCAGATAGTGTCGGACCTGGGTTGCCAAGGGTATAAGTTTCCTGTTGATCAGCTCGTATTGACCCGTAGAAGAGAACGTGACTAGTCTATATAGATGGCTCAGTTCCATTAAACCCTTAGAATCAATGTCTAAGAAATTGCGTAATCTGGTTGCATCGCCCTTGATAGACACGCCGGTCTTGGTGATACCTACATCCTCCATGATAGTTCTAAAGGACGGCCCAACCATATCGTCGCAGTCGGTAAATAAGGCGACGTGGAAAAGCGCAACACGACTGGGGCTCGCTATCTGGATCAAGGAGACGTTCTTCTTCAGACCGTGGTGCCTTGACGCGTCTGCTATCCATTCCAAGTCGAACCCGAGAAGCGGCTCGTTCATAAAGTATTGCCGGCAGACATTTTCCATCGTGTGCTTGCTCCGACAATAGTGGACCTTGACCTTCTGCTCCGTGCCATCCTCGGCTATCCCTCGATATTGCGTGTAAGACCAGAAGGACTCGGGGGACTCGGGAGGCGCATTCTTGGCGGCATAGAACAGCTCATCCACCATCTTGAAGTCGAGCACAGCGACAGGCGGATCTTTGGTGGCTTCCTCCATCTCCGTTGTGTCAACGGCTGCGGGTATACGAACGGCATTTTTGCCAGGAATCCCAGAAGCCACTCTTATGTCCACTTCTGTGTAGCGCGACGCAGTAGTTTCGGTAGTAGTTGTCGTGGTCGAAAAGGGTTGTTTTACAGCCCCGCGCTTATGTGAGGTTTCTCCGGGGCTCGGTGTGCGAGCTTGAACGGGCCGTTCCCGACTCGTGGTGAAGGAAGCTTCGCCCAATGCGCGAGGAGTCTGGGCTAGAGAGTTTGACGGTATCAGGCTAGGGGAAAACGAGATGCCTTGGGCTGGTTGCCATAGTCGATGCCTCGGCGGGGTTGTAGTCATGCTTGATAGGTGATGCTTTTGGTGATGTTGGTGTTGTGAGGGTAATATATAAACGCTGTTGAGCCAGGAGAGAAAGAGAATATTAGCCAGAGTTGGTAGAGGTAAGAATAATAAAGACACAGAAAACACATAATCATATAAATATAAAGATAAATATAAATATATATACATATCTATTTGGACTTACGGCAAGCTGAACGGCTTGCAAAACGCACTAGGGCGTTTGAGCGCATGGCCAGCTGACTCTGGGCACCCGCGTAAATTCATTTGTAAACGACAATTGTGGGTAGGCATATGTGCTCCATGATGCCACGAAGCTAGAGCAAAGGCGAGGTGTGTATAGGAGAGAAGTAAATAATAATTATTAGGCAGACGCGCGCCAACCCGTCATGGATATAGGTTGTGTCGTAAGTGGTAAGGTTAAGGATAGTTAAGGATGGTTAAGGATGGTGGCAGTCCGAGGTCGAACAGCGAATGCGGGATGTTTAACAAGGTTGCGGGGTGGGTCCAATACCAGTGCCAACGTCTAGGTTATTTTAGTGCTAGATCAAAAGTATAAGTAGCTTAGTCATCGCAGATCAGATTGCTGCTGCTACGTACAACACTACAACACGGCATCAGGTGACAAGGTTGATTCCTTCCCTCCCCAAAAAAGAAGTAGTAGCAAGTAGCAGTGCCAGCGGAAACAACCTTAAGTCGATTAAACCTAGCCCAAGTATCTTACAAGATTCAGAACAGAAGAAAAAGAAATCTTAAATTAAAAAGAAGACTTCAAAAAAAAATTGAAAATAAAAATTAAACAGAACATAGATATCAAGAAGATCCTTGCGCTTGAAACAAAAATATCCAAAAATCCTGTTTGGTGCTAGGCACTTCTTATTCTCACTCACTCATCGACACGTCAATCCCCCGCCAACATGGCCTCTCAGCTATTGCCTTTAGGTATTCACATTACTCCCCTACCCCTTTCCGCCCTTTCCCCCCTGTATCTATATCTCCGTATACTTACCTACCTTGCTTCCCTGAAACTTCCCTTCCACCCGCATGCGTCCAACAACAACAACAAGAAGACAACAGCTAACCAAATGCCACAGAGCTCATTGACAAGTGTGTCGGCTCGCGGATATGGGTCATCATGAAGGGCGACAAGGGTACGGCAAAAGCCCCCTTTTCAACTCACTCACTCCCCTCCTAGCCTATAGATGACCGAATTATCGATTTAACTGACTCTTTTTTTTTTTCAAATCCAGAGTTCAGCGGTACTCTCCTCGGTTTCGACGATTACGTCAGTGAGTAGCCCCCTTACCCCTTATCCCCCACCGGATTTTCTTTTTATATACATGCCTATGTAGGCCCAGAGAGTCATAACTAACCCAACTTGCCATGAACAGACATGGTGCTAGAGGATGTGACGGAATTGTAAGTCATATGGGCCTCAACACCCATCCATCCCTGTATTCATGCTCCTGCCCCCTTTTCCCATTCTACTCGTAAAACCAAACCCACCATGAGGAAAATCTTAACAAAACCCCCTCTAAAAAACAGTGACTACTCCGGAAACCATACCAAGCTCTCCAAGATCCTGCTGAACGGTAACAATATCTGCATGGTACGTTTTTTTTGGGTTTTACCTACCTAATGTGCCGAAGTTGTTGCTAATCGTTCTCGTCATTACTTGTAGTTAATACCAGGTGGAGAAGGGCCCGTAGGTGCATGATGAGGAGGATGAGGGCTGGGGTTGGGCATGTGTAGAGGGATAAGATGATAATCCAGCCATAAACAATTCTACAGAGACCGAAATAGGGGGGACATGTCTCCTGCAGAAAAGGACCCAAATAGGAACTAGAAGGAGAAAAAGGAAGAAGAAAAAACATTTTTTTTCACTAAGTTTGGGACATGATGATATGGGAGCAACTACCATATTTTTTGGTATGATTTATGACCTGCTAAATGAGTCTATTAAGTCCAGGAATCTGGCCCTTATGGGTTGGTAGTGGTGTTACTAGTCTTGAAGCAGCGGGCAGATAGTAAATATCTACTCGAGCTTTGTAGGGGGGAGAAGAAGAAGAACAAGTTTCCACCGAAAGAACAGCCACCCAAATCAGAAAAGCAATCTCTCTGTCCTAGACGCCAGTAACCCCATGAAAAACGCCCATCCATGTTGTACCACCTAGCCTGAATCCTCATCTGCTCCGGGAAGGGGGGGAAGAGAAAGAAAGGCGCAGGTTGGTTCAGGACCGACCGTTAGGCGCATTGTCCTGCTCGCCAGCGGCCACCATGCGGCGGAGCTCGTACTCGCGAGTAAACTCGCGTCCAAGCTGGCCGAAGGATGCGATGAGCTGCTTGCAGACGTCGATGAAGACCTCGCGAGGGGTCACGACGCCATCGGTCTGCAGGCGAATAAAGAGCTCGGGGACGTTGGGGTGGGCCACTTTAGGCACGAAGTTAGTACTCACACCTTGAGAGACAGACAGATAGAGAGAAGGGGGAAAGGTATAGCAAATAACGGTTTACCTTTGTATCCCGCCATCAAGACATGAGGCGCCTGCTTGAGGTGCTCGCTGAGTAGGTTACCCAGGGTGTGGTCCTCTTTCAGCAGGATGAAGTCCGAGGTGTTGGAGGTGCCTGGCAGCCACCACCATAACCATGTTAGCCACTTGTGTCTCTGGGAAGTAATACTGATGCCCAAGAGAGATAGAGAGAATGGGAAGAAGAGAATACGCACCGGCAAAAGGCTTCTCGGTAATCTTCTTCTCGCCCTCACCAACGAGGAAGAGCTCGAATCTGCAGAATAGGTTAGCTTCACGGATTACGCATAGAAAAAGAAAAAGAAAAAAATCGAAAGTGCGAACAGTGGCTCAGGCTCGTTGTAATGCTTGATGTTGCTCATCTTGGGCGAGGAAGGGGGAGATGTCATTTGATTTTTCTTATGTGTGCTGAGGTTTTGTTTTCAAGTGTTGGGTGAAAGGCACAAGGAGGAAAGAGAGAAGAAGGCAGAGATGTTAGAGTTTGCTGAATAACAGATCCATGAAGGGTTCCTCCTGGCAGCTGTGGATATTTGCAATGTTCTCTTGTGCCTTCCCGTTGCATAGCAATAACACATAGGGGGGTCTTAGTTTGGTGGTATTGCTCCTGCCTTTTTCACCCCAGCACCAGATACATAAGAAGAGGTACCTAAGTACCTGCATCTTCTGGATGCAGCCCTTTGGGTAAGGACACCACGGTAACTATCACTGCTTGAGAATATAGAGTGCAAGACGTCGAGGAGAACGATGAAAAAATGCAGGGGTGTAACATGGGTAAAATCGTTACCTACCGGTCAGGCGCGTTCATCTTGGTCACTCTTTTGAGATCGCTTACAAGATTATACTAGCCAAGTCGTGGTGGAATAGCAAATGTAGGAAAAGAAAAAAGAAAAAAAGCAACGTGAATGACAAGTTAATAATTGGTGATGATTAAAGCCAGTCAACAGTGATATATGCTGTGTTATTGTTAAGTCGGCTAAAGAACTGCAGATGAAGCGACGTGATGACTTTGTATCCAAATCGGTGTGTAGGGAAAGAAGACACTGGAATGGTGAATGAATGCATGGATTGGTTAACAAAAGGTTAACAAGGTTGGTCGAAGAAGACTCGGAGCCTATTGGGTGTTTGCTAGCGCGGTTAAACCCCGGCCCCACCGTACGAAATACAGTGTAAAGCATACTAACCTTACCCTCCTACACTGATTCTAAGTGCAACGATTTCTCAACAACCAGACAAGACATGGAACATTCAACTCTAAGCAAACATTCCTTATAATAGACTTTAATTTACGCTTCTTCAAAAGATACTAGAAAGGTCTAATGTTTAAGTACCCTAGGTATGGAGAAGAAGAAAGGAAAAACACAGAGTGACTTACAACCAACTACGTAACCCATCCAAACCTGAACCCAATTCCTACCCCCCTTATAATATAGTAGTTCCTAACCTCGATTACGTCGGACTTCGATTTCTGACACAATCTACCCATTCTTTACACAAAGCCTCCCCACCTCCTCAAGTTCCTTCATTTGATATCAGTCTATTTGTATACTTGATGCCCATGCCGCTGATGCAATAATTATACAGGTCCAAGAGCAACCACACGCTTTTCTACACCACTCTCTCTCGCTCACTCACAACTTGTTAGTATCACAATATTTTGGTGGAGAAGGCCCTGAGGGGCCACTGGCCCACGAGATCACCGTTAAGCTGGTCGTGTATGCCATGGCCAAGAACCCAAATATGCAGAGCGCAATATCGGAAATCTTCCTGGTTCTAGTCCTTGCTACCCCCTTGTAGTGAAGCATGGGCTGTTACTGATATTAGTATATCTATGCATTAGACTTTTTGATGGCAGGGGGACTTACCGGGTAGATAAATACTAGAGGAATGCAGGCGAAATTTCCAACGAGCGCTACGAACTTATCCAAATTATCAGCACCGCCCCAGGCAACAAGTGCACAGAGGATGACGACGAAAAATCGGAATACGTTCTTCTGCCATTTGATGTATGGGTTATATTTGCCACTTCTCGTGAAGAGTCCGTTCTCCATAATACGGATAGCCGGGAAAATCTGCAGAGGTGTCGATAGGAGGATGGCTAGCGAGTATAGGAACTGCACCCCGTTGACAAGTTTGTTATCTTGAGGCAGGTTGAGGAGAACGACAGTTTCGGTTTTGGAGCCGTAGGCAGCATAAGACACCGCGCCCATGGTAATGAAGAGAACCGAAATGATAATCATCACGTAGAACATCACCTTGGGGAATTTGGCTGGCGACTTCATCGACTCCTGGATCGGGATGATGAGCCCAATACCCTCAAAAGTGAATATAGCAGTGCCGATGAAGAGAGTCCAGTCCTTCTGGTTAAACAGAATAATATCCGCAAGGCCATTGGTGCTCAAAGTGAGAACATCGTAGTAGAATAGATAGGCTAGGCCAATCACGATGAAAGCATCCGCGATCAAAGCCGTGAACCCCAGCTTGCCAATGTCTCGGAAAAGCGAGAGTGGCAGGAATATGAGCATCTGCATGAAGATTAACCAGGAAATGTTGACGTAGGTAGTGCAATCCGACACGGCAAGTATAAATGCTTGCAAGTTCTCGGCAGTGAAGACAACATATGCAGCAACGAAGCCAATCTGGCTGACCACGATCGAGATGAGAATCAACTTTCTCATCCATTCTCCGTATAAAATGCCTCCGATATCACCAAACGAGCCTTCAACCCTCAACCTCGTAGTCACCAATAAAACAAAGCAGTAGTAGCTTAGCGCCGCGACGAACAGGAGGATCGCATTACTGAAGACCATACCGCCATTGAGGTAAGCACGAGGCAAGAATAGCACACCGGTGCCCACAAAGGACTTAAGCAGCAGCAGGGCGGCGTTGAACGGAGTATTCGTGCCACTACCACCTCGAGTCTTCCGTCTTCTCTTACGCTTCGAAGGTGTCAGCAAAGCACTGTCTTCCATTGGCTCCCTATCGTCCTCGCTGTCGTAGTAATCCGAGTCTTCCCCGGAAGAGAAGTATTCTCCGGGTTGAAGGACCTCGTCATCTTCCTCAAGCTCTTCACCAGCGAAATGCCCGTATATAGACAGGAATTCCAGAAAACTGCTTGTGAATAGCTGGGGTTCGTGCCGGCCTCGGCGGCTGCTTGGACCAGCCTCAAGTCCCTGGGGGTTGATAACCGGGCTGCCAGCGGCTCTTCTTAGATAGTTCCTTCGAAATCCACCAGGAATCTTGATGGAGTTGATATCCAATACCTCGTTCTCTGGCTCTCCACGGTCAATGCTAAAGCTCTTGCTGCGCTGCGTCCGATTGCGGCTGTCGGCTTCTTCAGTCCACCTGTAGATCTGGCGCGTGACATCTCCTCCTTGCAACTTGAGACTGGAAAACTCGTCGTCATCCAGTTCACCAGAGCCGGCGACTTGTTTGCCTTTGGACCTGTCCCCGTTATTGGAACCGGCTATGGAATCGCTATCGGAGGGTCGGACCAAGTGGCGCTTGACTATTTCCGGATCTTCATAAGCTCCGGTGCCACCGGCTTGCAGATGTCTCGACCTAGCCTCAAACGACCCATAGTTCGTCGGCGTAGCTGAAACCTGCTGGAATGTTCCAGTTGCCGCTGGAGAAGCAGGTCGTATGGGAGGAGTACCAAACCGTGGCGGCGTGGTGCCAACTGAATTTGATAATGCGGCAGCTAGAGCAGAGACACCAGGACCTGCTGAGCTCTGGCCTCCACCGGCCAGAGGACCGAAATCTTCTCCCTTTCCCTTATCTCCTTGAGCTGGCGACGATGCTCTCCGCGACGGGGATGTCCCTAGAGCCTGCGATGGGATGGGAGAGGCCAGACGAGCCGTCGCATCGGCACGCGGGACTGACGTACCCAGGTTTCGACCACGAAATGAACCCGGAGAGGAGGATAAGTTCATGCCCGAAGGCCCTCCAGGCTGCGGTGTAGAGCTCCTTTCCCGATCGGAACCTGCCATGATGTCGCTTGCTTCGATTAGAGGTTGTAATGGTAGCAATCTAGTATACTTGGAAGGTTGGAGATGGTCGGATAGGCGAGAAAAGAGTCAGCGATGAGGTCGGACCCGATACGCGGTTAGGGAAAAGTCGGGTTGACTCCGTGACCTAGATAGATAGATAGGCAAAGGGTTGAGGGTCAGCTCTCCAATTACAGCACTGCAGCAGCAATTCGAATTAAATACGGGGACAAAGACACAACGGCGACAAGGGGATCAGGGGGGGGGGGGTGTTAGGGAGGAAGGAGATGTGATGGAATCTGGAGATCCAAAACATACCAGCAGGAGAGTTAATGTGGTCGGCTGAAGACACCGGAGAAGTTGATGATAAGTCCTCGGTCGGTAATGGGGAAAAAGACCTCGTGATATGTTGACCAGTGAGCAAAGTGTGTGTGTGTGTGCTCGACCGAGTCAGCCATCAGCCAGACCCCCCCAGATTGTCGATTATCGTCAAGCCGTTTATAAAATACTGTGTTACCTCCGTTGGCATGTGCGCACGGTGGTTTAAACTAAAAGATAGCACTGTAAGAAGGAGCTGCTCTCCACCTTCATATACTGTACTGTACTGTACTGTAAGATGACACAGCCTAGGTAGGTACCTACTTAAGGTTGCCCAGGACCCTGAAATATCATTTAACCTTACCTACATTCTAAAGACTCTTTGCCATGCTTTTCTTTTTCTCCTCTCTTTCTTTCTATGTATGTTCTTCTTTCCGTGTTTAGGTATTTTTATTCAAATAGTACGGAGCTCTCCCCCAAAAGTCGACGCCGCGCCAAGAAATGCCAAGGTCTTGACTTATCTTGACAACAGCTGTCAAGCAGCTGCAGCTAGAAGCTCAAATTAACCCACTAATTATTGCGCTATAATTACACGCTCGTGCGCTAAAAGCTTTTATCGATAGCAGCTATTACCAACTATAAGCACTAAAATTTATAGTGCATAGTTTCTGGCAGCTGCCATGCAGCTGGAACTGACTCCTGACACAAATTAACATAAGCTTGGTATTTCTTGGCGCGGCGTCGACTTTTGGGGGAGAGCTCCGTACATAGTAACTATATGCTTAGAACTTAGTTAAGTTTTATCGTAAGTATACCCTCCCCCCAAAGTACCTGTTCAATGCCATGTTCATTCAAATAGTATGCATGTACATACATGTCCGGTATCCGGCTGTTCGGGTAATGTGACTGATAGCCTACAGGGGGAAGAGGACATGACCTTACCAGCCTACCACTTATACCACTTAAACAGATCTTACCAAGCTCCAAAATGATGTAACTGTACAGGCTCTGTCTAACCCCCAACCGGAGTTTAGAGTTTGGGTACGAAGTAATTATTTAGACTCAAATACAACTTACATAAACAGCCTACCTAGTGTACGGGAATGGCTGGTACAGGCTGGTACAGGTTCGAAGAAAATAAAAAAGATCTGCATGCAGCTAAACTTAGCTGGTTTTTGTGTTAGGTAAATTCATTCCTTGTCTCTCGCTAACACAATACAAAACAACACACAGCGGACATGTGTGTGTGTTACATAGTACCGAGTACATAGTTCTTCAGCTACTTTTATTTACTACTTCTAGATCTGACGTCAATCTTCATTGGGAAATAAGAGGGACTGGGGGGGCATGGTACTAAATGTCGAACCCTGGTTTCCAAGATCTACACTACACTATCTATGTATCTCTCCCCCTCCCTTGCAACGCCAATGTCAACATCCTCTCTCTGCCTACGCGGGGTTGTTGGTCTCGTAGGAGCTAAAGGCCCGTCGCCACCGCCGCGAATAGCGCCAATGCGTACATATGTAGGTTAGAAGGTATTCTGTTTCTCAATCTAATTTATCTTCTTCAACTATACACTGCCCACACTTCCCTCTTCCTTTATAAGGGTTTAGACAAAACATAGACAAGAGATAGAATACTCGTTGTTGATTCTCATCTCTTAGTATCTATCGTATTTTCTCTTCTTCTTTTGTGTCTCACACCTAGTTCCCCCAAAACTCTTCTCACTTGGGTCGGTCCTCAGCAATGATATAATTACTATACAATCTAGCCTAGCAATATGGCCGCCGAATCCAGAGGCGACAAAGTCGTCGCAGGCCCAGCAGCCCCCCGTAGGGCCAAGCTGGGCGCTGTGTCTGGTGTTTTTGTTCCTAGTGTTCTGAATATTGCTTCCATCCTCATGTTCCTCCGTTTTGGCTCCATCCTGGGGCGTATCGGCCTACTTGGCATGCTCGGCAAGTTAAACCATCTCCGAAGCGTATGAATAGAACGCCGTGACTCTAATCTGTCTGATAGGGCTGCTCTTTATTGCCTACCTTGTTGATCTTGCCACCGTTCTCTCTTTGTCTGCTATTGCTTCCAATGGAGAAGTAAAGGGCGGTGGTGCTTATTACCTGATTTCCAGGTCGTTGGGCCCCGAGTTCGGGGGCTCCATTGGCATCCTATTCTATCTATCTCAAGTCCTTAATACCTCTCTCAATGTTGTCGGTCTCATCGACTGCTTCAAGCTTAACATTGCCTCGGTACCTGGAGGATATTGGGAAAGCTATGGCATGCAGACTTGTGCTCTCCTTGTTTGCACTGCTCTTAGCCTTGCTGGAAGTGCGCTTTTTGTCCGAGCTAGTAATGGCCTCCTTATCATTCTCGTGGTAGCTACGCTGAGCATCCCCTTTTCCGCAATAGCGAGACATCCTTTCAAGAATGATGATCTGGGCGTTGAGTTTACCGGGTTGAGTCTCGATACTATGCAATCTAACTTATTTCCCCACACTTCTGGCCCTAAATACAATGGCATAGACACGTTTAGGGAATTATTCGGCATTTTATTTAGTTGCACTTCTGGTGTCTTCGCAGGGGCATCGATGTCAGGGGACTTGAGAAAGCCTAGTCATGCCATCCCAAAAGGAACTCTGTGGGCGATGGCCACAACCTTAACTCTCTACTTGCTAGTGATTTTATCCATGGCGGGAAGTATTACTCATTCATCGTTTATTGTGCACACGAATATTGTTTCCACAACAAGCATCTGGCCTCCATTGGTCCTTGCCGGAGAGTGCGCAACCACGTTCTTCTCGGCTTTGATGGGAATCGTCGGTGCCGCCAAACTTCTTCAAGCTTTGAGCCGAGACAAGATACTCCCAGGACTTGCTATATTAGGACGAGGAACTAAGCGTGGAGATGTACCCGTAGCTGCAGTGTTGGTTACTTATGCTATTGCTCAGCTAGCACTATTCTCTAACTTGAACCAAATTGCAACCCTTATAGCAATGGGCTACCAGGTGAGAATTGCTATAACCAAGCTATAAAATGCACATTATGGCTAACGAAAACCAGATGACCTTCTTTGTCATGAACCTAGCCTGCTTCCTTTTGAAGATAGGATCTGCCCCTAATTTTCGACCAGCCTTCAAGTTTTTCACATGGCACACGGCTTTTGCTGGGAGTATTCTCTCGGCTGCTGCCATGTTTTTTATAGACGAGACCTACGCGGCTTCAGCTATTTGCTTGCTCATATTTCTCTTTCTTCTCATCCACTATCTAAGCCCACCGAAACATTGGGGAGATGTGTCTCAAAATCTAATCTATCATCAGGTGCGGAAGTACTTACTACGGCTCAGACCGGAACATATAAAATTTTGGCGACCTCAAATAATACTGCTCGTGAACGATCCTCGTCATAACACAAGGTTAATCCAGTTTTGCAACTCTATGAAAAAGGGGTCTCTTTATATCTTGGGCCATGTGATAATTACTAACGATTTCAACTCTGGTATTCATGAGGCTAAATTACAGCAATCGGCATGGACACGCTACATCACCGAATTCTCAAGGATCAAAGCATTTGTTCAACTTACCATGTCACCGAGTATTGAATGGGGTGTGCGAAATTTAATACTTTCCGCTGGTTTGGGCGGTATGCGCCCTAACATTGCAGTGCTTGGATTTTATAACATGGAGGACCTAAGAAGGTCACTGCCTCTTGTTCGAATCCCTGAAATTCCCACGTCGCCCTTGGTGACATCATTACCCGTGAAGGAAGGGAAGGCTCCCAGGAGACGTCGAGGAGACACATCTGCTCGTCTCTTGGAAGGGTTCCTGCCAACCGATGCAATTCGTACAGAGGATATGATGTCCGTGACAAGTTACTTGACAATCCTCGAAGACTTAGCATTAAGGAACCGTCTTAATGTTGCTGTTGGCAAAGGCTTCCAATCTTTAGAGACCCCACGACATGATAGGGGAAGAAACACCAAGAAATATATTGACTTATGGCCAATTCAGATGTCAGCCGAGATCACCTCTGGGGATCAAAGTGTATTAACCACCAACTTTGACACATGTGAGTTACTTTTTCACTAAAAGCCATATAAGATTTATCTACTGTGCTTGAGGGCATTATTGAGGTATTCAAGTTGGGTTGCTATAAGTACCCAACCCAAGGGCTTGGTTCGAATGCAATAACCATCTTGCATTGTGTTCGCTATTTATAAGACTATAAAGAGCTAATTACCATTTAAGATACACTTATTCTCCAACTGGGGTACATAATTCATAGCGTACCAGCGTGGAGAAATGCATACCAGCTTCGGGTATTGGTATTCGTGGAGTACGAGAGCGAGGTCCACGAAGAGGAAGAGAGATTGAAAGCACTGTTGGAGAAGTTGAGAATCGAGGCGCATATTCACGTTTTCTGGTTAGCATCAGGGGAACTACAGTCGTATAATGCGATTGTTAATGGCGATGCTCATGACTCTGATTCTACACAATTTGTCAATGACGCTCTTAAATACGACGACTGGTGGCAGGATCTACAGCGACTGAGAGGCGACGCTCGCGAAATGTCGCGCTCGCAAGAACTAGCCTCCTTAGAGGAGGTTCTCGGTGCTTCTAGACGCCGCAGCTCAGGCCCTCAATCAGGAGATGAACATGAACTGCCGGGGCAGTTGAGTAAACATGACTTCTTGGATCTATCCAAAAACCCGACAGTATCTGCCGTTGCTAAACTAGGAGGCAACTTTGGCATCCACACCCATCATCTTGATTCTGCTGCGTTGAATGACGAATTTGATACACGAGCGGATCCATCGACTGATGATGACGACTCTGAGTTATCTTCTGAGGGTGAGTTCTTCAACGACATTGAGAGCGAGCCAGGTGATGCGGAGGGGTCAAATATACCCAGAAGACCAGATGCATCTATTTTTGTTCGCCGGAGACTAAGCCAAGGGAGCTTGAGATATCAAATGCCCCCTCCAAGGAAACTAGATCCAGGGAGTACCAAAAACTTCAACTGCTCTTCACCGCCAAGGCGAACGGGCTATGGGACAATTTCTTCAACTCCACTGACAAGCACACAAGAACCAAGTCGAGCGAATACACGAGATAGACTTAAGCGGACCGTCCCCGACACCAGCCCAAGTAGTAGTGTTCATCCACCTGCCACTCCCAAGACCCCTGTTCGGCCTATGCTCTCGCGGCATACATCTGCAACTCGATTCACTAGCAATCCAACCCCCGAAACTAAGGTCATGGCTGAGGACGGTGCCGAACCACGCCTCATGTTCGCTGAGATGAAGAATCGAGAATCACAACCGCTTCTCAGATCTCGCAGAAACTCAGCGGAGCCGTCTGACCTCAGTGTCAGCATCCCCGAACTGCTCACCTCGTACCGCATAGGCTCTCAGGCGGACGAAGAAACACGATCCGTGTTCTCGACACAGAGCCTGCCGCTTTCGTTCAATGACCTGCCAAGCCGTGCGCAGCATCTTATAATAAATGAGTTGATGCGTCAGAATAGTGGCGATTCGGCCGTCCTGCTGACGACGCTGCCAGTCCCTGAGGAGGGCACATGCAAGAGTGAAGAGGCGAGCCTTAGGTATCTGTCCGATATTGAGGTGCTCTGCCACGACCTGCCACCAGTGTTGTTAGTACTAAGCAATAATATGACGGTCACGGTGAGCATATGATTACGACGAAAACAGCGGCCGGAATCTGCGTGAAAACAGGCATAGGAATGGCGACAGCAGGAATTTCTCGGGTTTGGAATCAAGTTGCTGATCTAGAGGCTAGGGATTGTAATAGAGAGTTGATAAGTCAGCTTACTCACAGCACAGTCTACATGAGTTGGTGGTATAACGTCTAACAACTACATTCCTATAAACGATGATTCACCCGTAATTATACAACCCTGTCGATTAGGAGGAAAGGGTTAGTGAAGGAGACCAGCTAGTACTACCAGGTTCGTGAGGAATCACTTGTTGTTTTGAGAATCGCAGATATTTACGATAAGCGTCGTATAGTTGGTTCTGGCTTGCAACTTGTTCGCTCATATATCACGCATTCCATCAATGAAATATTTTAATGCCCATGGCAGATTATTCGCATTTTGTTGTGACTCCTGCCAAGCCCAAGTTATGAGTTTCCATACGTAGCTATGATGCTGGATGTGAAAATGAGTAAAAGGTAATAACCTAGAGCATATGACACAAATACTCATCATATGTCTACCTATGAAAACAATGGGCCTAGAGAATATACCTACCCTGGATGCATTTGACCTCATAAACAAACACAGTCAACATTTCAAATCAAATAATAAAATTATTACCGGGTTTGAATTCCCAATAAACCATCTTTTCGAGAGTGAATTGCTTGACATTCTTTCCCGGGCCGTTTACGCTTCCCCCCCTTTCTTTCTAATAGACACCAACCCAACACCAACTTCCCGAGCTAAAGCAGAACAAAGAAATATGACAAAATCCAACCAAATAAAGCCCAAAATCTAATGACGCCATCATCTTACCAATGGCATTCAATATTAGCGAACATGCAATTCCAGGTCAATCAACTCTTCTTTGTTCATGACCTAGATATAGAAACTACTATATATTGATTCCTCCCAAGCTCCCGGGTCCCTGTACAATGCTCTGATTCCAACCAACAAGGAGGACAAGAAAGTCCTCAGCTCGCCTAAGGGCCAGCCAGTCACCAAATAACAATGCTATTCTGATGCTAAGATGTGATCCTATGACGCTCTAATGAAAGAGACCTATGAATTTGGGGATCAAAGATCAGAGGGCTCGTACACTCAAAGGCGATATGCCCGTCCAAAGGGACTGTTTTTAGCAGAGTATCTTTATTAGTATGACGTCCCCCTCCTGTCCCTCATACTCTTTCTATCCTGGGTGATTTCTCCCCTTTTCTGATTCAGACTGACAATTTCTATATGTGTTTGATTTAGGCATGACCACACTTCCATAGATCATTTCTTTATTCTTCCACGAACCTGACCTTAGATTTTACTAACAAGCTTGATGCTTCCGCCTGTAACCTTCGACTCTCATCGACTGATATAGACTATCACGAGAACCTAATTTTCCTTTTCTTTTTTACGTCGTACGCATTCGCATATAGAACCAACAAGATTTTCCTTTTCTAAAAAAAGATATACCTAAACGTAATTCAACACCCCTATAACTTCTATAAATCAGCCGTTTCGTAGGTACGGAGACTAACGCACGAGATCCTCACAAGGAGCCACGTAACCGAGCCCCCCGCCGAGAGAGATATATATGCCACACTCGAGAAATACAAGCACGGGATCTGGGCGGAGCGCCGGTAGCGCTAAAAGCCGCATCAGTAAAACGAGCAACGTGAGTAGAGGCACCAATACTAGCATCGGCAGCAGCAGTGGCCATGTAACGGCTGGTACATCTGGGGGGGTTATCTCTCGCATGCTAAGTACCTTTCAGAAGAAGAACCAGCAGCATAGAGACCCGAATAATACTACCGTCGCTGATAAAAACATCATCACCAAGAACAACAACGATAAGAACAATAAGAGTAGTGACCTAAAGGCTAGGTTTCCTCGTCTCGGTCCCATTGACGAGGACAAGGAGAACTGGATCGTCAGTTACCAAGTAACCCACCACCCGGACCGCCCGGAAAGAGACAAGCGGACTCGACCGGACCTCTTGAAAGAGGAGCATCAGTACTGGGAAGACGTCGATAGGATGCAAAAGAGAAACGCGGAAAGGCGAAACCAGGCTGCTGCTGTCGCCGCGGGTTATGGCACCGAAGCGGGAGACATAACAGCGAATGCTCATGTAAACATACCCCCAGCTATTCACAGCGCAGGTTTTGATGGTGCTTCGAGACGGAGAGGACTGGGGCTCCAGACCAATATCGACACGGGCATGCCGAACTTCAGCTACTCGTCTTCCAGCCCCAAGGGTAGCCGAGAGAACTTGTCGTCTGTATGGCCCGTATTCAATAGAACCGAGTGGCAACATGTCGGCCCCGGCGGTGAAACGGACATCCGTCCAGCTCCCTCAAGAAGAGCGAGGAGCGGCACCGGGAGCGACGACACCGCGTGGTCGGATTCGCCGGTTTCACCTAGCGCCATGACCATCCAGGTAGGGTTCCACCCCGAGTCGATATACCACGGGATGCCCGTCTCTGCGCCGAACCTGGGAGAAGACGACAACAGCGCGCGGTCTGTTTCTCTCTTCGAGCCCTTTACCGCCCCTATCGAGGCGACCCTGGGGCGTAACGAAAACGAGTACGGGAAGGATGATGAGGGGGCCGCGACGCGGCCAGCGTCGTACAGCCGCAACGAGAATAAGACACGGCGCGAAAGGCACCGGCGCAACTCTACAGCGGCTACGCGTGGGGGCGTGCCTCAGAGTCAGACCCATGCGATGCGGGTGCATCACAAAAGGTTGACGCGCGACTCGAGGGCCTCGCTGTACGCCGCCGATGTCTATCGCAGGCACTCAGCGTCGTCTCTAGCTCCCAGTCTGGTCCCCAACTCTTCCTCCTCGACTTCCTCCCCTGAAAGAGCAGTAACAGCTAGTAGTCCCCTGACGCCGGTAAGTAACGACGAAGGCGCCATGGAACTACTCCGCCGCAACAGCAGCAACTACGGCTCGACGCAGTCTTTATTCCTGCTCAACAGCGCCACCTACACTCGGCCCCAGGCGACGTGGCCCACGTGTCCGATGCCGGGATGTTACGCCCCGCTGATGAGGATCGACGACCGGAAGCACAACCTGTGCGCAGGCTGCCGGCGGGAGCTGCAGCCGCGGGAGAGCACGTTCTTCAACAGCAGTAGTGCCGGAAGTGAGTACGGCAGTTTCCAAACCGACGACGATGACGATAGCGGCGAGCTAGAGATCCTGATACAGCGCCACCCGGAAACCGTTGAGCATCAGGCTCCCGCGCCGAGCAACAACGACGACGGGGACAGCATCCGGCGAACAGATGTCACCCAAGCCGCTCATCACCACCCCAACCTATCCAGCCACTTCAACCACAGCAGCGGAGGAGAGTTCCGACTCCAGCCCGCGCCCCTAGGCCGGGGCCGGAGCAAGCGCCTCGCGCAGCAGAAAGCCGCGTCCGCCTCCGGCTCCCTATCCGCCGAGCCCCTCTCCCGCAGCGAGAGCGCGAGCGCCCCCCCTCCGCCGACCTACCACCCCCCTCCCCCTCCTCCCCCGCAGCGGAGCTCGTCCCTACTAACCCCGTCTACTACGGGCGGTCGAAGCAGCCACATCGGGCACCACGTTGCTCTCGGATCCAAGTCCCCGGCCCTACCGCCCGACCCAGGAACGCTGCTCCTGCTCGAGCCCAAAACGTTCCAACCCAACGGGCCCTCGCAGCGGCGGCGGCGGCGGCGGGGGGAGTCGGGCCAGAAGAACCAGGACCCGACTCCGCATCAGCATCATCCCCCCGACGCGCGGATCAGCCGCGGGTTATCGTCGATGCGTATCTCGGCCGTGCACCCGGCCCCTGATCCGCCTCGCCGCCCTAAACCTCCCTCCCACTCCCCCAAACGCTCTCCCTCCCCTAACCCCCATCCAAATCCTAATCCCTCCCCTAATCCCGGTCCCCCTCCCCGCCACACCTCCGCCTCCTCGTCCGAGGACCTGTACCGCGACATCGCCAGCATAATCGACAGCTACGCGGGGGCCGACCACGCGCGCGCGCGCAGCGGCGCGTGGGAGAGCGAGCGCCGCAAGGCGGCCGACGTGGTGGCTGCTTGCCTCGAGGATCCCGAGGACGTCGAGATGCGGCGGTTAGGGTTCTTCTGATGTTCGCTGTGCTGTGGATTCTGGTGAAAGGAAAGGAAGGAAGGAAGGAAGGAAGGGGAAGGGGGGGGGCGAGGAGGGGGAAAAGGGGAGGGGAAAAAAGAAAGAAGGGTTGTGGTTTCGGCAAACAGCAGGAGTAGTTCTTCTTCCCCCCTTCCCTCCTTCGTTCGTTCCTCTTAATGGAACTAACCCCTATTTCCCTTCGATACCTACTTCTGTGCCTCAGACGTAACCTATGCATATTCCCCCCCTTTTTTAAGAAAAAAACACGTAATTTTTTTTAATAAAACATTGCAACCACCAACATCGTAATAACATATAGCATATCGATATGTACTGTAGTCCGTGAACCGTATACGCAGCTTGCCTATCTATAGCCATCTAGTTAACCCCCTAACCTCGAATCCCCTTTATTATAAACCGCGCAAACGTGAAAGAATGGGAATTGGTTTATTGAAGTGCCTACCTAGTAAAGTTACCCATCTATCTCCGGGTTTAGGGTGATAGAAACAAACCAGGAGATGGTAATCATCAGCTATGCCTAGTGATAATAATGAACTTTCTCAAACCCCACATCATTCCCGCCACTTGAGAGAAAAAGGGGAAATACCAGTGAAGAAACTTTTTTAGTAGTTAGTCAAATCAATTTCTTCAACTCTACTATTGAGAACTGCGTGAGTTAAAAAAGACCCCTTATTATAGCCAAACTCTCTCCTAAAACCCCATGCCAATCTTTTTTATCTTCGTATATCACCTTCATATCCCTACACCCTTATTTCCGTCTACCCCGTCTCTTTTTTGTTTCTTTTTTATTTTCCAATAATCGCGTGGGTATCGATCGTAAAACGCCTTCCCCTTGTACTCCTTTTCCGTATATATGCACGTCTTCGCGTAGAACAAGCAAAAGAAAAAAAAAAACATCCGTCCATGGTACGCCATTATGCTATGCGTTTTTTTGGTACACAAGCGGAAGAAGAAAAAGGTAACAGAACTATCATCTATCTCACTGCTCTCGTTGTAGCGTGAACTATTAGACGTCTTCTGGGCTGGGAACACCAGTACGTTTGGTTGCCCACGTAATCGTTTCTTGCTACACGTGAGACGAAATTGTTGGTCTCGGGTTCGGAGAAGTAGCAACCATAGTAGCGGTAGGATATGTGTTCTACAAGTCGTCGTCGTCGGCGGTGGCGACAGTGGGGATGGCATTCTAGTCCTGCTCCACGGCGCTTCCATCGCGTCTGCAACACCAAGCATACGTTAGCCTGGGCTATGCACACCACCTCACAGCCTAATTCCCAGATACATCTAAAAAGACAAGAGTAGAAAAGGGGGGAAGGGCAAAAAAAGAAACTCACGGGATGTAAACATGCCCCTCGTCCTCCATAGCCGCCTTCACGTCCTCGGGCAGCGAGCCCGAGACCTTCATGGCGTACACGCCCTGCACGAAGCCGTCGATGCGCTGCCACTTGGCGACCCACGACTTCTTGGGGTCGGCGATGGTCATGAGGCCCTCGTACACGCCCGACGTGCACGACTCGATGGCTTCGGGCGACCCCTTGAGGTCGAGGAACGGGCAGTTGGGGCAGCCCTCGGAGCGGAAGCGCTGTGCGAGAAGGAAGGTTAGAGTAATGTGTTAAACGAGTAGGGAGTGGAGAGATAGCTTGGATGAGATGTAGTTGCCCTGATGGTATGTAGATGTGGATGTGTATATCCCACACCGTGATGGAGGGGGGAAGTGCAGTGTGAGAACTTACAGCCTGCGTCATGACGATGGAGCACACCATGCAAGCGCGGGTGTAGCGCTGCTGGCCGGGAGGAACGAAGTTATCGGCCATGATGGATGGTGATTCGTTTCGCAGCTAAGCTAGGAATTCGTAAATAAAGTAAAACCGGGGGCAAATCTCTAGCTAGGTAAGGTAGAAAAATCGATATCGTATTCGCACGTTCGTCTTTGTATTGGGTAGTTGGTTGATTGGTTTAGGTAGTCTAACTCGTCGCGTTGAAGGTGGGCTGGATGAGAAGAAAGAAAGAAAGAAAGAAAGAAGAAGGTAAGAGAGACAGAGAGCTTCAGGTGAAAGTGAACCTTTGTCGGAATGGCTTAATGCGATATGTACATAGCACTACACGCCAGCACGCTTGCGGTTATCGATAAAATATGCAATTACCTAACAACAAAATAGCTATCGTATCTTACTTACAGCGATATGCAGCAGAGGAGCTTAATTGCTTTTTACTGTGGGGGCACCAAGTTGTAGCGCTCCACCTAACCTACACCAGAAATTCCTCTCTCCCGCAACAAAATACCCTTTAAAGTCATATTTTCCACTTACAAGCTCTATTCCATCCTCTTATACATTGCCTCCTACCTATCCTCTGTGCCATCGCATACTCAATCCCATACATATATATCCCCCCCCCCCCCAAGCCCAGCAAACCAACCCATCAGCAGGGCAAGCCCACACCACCATGTCCCCCGCCTCGCCCGCCGACCTCCCCATGGCCTCCCCTTCCCCTTCCCCATCCCCCGCCAAATCCAAAAAAGCCCACGAGCTCCTGACCCGCACCCTCAAATCGCCTTACTCCTACGCCCACCTAGAGCTGCACAGCGACTCTGGGCCCGTCGCCGGCCTCGACGCCCTGCAAGTGCGATCGTTCTGCACGGCGGCCCTGCGGCAGTTCCTCGGCGCGACGGGGCTGTCGATGCCGCTGGACATCCTGCAAGTCTCGGGGCACAGCTGCTGGGTGCGTCTGCCGCGCGAGGACCTGGCGGGTTTCGCGGCGGCGATCACGGCGTGGCAGGGCGCGGTGCAGGATGGTGTGCGGGTGTCCCTGCGGATAAGAGGGTGTTCGGACTGGTTGGGGGCTCTGGTGGGCCGGGAAGGGGAGCAGCGGATGTGGTCTAGTTGAGATTGATAGACCTCCGGTGATGGGAGGAGTCAGAAGTCAGAAGACAGAAAAAAAATACCGAAAAACGACGACGGCAGCATTCTTCACCGAACGAAAAAATTATGGCGCAATTTGAAGGTCCCCCGTTAAATTTTCGATATTGTATATGCTACTGTACATCATCTTCCTCGCCCTCCCTCTCATATGGTCCCCGGAACGCCAATGCTTCCATGACGATGAGGGAATCGTCATATATGCAAGAATACCATGCCATAAACCCATTCCAGATCACATACCGACATCCGGCATTTTGAATCATCTTTTACATCATCGACATAAGAGAGTTGTTGGCGTAAGCCTGTGGGATAGTTAGCTAGTACGAACACTGTTACTATATAGCGCATGCGGAAGACTTACCATAGGCCGGATCGGAGGATGAGGCACAGCATCAAACTGGTGGAAGCTGAGCTTATAGTCAGGTCCGATATTGATATAGGCTCCTCTGTTCTCTGTCTGGTCGCAGTACTTAGGCGCTGAGAAGACTGTAAAGGGGTTAGCGTGGTGGACTAGATCAGGGGCTTGGGTATGAGCGACTCACCTGTGATGCACTTGCCGTCGTGCTCCTCCTCATAGCCATCCATGCGAACTTCGTGACTTCGGATTATAGCATCCAGGCCATTCTTGTCGCAGAATCTCTTGGTTACGTCAGGCCCAAACTGCATTCCTACACCTCGCTTGCTGGGGCCTCGTCCTGGGGCTGTCTGAGGATCCGTCCATAACATCTCCATCATCAGACCAGACTGGCCCGGTTGCCTCTGAGCATGTCTGTTGAGCTTCCGGATATCATCGAGTGTTATGTTGTCATCCGAGAACAGGCCACCGTGTAGAACAAGATACCTGGAGCCAATGAGTGTCGCTAGGGGCAATGCCGAGAAACTCTCGGAGAAGAGTTTGAAGACGCTGATCTCAGTCAGAACAAGGGGGAACCACCTTGAAAAAAAATAATATGAACCAAACCCACCGGTCATTATACTTGGCCTTGCATTCTCCCTCGAATCCGTAGACCTTGTTCATGTCGTCCGTCTCATGATTACCCCGGTTGAGGAAAAAGCCGTGGGGACGCAGCCACTTATAGGCATATAGCAACAGGGCGATTTCTGTCGACCATGAACCTCGGTCCACAAAGTCGCCGTTGAATAGGTAGTAATGCTTATCGGACGGACGCCCGTTTAATCTGAAGAGCTCCATCAGATCGTAGTATTGGCCTTGTATAATGTTAGTCTCGGGGGGCAAGTGATTTGGCAGCATGAACCGAAACTAACCGTGAGTATCACCACAGACTGTGAGTTTTATATCGTCTGGTATCGTCATCTCCACCATGGTCGGCTCGTCGTAAACGATCTTCTTGACGGCGATGATAATCTGGTAGACGAATTTCCGGTGGATCTTCTTGCCATTCTTGAAGCGCTCTATCATATCATCAATGAATTCTTGGGTCATTTCATCTTTTATAATCACACCATCGTAGTCGGGCTCTATTGCGATAGAGTCGATATCGAGTCCTTCGGCAGCCGAGGGTTCGTCGCCAACCTCTATCGCAGCATAGAAATTGAGCTGGCGCACAATCTTCTGGCACTCGGCCAGCTTGAGCTTGGCATCCTTATTCGAGGGATCGAGTCTCACGCATTCCTTGAAGTCCTTCACGGCGTCCTTCGGCTTGAGGATGGCAGCGTAGGCAACGGCGCGGCGGAAGTAAGCCTAGATCATCATGTCAGAAAAGCAGAAGAAAGTGGTAGAATCTATAGGTCTAGGCGACAACGCACCTTCACAAGCTTCGGGTTTAGTTCTATGGCTCTGGTAGCATCTGCTATGGCATAACCAAAAGCCTCTGACTTGATATGAGCCTGCAATTTTGTAAGTCACGCGAGCAAACACTTGTCGGCGATCCAGGACTCTGGCTCAGCTAGTCAGGTAGCAAGTTGGGTCGGGACAAACCTGGGCTCGGTTGGTGAAATAGGTTGGCTCTTTATCATTCAGTTCAATAGCCTGGGTATAGAATTTAGCGGCACCAGGCCAGTCGTGAGCAGCAAAGGCTTTGTTGCCTTCATTCTTCAAGGCGGTGGCCTGCTCTACAGCAGATGCCATCTTGGGACAAGGATTGGAGACAAAAGTAGAGAAGAATAAAAAGGAAGTATATGTGAATTAAGAAGGGACCTTTAAATAAAAAAGAATATTATATGCTTAGGACCCGAATATGTCAAGTGGTTAGGTTAGGTTATGAGGTAAAATGGTAGAGAATATGTAATACCTCTCTACTCTCGGGTTTGGACTCTAGACTTTGGACTCTCTAATCCTCGGCAAGGCTCCAAGGGCGGGATTCTGGAGATAATCGCTTTTGTAGTCGGAGGACGGAGCTTGGAAGAGATTCTTTTTTATAGATTACAGGGGGGAAGTTTGGAGGGTTTGGAGGGGGAGGGGTAGAAACCTCGAGGCACCGAGGGTAGCCTTAACTTTTTTTAGTTTCTTTTTTTTTCTTTCTCACATATATCTCCCGCATTCCAAGCTTAGCTTAAGTGGGGGAGGGTGAGCCTCTGTTAGTAAGTACATATGTACAGTAAAACCTTAATATTTCTGTTTGCAGGGATCGCCGTGGTTTGAACTCTAGGTATGAAGTGGGAAGCCGCTTTGATTTATTGCGTACAGCAGTTAACCAACTAACTTAACCTAGTACCTAGGTAACCTACATATCGCCTTCTTCTTACCTCCTACATCACCCAGCCCTAACCTAATCTTCCCTTTCCAAACCCCCGACTACCTAGATAGGTTACCTCTAGCTATACTCGTACAAGATCCGTTTGGAGGCGTTGTTTCAAGTTCCCGATCCAATCATTGCATCCGTATAAGTAGGTTACTTCTACTTCATCCATACAGCACGGGTTGATACATGGATCATAATTGTTTTCATGAGCACTCACATTTTATTTTGTTTTATTTCTATCCCATTGTTTTGTCACATCCAGTCCAACTAACCAAATATGATATATCCTTAGCATATAGTGGATTAAATAGGAGGGGAGGTATTAGAAAAAAGACAGTTGTTGGTGTTTTTAGCCAAACAACTAGAGTTGGGAACTTGACCATGTCAGAAGAACTCCGCGATGAAATCGAAGCCATCAATTCCATTTACGGCGATGGGTGTCTGGTGCCGTCTAGTGATGACAATGTCTACATATTAAAGCCGCCTGGTGAATCCTCGTCGCTTCGTATCCAGTTCCCCACAGCTTACCCTGAAGAACCGCCCACTGTGATCGGTACTAATAGTACCGGCGAACACGGGAGAAAAGGAGATGCTGCGCGTGAGCTTTCTCTCTTCTGTCAAGCACTAGGGAATGTTTACCAGCCCGGCACCGTATGCCTGTTCGATGCTATCGAGGAGTTAGGTAGATTGTTAGAGACCCTAGCTCCAGAACCCCAAGACGAACCAGACCCTGCACCCTCAGCCCATGAGGAAGATTCCGCCGACGATGTCACTCCTCATGAACTGAGCATGAAAGAACCGCCGTGGGTCATGTCCGATCCGTTTGTTGAGCTTCGGTCGACCTTCGTGGCTCGCTGTGCTGCTGTGTCGTCTACGGCAGAGGCCGAAGCATATCTCCAGCATCTACTTGCCTCAGACAAAAAAGTTCGGACTGCAACCCATAACATGACAGCATGGAGAATCAAAGGTCCCAACAACACGACGTTCCAGGATTGCAACGACGATGGAGAGACTGCTGCTGGAGGGCGCCTTCTACATTTGATGCAACTCATGGATCTCTGGAATGTCATGGTGGTCGTGACTCGCTGGTATGGGGGGCACAAGTTAGGTCCTCGCCGCTTTGCCCTGATCAACCAAGCTGCAAGGGATTCTTTTGTTAAAGCAGGCTTGGTTACAGAACCGTCCTCCTCTAGTAAGAAGAAAGGCTCGGGAAAGTAGGACAGGTGCATTTTATGCCAACGACAACTCAAAAACCTGACTTCTCTTCGACTAACCTCAGTAACATCAAAGCTATGTTGATGAAAAAAAGGGGTAGTTGTTAGAACCAAAAACCCGGCACATCATTATCTTGAATACAGACAACACCAGACCATATACGAACAGTATTCACTGTACGCTAGCTTTACCTCCAGAATACTAACCGGTGTCTCATACATTTCGTGAGCGATTATGAATAAATAGGTTGCACCCGAGGCAACAAGCTCTATTGAGTAATAAAGGCCGTATAAGTCTTACAGACGGACATCTGTGCTACCAAGGGTTACTTAGAGGCAGGCTCCTATGCATGTAAGCTTGCCATACGATGTAAGCTCTCCGAGTCTCTCTACTTCAGCCTCACCTGTTCATCATAATGCTTCGTTGGTAGTCGATGAGTTCCCGGGGAAGTTCGTATCCGTTACCTTAGCACTTGTGCACACCTAGGTACGTTTATAAAACACCGAGAGGTTTTCACGATGTTCAAATTAACCAAATTGGAGTGATTTGCAACCAAAGTTCAGGTGAAAACCCAAAACACCAAAACGCCATTTTGCATATGTATACCTATACATACATGTATATTGCTACTCTGATATGAGATCATCGAACTGGCTCGGTAGTTGTAGAAAAAAGGGGGGGCTCGTACATAGCCTCTTAAGCCTCGGTTCCCCACACGCGGGATCCTCCAGGAATCCTCCACGAATCCCTGCAACTATATAGAGCTCCTGTGGGACATCTTATAGCTTCCGCAGGGTCCATGAATTAAAATAAATCAAACCATCTCCCCCTCTCATCCTCTTCCCATTATTCAACTCCATACCTATTGCTTCGTGGTAAAATATATGGACTCCCATTAAATAAATTATTTCTCCATACCAGTAAACATTCCAATTGAATCGATGTGAAAAAGTCAAAAAGCACATTCGTAACTCCGCTACCTATCTCTTCTCTTCACTTACAACACTCTATCTATAAGTAGCACATAGTCACCAAACATGGTCGGCGACCCACCCCTCAAGGGCCTCCTCGTCCTCGAGTTCGCCGGCCTCGCACCCGGTAAGCCCACCCCATCCTCATCGCCAAAAGCCCAATTATATATATATATAAACGAATCTTACCCACCATCACCCCAGGCCCCTTCGCCGGCATGCTCCTCGCCGACGCCGGCGCCCACGTCCTGCGCATCGACCGCGCGCGCTCCTCCCCCACGCCCGCCCCAACGCCGGACATCCTCGCGCGCCGCAAGCGCAGCATCGCCGTGGACCTCAAATCGCCGGGCGGCGCGTCCCTGATCCGCCGGCTGGCCTCGCGCGCCGACATCCTCATCGACCCGTACCGGCCGGGGGTGCTCGAGACCCTGGGGCTCGGGCCCGCGGCCCTGCTGGCCCTCAACCCGCGGCTCGTGTACGCGCGCCTGGCCGGCTTCCGCCGCGCGGGGCGCTACGCGCGCATGGCCGGCCACGACATCAACTACCTGGCGGTGGCGGGGGTGCTGGGGCTGCTGGGGCGGCGCGGGCAGCGCCCCCACGCGCCGTGGAACCTGCTCGCGGACTTTGCGGGCGGCGGCGCGGCGCTGGTGCACGGCGTGCTGCTGGCGCTGCTGGCGCGCGCAAGGGATGGGAAGGGACAGGTCGTCGAGGCGAACATGGTGGACGGGGCGAGCTACGTGGCGACGTTTGCGCGCGCGGTGGTGAGCTCGGGGGAGCTGGGGGGCGTGCGCGCGCGCGGCGAGAATTTGCTCGATGGCGGCGCGCCGTTCTACGACACGTATGCGACGCGCGACGGGAAGTACGTCGCGGTGGGGGCGCTGGAGGCGAGGTTCTACGCGCAGCTGGTGAAGGGGCTGGGGCTGGGGGGCCAGGGGTGGGAGGAGAGGCAGAACGACCGCGCGTGCTGGCCGGAGATGAGGAGGGTGTTTGGGGAGGTGTTTGCGCGGCGCACGCGGAGGGAGTGGGAGGAGGTGTTTGATGGGACGGATGCGTGCTGTACGCCGGTGCTGGAGTATGCGGAGCTGAGAGAAGGGGAGAAGGAGGGGCGGGAGGGGGATCAGAGGCCGATGGTGGGATTGAGGGATACGCCGTGCTTGGCGGTGGATGAGAGGGCGGAGGACCCGAGTGTGCAGGGGCAGGGGCCGGGTGTGCCGGGGAGTGGATATGCGCCGAGCATGCTGTATCCGGGGCAGGGCGGCGAGGAAGCGCTGCGGGAGTGGTTTGGTATGGCGAAGGGAAGGGACTTTGACGTACAAGAGGGAGGATTGGTCTTGAAGGAGACGTCGAAGTTGTGATGGGGGAAAGGGAGGGGGAGGGTGCGCTTCCGTACTGATTTCTTATGTCAGACGCATACGAGCGACTTCTCAGTGTGTTTTGCTTTTCCCCATTCAAGGACTTGATTCGGGCCTGCAGTGCTAAACGAGAAAATGAATAATATCTAATAACTCCTCTCCCTCGTGTATTCCTCCTTGTGAATCAAATGCGTAGTTTGAGTCTCGATTCTAGATAAGAGGGCATACTTAAAATCAACCTGGAATTTTTCGTGCTTATAAGCCCACAGCTCAGTTATCCTGCTAGATCAGTCCATAGTCAGCTATTTCATATCCCACGAGCTAATCTAAAATAACACAAGTGACATTATTCACGATTGCCTGCCCAGATAAATCCTAACCTAGACTACCTGTTGCATGGAAACATACACAGTACCTAGGTGTACACGCTTTATTCAAATCAACTACTTTCCTGAATCATATCTCTAATACACCAGTCATAAATTCTCAATCAAATGTGCTCACTCCTTCATAACACACAGAATTACCCCTTTTTATCAATAAAACATGTTCAACAGGGGCTTTTTTCTATGAGATCGCATCACATGGTAAGAAGCAGAACACCCGGGTTTTCAGAAGTTTTTCATAGGATTTTTGCGATTTTTTCTCTTATCTAATTGGCGTTCTCATTCGCATCTCTAGAGGGTTATAGTAGTAGTGGTGGCTTCGGTTGTTTAAAAAGGGGGAGGGGGAGGTCGAGATCTGGGGAGGGAAGAGTAGAGAAGAGAAAAGGGGAAAACGGGGGTGGGGTATGATATGATAGTTTATGACCAAAAGCCTCCATTCCAATTCCATTCTCCCATTTTTACCCTCTTTCGTACTTCGTGAAAATGACATTCGTGGAAAAACAGATTGCGTTGAAGGGGAGGAGGGGGGGAAGAGGTATTACAGGTAAAGAGGATACTCAAACAACAACTCGTGAAAACCTCATTCCTGCTACATACATCGTGTCGTAACATTCGTACTGGGAATCGGCCATTTCTCTTTCTCTAAATATTCCATCAACGTCCCTTCCATAGTCATTACAAAAAAAAAAAAAACCAGCCGGGTGGCCTGAATCGTTTAATCTGACGGTGACTGGCGTGATCACTGCACTTGACTGACAATCTCGCTAGCCTTACCAAGCGATTCCACCATCTGTTGACACTCCTTTCGCCGGCGAACGGTGTAGTCGCTCTCCTTGAGTAGGTCATCAAGGGTATCGCTCCGGTACATGTGCTCGAGGAGTTCCTTTTGCATCTCGTCCTTTGTGAATCTAGAATGGGTGTTAGTAACTGACTGAGGACCCTCGCATATATAAGTAATAACTCACTGGACGAGGTTCAGCATAATAGCCTTGGGAACCATGTCAATCATAGTCCTCTTAACAATGTTAAAGTATGAAGCAATCAATAGCTCTGTATCTCGTGGTTAGAAACAGTGAGATTAAATAGAACTATATAGATAAACTCACTAATAACTTCAACCTCAATGTTCTCACGCTCCGAAAGCGTTCCAGATGCCTTAAGCATGGGCGGGGGAGCTTCCATCGCAGCAGCCTTCTTCTTGTTCTTGGCAGCGAAGAAGCTGCCAAAGAAGCCCGAGTTGCCATCAAGATTGGCATCCACAGACGGGCTGGAAGCGCGAGCGGGAGTGGCCGATGCGGGTAGAGGCTTGCCAGTCTTGGGGTCGACCTGAACAGGTTTCGCCCCATTGTAGCGCTCGTTGACAATGGCCATAGCTCTGTGGCCGTTAAGGAAATCAGGATGCGCTGTGTTAACATAGCAGGCCTCCATAGCTACAAGATCTCTCACGAGCTTGTTGGTAGGCTCCATAGCCTTCTTGAAGAAGGTGATGACAGTGCCATGGACTTTCTCCTTAAGTTGGGGATATCTGCGGTATAGCTGCTTGGCGAGAAGCTGGGTAAGAATGCGCACTAGTTCGTCATAAACCAGCGATACACACTTCAGGCTGGGCTCTTCCAGCCGCTTGATTTGGGCCTTGACGATCAGTTCAAAGGCAGTGGTTCCCACAAAAAGGGCGGGGGAGGAACCGGACGAGTTGTACAAGAGAGTTCGGATATCCAGATCTTTGACTACATCAAAGGGGTCGATCGCCTTCACACCATTAGAATACAGTTCGTGGAAGACGAAGCTAATTCTAGCACCACCAGATAACTCCGTGCTCGATAGTTCGCCATTGTTACCATCCAGGACGGTCCGCCATTCGGTTGTGAATTCGGAAATGACGTTGAGGACGATGTTTGCGCTGTTGCCCAGAATCGAGGGTCCCAAACTTTCAAGCTCGGCGGAGTATTTCTGCAACGAACTCGAAATCCTGGCCTTGATGTCCGGCAGCGTTTGCTTGATGTGCATCATCAAAATCAGGTTCAGTTTTCTGGCCAGGTAAGGGGTACCGCAGTACGAGCTCTTGTTTCGGTAGGCCTTGTGGTTCTCGAAGTAGTTCTTCTCGGCCTCGAGCGCGTGTGAGATAGGCTTCTTGTTGTCGATGTCCCGCTGTCCTCGGTTCACAACAGGAACATAGCCTAAACGCAGGGGGATAATGCGACCAGCCAGAATATCCACGACATCGGTACCCTCGTCCATCAAGTCAACCTTGGTCAAGACACCGATCGTTCGCTGTCCCTCGGGATCCACCTCTCGAGCAAGCTTCAAACCATCGGAGTTGGCAAGATCAATGTTGGCCGAGGTAACAGCCAGGATAATGGCGTTCGACTTCTGGATGTACTTGAGGACCATGTCTTTGATCTGTCTCTCGATATCGCGGGGCTGGTCTCCGACAGGCACCTTGGTCAGACCAGGCAAGTCAACCAGGGTGAGGGTGAGGACGTTGGGCGAGTAGACCCTGAGGTTGATGGGAGCGGGAGAGATACCCGAGTTCCGGCCAACCTTGGCCTCTGTTTCTCGACTGATCTCATCTCGAATCTTGTTAAAGTCGTAGAACTTCTGGCCGGGGATGTGCAAAAACTCTCCCCACTCGTCGGCATTGGCAGCTTTGTCTCCCGAGGAGTCGACATCGTCCTTGACACCGTTGGCTTGCGCGGGTCGGTTGATAAGCTGGAGAACAAGAGGCCGCCGCGTCACGATACCGGACCCTCGAGGCAAGCTGTGGAAGAAATAGGTTAGGTGGGCCGATGGAGGTTAGTGGCGGTCAAGAGAGGGGGGAACAACGTACAAGTCACGGCCTACGATATTCTCAAGCACCGAACTCTTTCCACTCGATTGACTTCCTACAACAACAATCTGGGGCAGGTCGATGGGGTTGTTTACACCGACTGTGGAAAAGACATCTTGAAGCTTGTTGACAAGCCTAGGTTCTAGGGGTTAGCCATGGCGATTCGGATTTCAGGATTCGCGGTGTCGCAGGCTACGTACTTGATGAGGGCGGGATCCGAGATACCTCCCGGTGTAGCCATTGAATCAGCCATCTTCAGTACTGGTCGTGGGAGAGAGAGGCTCGCTGGGATCGAAGAGGATCGAAGAGGATAATCGCAAGTCGAAAGGGTCGACTTCGAAAAGGTTGGGAAGCCGACCGATATAGTAAATAGGTTTTGGTTGGGTTGGGTAGATGTAAGGTAAAAAAAAGGTAGGTAAGGTACCTTGGTTTCTGGTACGTTTAAATCGTGGTTGTTGTCGTTGTTGCTGTACTTATTAAATAAGTTGTTGCTGTAAGTAAAGGTACACTAGGTGAAGTATTAAAGAGTGGACACAGTCCACTTGGTGGTTTGGTTTGGTTTGGTGATGGTGGTTTAAGGTTTATTATTAGAGGAGGAAAGTTAAAGGCTGCTGCATGTGGGAGGTTTTATTTGCATCGCAAAGGCAAGGCACACAATTTAGGGGAGCGCCTGACAACGGTGCAGTGACCAGAACACTGGGGCACTTTACTTGCGTAGTACCTCCGCGTAGTATCTCTTGGCCTAGATTAGGTACTACGGTACGGAGTGACAATGTGTTCTCATCCTACATATGTAGTCAGGTACCTAGTGTATGTAGAGATCCCCTTCATGTGGCCCGTGTGCAGATAAGTTTATGCACCTCAGGTAATTTCCCACGTGATCAATCAGAGAACAGAGAATGCAGGAGCCTACATAGGCAGCTAGGTTAGGTACCTAGATACAAAAAGTGCCACGCGTGAAAGCTGACGACGCAACTTACACTTGATTTGTCTCCATCCCATAAACGCCTCCTATTTTTTTTCTACTACCTACTTTATCTTAAAGCCGAAACAACCTTCAACATATTAATACTAGATGCCTACGTAGTACTTGCCAATACCTACTATCTGCATAGAAGGGTACTTACAGTACACCCACCACCAATGACTCATAATACCTACATATGTAGATATCTTGTTTTAGTAGTGAGGCCTTACAGTATCTCCTTGCCTATAGTTTTCTAAATCCGAGAGACCCGACAACACTTATGTAGTATTATGTGTGAGTTTTTTAAGTGGTCTTGATCTAGGTACTCCTACTGTCCAACTCATACTAGGTAGATATTGGAATGGGCCTATAGTCGATCCTGCTGAGCAAGAAGAAGAAATAGGGGCTGGCAACCCAATTCACCTTCCTAGTATATAGAGTATATACCAAAGGAGAAAGTAAAGAGGCGAAATGTAAAAAACACATTATCAAAGCACAATCATCATAATCCCAATCACAGCAATATTCCATAACGAGGACCATTCTCATTTGGCCTATAATCTCTTCTTCTCTGCCCCCTTTTCTCTTTCCCCCTTTCTCCTTCTCCTTCTTCCCATACCAGAGATTCTTCATAGGTAGGTCCCTAAGGCACCTCGTATCCCATCAAGGGGAAGAGTCATTATCGGGGGTGAAGTTCCAGAACCGCGAGGACTCGTAGATCTGATCGATCTCCTCGTCGAAATCCTCATCCTTGTTGCTCCAGTCTGAGTACTCGAAGTCGATGATGTATGCTCGATTGTCCTTGATCAGGAAGTTTCCTGCATGTATGTCCTTGTGGAGAATGCCGCGTGCGTGAAGCTTGCTTAGGGCATCCGCCAACAAGTCGGTGTCGAACTCGAGTACTGGCTCTTCCGCGTCCTCGATCCATTCGACTAGGAATCCTACGATCCGGCCTTGTTCCATGACGTGCCCCATGAACTGAGGGGCGATGTCGGCTCCCTCGAGGTCCTTGTAGATCTCGGTCTCTCGTTTGGTGTGTCCCATGAGCTCGGGAATCTCGGCGATCTTCATAAGGCAACGCTTATCTGCGGAGGGATGCTGGACTATAACATTGAGAGTTAGTAACTGCCATTTGCGTACCCTTTTTGAGTCGTGCTATTATGTTCTCGGGGTGGAAACTCATGAGCCTGGCCCTAACAGACATTTTCGCTCCCGTGGTAGGATGCTAGAGGGGGTGGATGGCTCCCGAATTACTTACCAATCCACATACGGTCCTCCTTGCGTCCTCTATCAACTCTAATTTGTTCGATTTTCGCGATCTCGGTGTACTCAAAAGCCATTGGGTGCCAAGCCGCAATGTCTTCGCATTGGATCGGATCATTATGATAATTCAGGACGAAAGGCATGCCAGTCTCCTTGTTCAAGCAGATACAAACCCAAGTCCATTCTTCCGGGAGATCAGGAAGAATGACGGAGTTGACCCGACTTGCTCTATACCACTCCTCATGGAACGCGTCCATGTATATTAGGCCATATTTGACACTTGTTCCGTCACAAAGGAAACGAACTCGAACCATGTTACCTTCCTCTCCATACCCTGGAAGGGCAGCGAGAATCTCGACGTGGGGCGTTGTCATTATGTGGTCAAGTTGTTCGACCAGAGAAAAGAAACTCGGGACGTCGATGAATAGCTTTCATAGAGAAGAAAATGACAAGGTAATAGTAGTAGGAGATGGTAGCTGTGGGGATATCTTCAAAGACCCTGCGAGAAGTTCCTCAAAGCGGTAGAGGAGAAAGATTCGAGGTAGAGTAAATTGAGGTGCTACTTGGTAGTTTGTGGGCATCCCAAAGAGCAAGAGAACTTTCCGGATCCATTACCTTGAAGCAATGCGGAAGGTGCTTTGAACGTGGAACATTGTAAGTCGACGATGATCATGTGCTACTTGGTCGCCGAGTATAAGTGAAGTATCTTCTCGCTGAAAACTGAAGCTCTTCGGGGGTAGCACGATGATTTAGAAGATCATATCAACAGTCAACCAGTGCACCAAGTTATCTCTGCTAGAAAGAGAAGGCATGTTATATCAAGAATCATCCTGTGCAATGATTATAGATAAAGGAACATGGACAAGCCCCCTTTTCTATATCATCCAACCGATGTAGTTACAAGCTCATGCCTTTGACCAAGAAAAGAAGGAACCAAATACCACATTTCTATGAGAGGGCTCAATGTACTTTTTATGCACATATATATATGTGTGTGTGTGTTGAGTAAAATTCCCCAGAACCTTTTCCACAGAAAGGGGAAATAATATAAAAACTAAGCAAATGGCCTTCAATCTTCTAGAACCATTGTATTCTCCTATTCCAGCTCGACACAATCTAGATAAGTATCAATTCCCAAACACATGCTTGTATGGGCTTCTAAGAGTCTGCGTGGTTTCAAAAACATTGCTCTGCTTTTATATCCAATAATAAAGTACATTGCGTGAGTGGGAATTACTAATGTATGATATACTGCCCCAAAGAACATCAATATCCTTAAAATATATCTGCTCTCAGACGCAATAGGGGATATAATTGCTATTACCTATACCACCTTGAGCCTAAATTCATGGTCGCCCTTAAGATTGCTCATGGAGTGTGCTGTTCTGAGAATTACCTACCCTGCTTAACGATTGCTATGGTTTTCATTTCCTGCTCGGCATGACTCGAAATTCGTTGTTGGAAACTATTGAGACGAGTTGGTGTTCTGATTTTGGAGTGTACTCAAATGCCTATTCTTTTTAGCTAGCAGAGAACTTTGGAACCTACATACTTAGAATCTATATAGTAAAAACTAATGCTCGTAAGGGGGAAAAGTCACAGCGTTATTGTAGTCTTCTAAGGGGTTTGATATATATAATGCCATGGCGCACATGTTATATGGAGAGAAAACGTAGTAATGGTAGTTGATGTTATTCTCGCGTAAGAGACTAGAAATAAATATATATACTAACATAGGGCAAGCACATATGAGTATGTTCTTTTTTCTTTCCTTTACACAAATAACAGCATCCCATCGTATAGCCACTATGTTCGAACGCTTGTTAGGCGAAATCCTCTGCCAGTAACTCCCAAGTAGTATATAACGTCTTAATTTATTGAGTTGAGCTAGTCTTGCGGCGGTCACTTTACTTTAACTTGGTTTCATATATCGGCTGGATAACACTACAAATCTTGTAATGCGTTTCTGACAGCCGCTCTCCCAGCTCAGGAGTAGAGGTACTAATCGCCTCTGGTGACGAAGAAAGAACAGGGAATCTGAAGCTAGGAGATTAGCAATAAATACCGAGTGATGTTCACTATGCGATCATTCGTCGGGCTACGAAATATGGGTGTATATCTCCGTCTGCACTCTAGAGAAGACTCGGAACGGGTAGCGACGTAGCGTGCCTCTCCTCCCACCTCTTGAAGCTACCCCACAACCCTCCCACCCTGAATCCGCAACTCAACAACCTCATCCGTCTCTAGTACTAGGGGCGGGACCAGCATCTTACACAACCGCCTCGACACCCGCCCATCGCCCCCCGCGATCTCCCCGCCACACCACCGCACCCCCCTCCGCTCCATCCGCACGCCATACTTCCCATCCGGCAGCCCCGCAAGCAGCCCCCCAACATCGACGCGCCGCTCCAGCGGCTCGCCCGGCACAAGCGTGACCCAAGCCCCCAGCCCTGGCCGGCGACCATTCGCCAAGCCCGGGTTCCCGGGGCCCCGGATCACCTTCTGCGTGAGCGCGTCGACGATGCAGAGGCTGGAGTCGAGGGCGGGTCCAGCGCGGGAGTCAGGGGCTGCTTCGGGCTGGAAGGGACCCCAGGGGACGAGGAAGCGCTGGGGGCCGCGCGTCTGGATGGTGATGGGCTGGGGCCCGGTGTTGCGAAGCGATACCAGCAGGGTGCTGCTCGCGGGTGCGTTGCGGCCACCGGCGCGGCACAAGCGCAGGTGCGTCTCCACCTTCGGGGGCCAGGGCAGCGCCGGTACTGCGGTGAAGCTCGCTTTGCCGGCTGAGGGCTTGCTGTTGACTAGCTTGGCGGGTTCGGAGGCCTGGGTGGTGGGTCTCTGATACTGGTCGCCGTCGCTATACGCCCACCACTTTACGCCTAGGTCCTCGCTGGCCAGTCGGATCGTGTACTTTCTGCCGGGCTGGAGCATTGAGGCCAGCTCGCTGTTGGGGTCGATGCGGTACTGGTAGATGGTCATCGCTTCCCGCCAGTGCTCCGTTCTGTTGACTGGCGAGGAGAGGGTCAGATACTCTCCGTCCTCGCGGGTCAGTGATTCTGGGTTGCTTGAAATGTGAACTTGTGTCTCCGGCACGCCTCCTCTACGCTCCTCGTGAAGCGTGAGAAGCCTATGGGCGATCGCATAGGGTACATCTAGGGCCGAGTTCGCGGTACGCAAAACTATAGGTCGCGTGTCTCTGTCGGCTGAGGAGCGACGACAGAGACCAAAGATCACGCTGAAAGGGAGCTGTCCCGAGATGTCTAAGACCTGGTATCGACCGTGAATCGCGGTATGAACGGGCAGCTGCTCCATTTTTGCAACCGAACTGCTTCGTAGTTTAGTGGAAGACATCCATCCTCCAGAGTCACTAATGAGTATACCTGCACTAAGTAGTCATCGGCTCCTAGGTACCTTATACAGCTCATACATATAGCTGGGGCTGACCAGATATGACGTCAATTGGCATGACGAGGCTGCTGCGCTGCGTACATAGATATAGTTGTAGGTATCATGTTTCTGGTCAACATCTGTGCCACCCATCCTCCATACTAAATTCAAGTCTACTGCTATAGCACACCCTTTGCTATCCGGACTATAATTCATCTTGCCATCCCCCACCTTCCACCTCCCATCTACATATCACACTCCGGCAGCATATGGCAGAAAAGAAAGGGGGGGGGGGGGGGGGGGGGGGAAAAAAAAAAAAAAAAAAAAAAAAAAAAAAAAAACCCCCATTTGTTTTTTACCCCCAAACCCCAAACACCAAAGGGGGGC